>CM036889.1:13910046-14316078 GCA_020796165.1 Pantala flavescens | reverse complement strand
ACTGACAAAAATTTTAGTTTTGGACAAAAATAATCATTTCCTACATAAATTTAAAGTTTTGGACAAAAATTACCGTTTCTGACAAAAATTTTAGTTTTGGACCAAAATAATTGTTTCCGACAAAAATAGCGGTTCGGGACAAAAATTATCGTTTCTGACAAAAATTATCGTTTCTGACAGAAATTATAGTTTTGGACAAAAATAATCGTTTCTGACAAAAATTTCGGTTCTGAACAAAAATAATCGTTTCCGACAATAATTTTAGTTTTGGACAAAAATAATCGTTTTCTGACATAAATTTAAAGTTTTGGAAAAAAATTACCGTTTCTGACAAAAAAGTTAGTTTTGGACAAAAATAATCGTTTCTGACAAAAATTATAGTTTTGGACAAAAATAATCGTTTCCGACAAAAATATCGGTTCGGGACAAAAATTATCGTTTCTGACAAAAATTATAGTTTTAGACAAAAATAATCGTTTCTGAGAAAAATGATCGTTTCTGACAAAAAAAGCGGTTCTGGACAAAAAAAATCGTTTCGGACAAAAATAGCGGTTCCGGACAAGAATAATCGTTCCTGACAAAAATTTTAGTTTCTGAAAAAAATTTAATTTGGACAAAAATTTTAGTTTCTGAAAAAAATTTAATTTGGACAAAAATTATCGTCTCTGACAAAAATTATCGTTTCTGACAAAAATTTAAGTTTTGGACAAAAATTATCGTTTCTGACAAAAATTATAGTTTTGGACAAAAATAATCGTTTCTGACAAAAATAGCGGTTCTGGACAAAAATAATCGTTTCTGACAAAAATTTTAGTTTTGGACAAAAATAATCGTTTCTGACAAAAGTAGCGGTCCTGGACAAAATTTTTAGCTTTGGACAAAAATAAATGTTTCCGACCAAAATAGCGGTTCTGGACAAAAATTATCGTTTCTGACAAAAATTATAGTTTTGGACAAAAATAATCGTTTCTGACAAAAATTTCGGTTCTGAACAAAAATAATCGTTTCCGAAAATAATTTTAGTTTTGGACAAAAATAATCGTTTCTGACAAAAATTTCGGTTCTGAACAAAAATAATCGTTTCCGACAATAATTTTACTTTTGGACAATAATAATCGTTTCTGACATAAATTTAAATTTTTGGACAAAAATTACCGTTTCTGACAAAAATTTTCGTTTTGGACAAAAATA
The DNA here is from genome assembly GCA_020796165.1 of Pantala flavescens. Taxonomy (NCBI): domain Eukaryota; kingdom Metazoa; phylum Arthropoda; class Insecta; order Odonata; family Libellulidae; genus Pantala; species Pantala flavescens. The sequence goes on along the minus strand of CM036889.1, from coordinate 14,314,887 downwards.
ATCGTTTCTGACAAAAATTTTAGTTTTGGACCAAAATAATTGTTTCCGACAAAAATAGCGGTTCGGGACAAAAATTATCGTTTCTGACAAAAATTTTAGTTTTGGACAGAAATAATCGTTTCTGACAAAAATGATCGTTTCGGACAAAAATAGCGGTTCCGGACAAGAATGATCGTTCCTCACAAAAATTTTAGTTTCTGACAAAAATTTAATTTGGACAAAAATTATCGTCTCTGACAAAAATTATCGTTTTTGACAAAAATTATAGTTTTGGACAAAAATAATCGTTTCTGACAAAAATTTAAGTTTTGGACAAAAATAATAGTTTCCGACAAAAATATCGGTTCTGGACAAAAATAGCGGTTCTGGACAACAATTTTAGTTTTGTACAAAAATAATCGTTTATGACAAAAATTTTAGTTTGGACAAAAATAATCGTCTCTGAAAAAAATTATCGTTTCTGACAAAAATTATAGTTTTGGACAAAAATAATCGTTTCTGACAAAAATTTTAGTTTTGGACCAAAATAATCGTTTCGGACTAAAAAAAGCGGTTCCGTACAAGAATAATCGTTCCTGACAAAAATTATCGTTTCGGACAAAAATTTAAGTTTTGGACAAAATTATCGTTTCTGACAAAAATTATCGTTTCTGACAAAAATTTAAGTTTTGGACAAAAATTATCGTTTCTGACAAAAATAATAGTTTTGGACAAAATTAATCGTTTCTGACAAAAATAGCGGTTCTGGGCAAAAATTTAAGTTTTGGACAAAAATAATCGTTACTGACAAAAATTTTAGTTTTGGACAAAAATAATCGTTTCTGACAAAAGAAGCGGTTCTGGACAAAAATTTTAGCTTTGGACAAAAATAATTGTTTCCGACAAAAATAGCGGTTCTGGACAAAAATTATCGTTTCTGACAAAAATAATAGTTTTGGACAAAAATAATCGTTTCTGACAAAAATTTCGGTTCTGAACAAAAATAATCGTTTCCGACAATAATTTTAGTTTCTGACAAAAATTTAATTTGGACAAAAATTATCGTTTCTGACAAAAATTATGGTTTTGTACAAAAATAATCGTTTCTGACAAAAATTTAAGTTTTGGACAAAAATATTAGTTTCCGACAAAAATATCGGTTCTGGACAAAAATAGCGGTTCTGGACAAAAATTTTAGCTTTGGACAAAAATAATTGTTTCCGACAAAAATAGCGGTTCTGGACAAAAATTATCGTTTCTGACAAAAATAATAGTTTTGGACAAAAATAATCGTTTCTGACAAAAATTTCGGTTCTGAACAAAAATAATCGTTTCCGACAATAATTTTAGTTTCTGACAAAAATTTAATTTGGACAAAAATTATCGTTTCTGACAAAAAATTATGGTTTTGTACAAAAATAATCGTTTCTGACAAAAATTTAAGTTTTGGACAAAAATATTAGTTTCCGACAAAAATATCGGTTCTGGACAAAAATAGCGGTTCTGGACAAAAATTTTAGTTTTGTACAAAAATAATCGTTTATGACAAAAATTTTAGTTTGGACAAAAATAATCGTCTCTGAAAAAAATTATCGTTTCTGACAAAAATTATAGTTTTGGACAAAAATAATCGTTTCTGACAAAAATTTTAGTTTTGGACCAAAATAATTGTTACCGACAAAAATAGCGGTTCGGGACAAAAATTATCGTTTCTGACAAAAATTTTAGTTTTGGACAAAAATGATCGTTTCTGACAAAAAAAGCGGTTCTGGACAAAAATAATCGTTTCGGACAAAAATAGCGGTTCCGGACAAGAATAATCGTTCCTGACAAAAATTTTAGTTTCTGACAAAAATTTAATTTGGACAAAAAATATCGTCTCTGACAAAAATTATCGTTTCTGACAAAAATTTAAGTTTTGGACAAAAATTATCGTTTCTGACAAAAATTTTAGTTTTGGACAAAAATAATCGTTTCTGACAAAAATTTAAGTTTTGGACAAAAATAATAGTTTCCGACAAAAATATCGGTTCTGGACAAAAATTATCGTTTCTGATTAAAATTATAGTTTTGGACAAAAATAATCGTTTCGGACAAAAATGATCGTTTCTGACAAAAAAAGCGGTTCTGGACAAAAATAATCGTTTCGGACAAAAATAGCGGTTCCGTACAAGAATAATCGTTCCTGACAAAAATTATCGTTTCTGACAAAAATTTAAGTTTTGGACAAAAATTATCGTTTCTGACAAAAATTATCGTTTCTGACAAAAATTTAAGTTTTGGACAAAAATTATCGTTTCTGACAAAAATAATAGTTTTGGACAAAATTAATCGTTTCTGACAAAAATAGCGGTTCTGGGCTAAAATTTAAGTTTTGGACAAAAATAATCGTTACTGACAAAAATTTTAGTTTTGGACAAATATAATCGTTTCTGACAAAAGTAGCGGTTCTGGACAAAAATTTTAGCTTTGGACAAAAATAATTGTTTCCGACAAAATAGCGGTTCGGGACAAAAATTATCGTTTCTGACAAAAATAATAGTTTTAGACAAAAATAATCGTTTCTGACAAAAAATTTAGTTTTGGACCAAAATAATTGTTTCCGACAAAAATAGCGGTTCGGGACAAAAATTATCGTTTCTGACAAAAATTTTAGTTTTGGACAAAAATAATCGTTTCTGACAAAAATGATCGTTTCGGACAAAAATAGCGGTTCCGGACAAGAATGATCGTTCCTGACAAAAATTTTAGTTTCTGACAAAAATTTAATTTGGACAAAAATTATCGTCTCTGACAAAAATTATCGTTTCTGATAAAAATTATAGTTTTGGACAAAAATAATCGTTTCTGACAAAAATTTAAGTTTTGGACAAAAATAATAGTTTCCGACAAAAATATCGGTTCTGGACAAAAATTATCGTTTCTGACAAAAATAGCGGTTCTGGACAAAAATTTAAGTTTTGGACAAAAATAATCGTTTCTGACAAAAGTAGCGGTTCTGGACAAAAATTTTAGCTTTGGACAAAAATAATTGTTTCCGACAAAAATAGCGGTTCTGACAAAAATTATCGTTTCTGACAAAAATAATAGTTTTGGACAAAAATAATCGTTTCTGACAAAAATTTCGGTTCTGAACAAAAATAATCGTTTCCGACAATAATTTTAGTTTCTGACAAAAATTTAATTTGGACAAAAATTATCGTTTCTGACAAAAATTATGGTTTTGTACAAAAATAATCGTTTCTGACAAAAATTTAAGTTTTGGACAAAAATATTAGTTTCCGACAAAAATATCGGTTCTGGACAAAAATAGCGGTTCTGGACAAAAATTTTAGCTTTGGACAAAAATAATTGTTTCCGACAAAAATAGCGGTTCTGGACAAAAATTATCGTTTCTGACAAAAATAATAGTTTTGGACAAAAATAATCGTTTCTGACAAAAATTTCGGTTCTGAACAAAAATAATCGTTTCCGACAATAATTTTAGTTTCTGACAAAAATTTAATTTGGACAAAAATTATCGTTTCTGACAAAAATTATGGTTTTGTACAAAAATAATCGTTTCTGACAAAAATTTAAGTTTTGGACAAAAATATTAGTTTCCGACAAAAATATCGGTTCTGGACAAAAATAGCGGTTCTGGACAAAAATTTTAGTTTTGTACAAAAATAATCGTTTATGACAAAAATTTTAGTTTGGACAAAAATAATCGTCTCTGAAAAAAATTATCGTTTCTGACAAAAATTATAGTTTTGGACAAAAATAATCGTTTCTGACAAAAATTTTAGTTTTGGACCAAAATAATTGTTTCCGACAAAAATAGCGGTTCGGGACAAAAATTATCGTTTCTGACAAAAATTTTAGTTTTGGACAAAAATGATCGTTTCTGACAAAAAAAGCGGTTCTGGACAAAAATAATCGTTTCGGACAAAAATAGCGGTTCCGGACAAGAATAATCGTTCCTGACAAAAATTTTAGTTTCTGACAAAAATTTAATTTGGACAAAAAATATCGTCTCTGACAAAAATTATCGTTTCTGACAAAATTTAAGTTTTGGACAAAAATTATCGTTTCTGACAAAAATTTTAGTTTTGGACAAAAATAATCGTTTCTGACAAAAATTTAAGTTTTGGACAAAAATAATAGTTTCCGACAAAAATATCGGTTCTGGACAAAAATTATCGTTTCTGATTAAAATTATAGTTTTGGACAAAAATAATCGTTTCGGACAAAAATGATCGTTTCTGACAAAAAAAGCGGTTCTGGACAAAAATAATCGTTTCGGACAAAAATAGCGGTTCCGTACAAGAATAATCGTTCCTGACAAAAATTATCGTTTCTGACAAAAATTTAAGTTTTGGACAAAAATTATCGTTTCTGACAAAAATTATCGTTTCTGACAAAAATTTAAGTTTTGGACAAAAATTATCGTTTCTGACAAAAATAATAGTTTTGGACAAAATTAATCGTTTCTGACAAAAATAGCGGTTCTGGGCTAAAATTTAAGTTTTGGACAAAAATAATCGTTACTGACAAAAATTTTAGTTTTGGACAAATATAATCGTTTCTGACAAAAGTAGCGGTTCTGGACAAAAATTTTAGCTTTGGACAAAAATAATTGTTTCCGACAAAAATAGCGGTTCGGGACAAAAATTATCGTTTCTGACAAAAATAATAGTTTTAGACAAAAATAATCGTTTCTGACAAAAAATTTAGTTTTGGACCAAAATAATTGTTTCCGACAAAAATAGCGGTTCGGGACAAAAATTATCGTTTCTGACAAAAATTTTAGTTTTGGACAAAAATAATCGTTTCTGACAAAAATGATCGTTTCGGACAAAAATAGCGGTTCCGGACAAGAATGATCGTTCCTGACAAAAATTTTAGTTTCTGACAAAAATTTAATTTGGACAAAAATTATCGTCTCTGACAAAAATTATCGTTTCTGATAAAAATTATAGTTTTGGACAAAAATAATCGTTTCTGACAAAAATTTAAGTTTTGGACAAAAATAATAGTTTCCGACAAAAATATCGGTTCTGGACAAAAATTATCGTTTCTGACAAAAATAGCGGTTCTGGACAAAAATTTAAGTTTTGGACAAAAATAATCGTTTCTGACAAAAGTAGCGGTTCTGGACAAAAATTTTAGCTTTGGACAAAAATAATTGTTTCCGACAAAAATATCGGTTCTGGAAAAAATTTATCGTTTCTGACAAAAATTATAGTTTTGGACAAAAATAATCGTTTCTGACAAAAATTTCGGTTCTGACAAAAATAGCGGTTCTGGACATAAAATAATCGTTTCGGACAAAAATAGCGGTTCCGGACAAGAATAATCGTTCATGACAAAAATTTTAGTTTCTGACAAAAATTTCATTTTGGACTGAAATTATCGTCTCTGACAAAAATCATTGTTTCTGACAAAAATTTTAGTTTTGGACAAAAATAATAGTTTCCGAAAAAAATAGCGGTTCCGGAAAAGAATAATCGTTCCTGACAAAATATATAGTTTTGGACAAAAGTAATCGTTCTTGAAAAAAATTTCCGTTCTGAACAAAAACAATCCTTTCCGCCAAAATTATTAGTTTTGGACAAAAAGAATCGTTCTGACAAATATTTTAGTTTTGGACAAAAATAATCGTTTCTGACAAAAATAGCGGTTCTGGACAAAAATTTTAGTTTTGGACAAAAATAATTGTTTCCGACAAAAATAGCGGTTCTGGTCAAAAATTATCGTTTCTGACAAAAATTTTAGTTTTGGTCAAAAATAATTGTTTCTGACAAAAATTTAATTAGGACAAAAATTATCGTTTCAGACAAAAATTATCGTTTCTGACAAAAATTTAAGTTTTGGACAAAAATAATCGTTTCCGACAAAAATATCGGTTCTGGACAAAAATTATCGTTTCTGACAAAAATTATAGTTTTAGACAAAAATAATCGTTTCTGACAAAAATTATCGTTTCAGACAAAAATTATCGTTTCTGACAAAAATTTAAGTTTTGGACAAAAATAATAGTTTCCGACAAAAATATCGGTTCTGGACAAAAATTATCGTTTCTGACAAAAATTTTAGTTTTGGACAAAAATAATCGTTTCTGACAAAAATGATCGTTTCTGAAAAAAAAAGCGGTTCTGGACAAAAATAATCGTTTCGGACAAAAATAGCGGTTCCGGACAAGAATAATCGTTCCTGACAAAAATTTTAGTTTCTGACAAAAATTTAATTTGGACAAAAATTTAATTTGGACAAAAATTATCGTCTCTGACAAAAATTATCGTTTCTGACAAAAATTTAAGTTTTGGACAAAAATTATCGTTTCTGACAATAATAATAGTTTTGGACAAAAATAATCGTTTCTGACAAAAATAGCGGTTCTGGACAAAAATTTAAGTTTTGGACAAAAATAATCGTTTCTGACAAAAATTTTAGCTTTGGACCAAAATAATTGTTTCCGACAAAAATAGCGGTTCGGGACAAAAATTATCGTTTCTGACAAAAATTATAGTTTTGGACAAAAATAATCGTTTCTGACAAAAATTTCGGTTCTGAACAAAAATAATCGTTTCTGACATAAATTTAAAGTTTTGGACAAAAATTACCGTTTCTGACAAATATTTTAGTTTTGGACAAAAATTATCGTTTCTGAGAAAAATTTTAGTTTTGGACCAAAATAATTGTTTCCGACAAAAATAGCGGTTCGGGACAAAAATAATCGTTTCTGACAAAAATGATCGTTTCTGACAAAAAAAGCGGTTCGGGACAAAAATTATCGTTTCTGACAAATATTTTAGTTTTGTACAAAAATAATCATTTATGACCAAAATTATAATTTTGGACAAAAATAATCGTTTATGAAAAAATATAAGTTTTGGACAAAAATAATAGTTTCCGACAAAAATATCGGTTCTGGACAAAAATTATCGTTTCTGACAAAAATTATAGTTTTGGACAAAAATAATCGTTTCTGACAAAAATAGCGGTTCTGGACAAAAATTTAAGTTTTGGACAAAAAAAATCGCTTCTGACAAAAATTTTAGTTTTGGACAAAAATAATCGTTTCTGACAAAAATTTTAGTTTTGGACAAAAGTAATCGTTTCTGACAAAAGTAGCGGTTCTGGACAAAAATTTTAGTTTTGGAAAAAAATAATTGTTTCCGACAAAAATAGCGGTTCCGGACAAAAATTATCGATTCTGACAATGATTATAGTTTTGGACAAAAATAATCGTTTTTTACAAAAATTTCGGTTCTGAAAAAAAATAATCGTTTCCGACAAAAATTTTAGTTTTGAACAAAAAAAATCGTTTATGACAAAAATTTTAGTTTTGGACAAAAATAATCATTTATGACAAAAATTTTATTTTTGGACAAAAATAATCGTTTCGGACAAAAATAGCGGCTCCGGACAAAAATAATCGTTTCTGACAAAAATTTTAGTTTTGGACCAAAATAATTGTTTCCGACAAAAATAGCGGTTCGGGACAAAAATTATCGTTTCTGACAAAAATTTTAGTTTTGTACAAAAATAATCGTTTATGACAAAAATTTTAGTTTTGGACAAATTAATCGTTTCTGACAAAAATAGCGGTTCCGGACAAGAATAATCGTTCCTGACAAAAATTATCGTTTCTGACAAAAATTATAGTTTTGGACCAAAATAATTGTTTCCGACAAAAATAGCGGTTCGGGACAAAAATAATCGTTTCTGACAAAAATTTTAGTTATCGACAAAAATAATCGTTTCTGAGAAAAATAATCGCTTCCGACAAAAATTTTAGTTTTGGACAAAAATTATCTTTTCTGGCGAAAATAGCAGTTCTAAACAAAAATAATCGTTTCTGACAAAAATAGCGGTTCCGGACAAGAATAATCGTTTCTGACAAAAATTTAAGTTTTGGACAAAAATAATAGTTTCCGACGAAAATATCGGTTCTGGACAAAAATTATCGTTTCTGACAAAAATTTAAGTTTTGGACAAAAATAATCGTTTCTGACAAAAATTTTAGTTTTGGACAAAAATAATCGTTCTGACAAAAATTTTAGTTTTGGACAGAAATAATCGTTTCTGACAAAAATAGCGGTTCTGGACAAAAATTTATAGTTTTGGTCAAAAATAATTGTTTCCGACAAAAATAGCGGTTCGGGACAAAAATTATCGTTTTTGACAAAAATTTTAGTTTTGAACAAAAATAATCGTTTCTGACAAAAATGATCGTTTCTGACAAAAATAGCGGTTCTGGACAAAAATAATCGTTTCGGACAAAAATAGCGGTTCCGGACAAGAATAATCGTTCCAGACAAAAATTTTAGTTTCTGACAAAAATTTCATTTTGGACAAAAATTATTGTCTCTGACAAAAATCATTGTTTCTGACAAAAATTTAAGTTTTGGACAAAAATTATCGTTTCTGACAAAAATTATAGTTTTTGACAAAAATAATCGTTTCTGACAAAAATAGCGGTTCTGGACAAAAATTATAGTTTTGAACAAAAATAATCGTTTCTGACAAAAATTTAAGTTTTGGACAAAAATAATAGTTTCCAACGAAAATATCGGTTCTGGACAAAAATTATCGTTTCTGACAAAAATTATAGTTTTGGACAAAAATAATCGTTTCTGACAAAAATAATAGTTTCCGACAAAAATATCGATTCTGGACAAAAATAATAGTTTCCGACAAAAATATCGGTTCTGGAGAAAAATTATCGTTTCTGACAAAAATTTAAGTTTTGGACAAAAATAATCGTTTCTGACAAAAATTTTAGTTTTGGACAAAAATAATCGTTCTGACAAAAATTTTAGTTTTGGACAGAAATAATCGTTTCTGACAAAAATAGCGGTTCTGGACAAAAATTTATAGTTTTGGTCAAAAATAATTGTTTCCGACAAAAATAGCGGTTCGGGACAAAAATTATCGTTTTTGACAAAAATTTTAGTTTTGGACAAAAATAATCGTTTCTGACAAAAATGATCGTTTCTGACAAAAATTTTAGTTTTGGACAAAAATAATCGTTTCTGACAAAAATGATCGTTTCTGACAAAAAAAGCGGTTCTGGACAAAAATAATCGTTTCGGACAAAAATAGCGGTTCCGGACAAGAATAATCGTTCCTGACAAAAATTTTAGTTTCTGACAAAAATTTAATTTGGACAAAAATTATCGTCTCTGACAAAAATTATCGTTTCTGACAAAAATTTAAGTTTTGGACAAAAATTATCGTTTCTGACAATAATAATAGTTTTGGACAAAAATAATCGTTTCTGACAAAAATTTTAGCTTTGGACCAAAATAATTGTTTCCGACAAAAATAGCGGTTCGGGACAAAACTTATCGTTTCTGACAAAAATTATAGTTTTGGACAAAAATAATCGTTTCTGACAAAAATTTCGGTTCTGAACAAAAATAATCGTTTCTGACATAAATTTAAAGTTTTGGACAAAAATTACCGTTTCTGACAAATATTTTAGTTTTGGACAAAAATTATCGTTTCTGAGAAAAATTTTAGTTTTGGACCAAAATAATTGTTTCCGACAAAAATAGCGGTTCGGGACAAAAATAATCGTTTCTGACAAAAATGATCGTTTCTGACAAAAAAAAGCGGTTCGGGAAAAAAAATATCGTTTCTGACAAATATTTTAGTTTTGTACAAAAATAATCATTTATGACCAAAATTATAATTTTGGACAAAAATAATCGTTTATGAAAAAATTTAAGTTTTGGACAAAAATAATAGTTTCCGACAAAAATATCGGTTCTGGACAAAAATTATCGTTTCTGACAAAAATTATAGTTTTGGACAAAAATAATCGTTTCTGACAAAAATAGCGGTTCTGGACAAAAATTTAAGTTTTGGACAAAAATAATCGTTTCTGACAAAAATAGCGGATCTGGACAAAAATTTAAGTTTTGGATAAAAAAAATCGCTTCTGACAAAAATTTTAGTTTTGGACAAAAATAATCGTTTCTGACAAAAATTTTAGTTTTGGACAAAAATAATCGTTTCTGACAAAAATTTTAGTTTTGGACAAAAGTAATTGTTTCCGACAAAAATAGCGGTTCCGGACAAAAATTATCGTTTCTGACAATGATTATAGTTTTGGACAAAAATAATCGTTTCTGACAAAAATTTCGGTTCTGAAAAAAAATAATCGTTTCCGACAAAAATTTTAGTTTTGAACAAAAATAATCGTTTATGACAAAAATTTTAGTTTTGGACAAAAATAATCATTTATGACAAAAATTTTATTTTTGGACAAAAATAATCGTTTCGGACAAAAATAGCGGCTCCGGACAAAAATAATCGTTTCTGACAAAAATTTTAGTTTTGGACCAAAATAATTGTTTCCGACAAAAATAGCGGTTCGGGACAAAAATTATCGTTTCTGACAAAAATTTTAGTTTTGTACAAAAATAATCGTTTATGACAAAAATTTTAGTTTTGGACAAAAATAATCGTTTCGGACAAAAATAGCGGCTCCGGACAAAAATAATCGTCCCTGACAAAAATTATCGTTTCTGACAAACATTTTAGTTATCGACAAAAATAATCGTTTCTGAGAAAAATAATCGCTTCCGACAAAAATTTTAGTTTTGGACAAAAATTATCTTTTCTGGCGAAAATAGCAGTTCTAAACAAAAATAATCGTTTCTGACAAAAATAGCGGTTCCGGACAAGAATAATCGTTCCTGACAAAAATTATCGTTTCTGACAAAAATTATAGTTTTGGACAAAAATAATAGTTTCCGACGAAAATATCGGTTCTGGACGAAAATTATCGTTTCTGACAAAAATTATAGTTTTGGACAAAAATAATCGTTTCTGACAAAAATAATAGTTTCCGACAAAAATATCGGTTCTGGACAAAAATTATCGTTTCTGACAAAAATTTAAGTTTTGGACAAAAATAATCGTTTCTGACAAAAATTTTAGTTTTGGACAAAAATAATCGTTCTGACAAAAATTTTAGTTTTGGACAGAAATAATCGTTTCTGACAAAAATAGCGGTTCTGGACAAAAATTTATAGTTTTGGTCAAAAATAATTGTTTCCGACAAAAATGATCGTTTCTGACAAAAATAGCGGTTCTGGACAAAAATAATCGTTTCGGACAAAAATAGCGGTTCCGGACAAGAATAATCGTTTTTGACAAAAATTTTAGTTTTGAACAAAAATAATCGTTTCTGACAAAAATGATCGTTTCTGACAAAAATAGCGGTTCTGGACAAAAATAATCGTTTCGGACAAAAATAGCGGTTCCGGACAAGAATAATCGTTCCTGACAAAAATTTTAGTTTCTGACAAAAATTTCATTTTGGACAAAAATTATTGTCTCTGACAAAAATCATCGTTTCTGACAAAAATTTAAGTTTTGGACAAAAATTATCGTTTCTGACAAAAATTATAGTCTTTGACAAAAATAATCGTTTCTGACAAAAATAGCGGTTCTGGACAAAAATTATAGCTTTGAACAAAAATAATCGTTTCTGACAAAAATTTAAGTTTTGGACAAAAATAATAGTTTCCGACGAAAATATCGGTTCTGGACAAAAATTATCGTTTCTGACAAAAATTATAGTTTTGGACAAAAATTATTGTTTCTGACAAAAATAATAGTTTCCGACAAAAATATCGATTCTGGACAAAAATAATAGTTTCCGACAAAAATATCGGTTCTGGAGAAAAATTATCGTTTCTGACAAAAATTTAAGTTTTGGACAAAAATAATCGTTTCTGACAAAAATTTTAGTTTTGGACAAAAATAATCGTTCTGACAAAAATTTTAGTTTTGGACAGAAATAATCGTTTCTGACAAAAATAGCGGTTCTGGACAAAAATTTATAGTTTTGGTCAAAAATAATTGTTTCCGACAAAAATAGCGGTTCGGGACAAAAATTATCGTTTTTGACAAAAATTTTAGTTTTGGACAAAAATAATCGTTTCTGACAAAAATGATCGTTTCTGACAAAAATAGCGGTTCTGGACAAAAATAATCGTTTCGGACAAAAATAGCGGTTCCGGACAAGAATAATCGTTCCTGACAAAAATTTTAGTTTCTGACAAAAATTTCATATTGGACAAAAATTATCGTCTCTGACAAAAATCATCGTTTCTGACAAAAATTTAAGTTTTGGACAAAAATTATCGTTTCTGACAAAAATTATAGTTTTTGACAAAAATAATCGTTTCTGACAAAAATAGCGGTTCTGGACAAAAATTTTAGTTTTGGTCAAAAATAATTGTTTCCGACAAAAATAGCGGTTCGGGACAAAAATTATCGTTTTTGACAAAAATTTTAGTTTTGGACAAAAATAATCGTTTCTGACAAAAATGATCGTTTCTGACAAAAATGATCGTTTCTGACAAAAATAGCGGTTTTGGACAAAAAAAATCGTTTCGGAGAAAAATAGCGGTTCCGGACAAGAATAATCGTTCCTGACAAAATATATAGTTTTGGACAAAAGTAATCGTTCCTGAAAAAAATTTCCGTTCTGAACAAAAACAATCCTTTCCGACAAAAATTTTAGTTTTGGACAAAAATAATCGTTCTGACAAAAATTTTAGTTTTGGACAAAAATAATCGTTTCTGACAAAAATGATCGTTTCTGACAAAAAAAGCGGTTCTGGACAAAAATAATCGTTTCGGACAAAAATAGCGGTTCCGGACAAGAATAATCGTTCCTGACAAAAATTTTAGTTTCTGAAAAAAATTTAATTTGGACAAAAATTATCGTCTCTGACAAAAATTATAGTTTCTGACAAAAATTTAAGTTTTGGACAAAAATTATCGTTTCTGACAAAAATTATAGTTTTGGACAAAAATAATCGTTTCTGACATAAATTTGAAGTTTTGGACAAAAATTACCGTTTCTATCAAAAATTATAGGTTTGGAAAAAAAATAATCGTTTCTGACAAAAATATCGGTTCTGGACAAAAATTATCGTTTCTGACAAAAATTATAGTTTTGGACAAAAATATTCGTTTCTGACAAAAATAGCGGTTCTGGACAAAAATTTAAGTTTTGGACAAAAATAATCGTTTCTGACAAAAATAGCGGTTCTGGACAAAAATTTAAGTTTTGGACAAAAATAATCGCTTCTGACAAAAATTTTAGTTTTGGACAAAAATAATCGTTTCTGACAAAAATTTTAGTTTTGTACAAAAATAATCGTTTCTGAGATAAATTTAAAGTTTTGGACAAAAATTACCGTTTCTATCAAAAATTTTATTTTTGGACAAAAATAATCGTTTCTGACAAAAATTTTAGTTTTTGATAAAAATAATTGTTTCCGACAAAAATAGCGGTTCGGGACAAAAATTATCGTTTCTGACAAAAATTATAGTTTTGGACAAAAATAATCGTTTCTGACAAAAATTTCGGTTCTGAACAAAAATAATCGTTTCTGACATAAATTTAAAGTTTTGGACAAAAATTACCGTTTCTGACAAATATTTTAGTTTTGGACAAAAATTATCGTTTCTGAAAAAAATTATAGGTTTGGAAAAAAAATAATCGTTTCTGACAAAAATATCGGTTCTGGACAAAAATTATCGTTTCTGACAAAAATTATAGTTTTGGACAAAAATATTCGTTTCTGACAAAAATAGCGGTTCTGGACAAAAATTTAAGTTTTGGACAAAAATAATCGTTTCTGACAAAAATAGCGGTTCTGGACAAAAATTTAAGTTTTGGACAAAAATAATCGCTTCTGACAAAAATTTTAGTTTTGGACAAAAATAATCGTTTCTGACAAAAATTTTAGTTTTGTACAAAAATAATCGTTTCTGACATAAATTTAAAGTTTTGGACAAAAATTACCGTTTCTATCAAAAATTTTATTTTTGGACAAAAATAATCGTTTCTGACAAAAATTTTAGTTTTTGATAAAAATAATTGTTTCCGACAAAAATAGCGGTTCGGGACAAAAATTATCGTTTCTGACAAAAATTATAGTTTTGGACAAAAATAATCGTTTCTGACAAAAATTTCGGTTCTGAACAAAAATAATCGTTTCTGACATAAATTTAAAGTTTTGGACAAAAATTACCGTTTCTGACAAATATTTTAGTTTTGGACAAAAATTATCGTTTCTGAGAAAAATTTTAGTTTTGGACCAAAATAATTGTTTCCGACAAAAATAGCGGTTCGGGACAAAAATAATCGTTTCTGACAAAAATAATCGTTTCGGACAAAAATAGCGGTTCCGGACAAGAATAAACGTTCCTGACAAAAATTTTAGTTTCTGACAAAAATTTCATTTTGGACAAAAATTATCGTCCCTGACAAAAATCATCGTTTCTGACAAAAATTTAAGTTTTGGACAAAAATTATCGTTTCTGACAAAATTATAGTTTTGGGCAAAAATAATCGTTTCTGACAAAAATTTTAGTTTTGGACCAAAAAAATTGTTTCCGACAAAAATAGCGGTTCGGGAAAAAAAGTATCGTTTCTGACAAAAATTTTAGTTTTGTACAAAAATAATCGTTTCTGACAAAAATTTAAGTTTTGGACAAAAATATTCGTTTCGGACAAAAATAGTGGCTCCGGACAAAAATAATCGTTCCTGACAAAAATTATCGTTTCTTACAAACATTTTAGTTATAGGCAAAAATAATTGTTTCTAACAAAAATAATCGCTTCCGACAAAAATTTTAGTTTTGGACAAAAATAATCGTTTCTGACGAAAATAGCAGTTCTAAACAAAAATAATCGTTTCTGACAAAAATGATCGTTTCTGAGAAAAAAAGCGGTTCCGGACAAGAATAACCGTTCCTGACAAAAATTTAAGTTTTGGACAAAAATAATAGTTTCCGACAAAAATATCGGTTCTGGACAAAAATTATCGTTTCGGACAAAAATTATAGTTTTGGACAAAAATAATCGTTTCTGACAAAAATGATTGTTTCTGACAAAAAAAGCGGTTCTAGACAAAAATAACCGTTTCGGACAAAAATAGCGGTTCCGGACAAGAATAATCGTTCCTGACAAAAATTTTAGTTTCTGACAAAAATTTAATTTGGACAAAAATTATCGTCTCTGAAAAAAATTATCGTTTCTGACAAAAATTATAGTTTTGGACAAAAATAATCGTTTCTGACAAAAATTTCGGTTCTGAACAAAAATAATCGTTTCCGACAAAAATTTTAGTTTTGGACAAAAATAATCGTTTCTGACATTAATTTAAAGTTTTGGACAAAAATTACCGTTTATTACAAAAATTTAAGTTTTGCAAAAAAATAATCGTTTCGGACAAAAATAGTGGCTCCGAACAAAAATAATCGTTCCTGACAAAAATTATCGTTTCTTACAAACATTTTAGTTATGGGCAAAAATAATTGTTTCTGACAAAAATAATCGCTTCCGACAAAAATTTTAGTTTTGGACAAAAATTATCTTTTCTGACGAAAATAGCAGTTCTAAACAAATATAATCGTTTCTGACAAAAATGATCGTTTCTGAAAAAAAAAGCGGTTCCGGACAAGAATAATCGTTCCTGACAAAAATTTTAGCTTCTGACAAAAATTTAATTTGGACAAAAATTATCGTCTCTGACAAAAATTATCGTTTCTGACAAAAATTATAGTTTTGGACAAAAATAATCGTTTCTGACAAAAATTTAAGTTTTGGACAAAAATAATAGTTTCCGACAAAAATATCGGTTCTGGACAAAAATTATCGTTTCGGACAAAAATTATAGTTTGGGACAAAAATAATCGTTTCTGACAAAAATGATTGTTTCTGACAAAAAAAGCGGTTCTGGACAAAAATAATCGTTTCGGACAAAAATAGCGGTTCCGGACAAGAATAATCGTTTCTGACAAAAATTGCGGTTCTAGAAAAAAGTAATCGTTCCTGAAAAAAATTTCCGTTCTGAACAAAAACAATCCTTTCAGACAAAAATTTTAGTTTTGGACAAAAATAATCGTTCTGATAAAAATTTTAGTTTTGGACAAAAATAATCGTTTCTGACAAAAATAGCGGTTCTGGACAAAAATTTTAGTTTTGGTCAAAAATAATTGTTTCCGACAAAAATAGCGGTTCGGGACAAAAATTATCGTTTTTGACAAAAATTTTAGTTTTGGACCAAAATAATCGTTTCTGACAAAAATGATCGTTTCTGACAAAAATAGCAGTTCTGGATAAAAATAATCGTTTCGGACAAAAATAGCGGTTCCGGACAAGAATAATCGTTCCCGACAAAAATTTTAGTTTCTGACAAAAATTTCATTTGGACAAAAATTATAGTTTCTGACAAAAATTATAGTTTTGGACAAAAATAATCGTTTCTGACAAAAATTTAAGTTTTGGACAAAAATAATTGTTTCCGACAAAAATATCGATACTGGACAAAAATTATCGTTTCTGACAAAATATATAGTTTTGGACAAAAATAATCGTTTTTGACAAAAATAGCGGTTCTGGACAAAAATTTTAGTTTTGGACAAAAATAATCGTTTCTGACAGAAATAGCGGTTCTGGATAAAAATTTAAGTTTTGGACAAAAATAATCGTTACTGACAAAAATTTTAGTTTTGGACCAAAATAATTGTTTCCGACAAAAATAGCGGATCGGGACAAAAATTATCGTTTCTGACAAAAATTTTAGTTTTGGACAAAAATAATCGTTTCGGACAAAAATAGCGGCTCCGGACAAAAATAATCGTTCCTGACAAAAATTATCGTTTCTTACAAACATTTTAGTTATGGGCAAAAATAATTGTTTCCGACAAAAATTTTAGTTTTGGACAAAAATTATCTTTTCTGACGAAAATAGCAGTTCTAAACAAATATAATCGTTTCTGACAAAAATGATCGTTTCTGAAAAAAAAAGCGGTTCCGGACAAGAATAATCGTTCCTGACAAAAATTTTAGCTTCTGACAAAAATTTAATTTGGACAAAAATTATCGTCTCTGACAAAAATTATCGTTTCTGACAAAAATTATAGTTTTGGACAAAAATAATCGTTTCTGACCAAAAATTTAAGTTTTGGACAAAAATAATAGTTTCCGACAAAAATATCGGTTCTGGACAAAAATTATCGTTTCGGACAAAAATTATAGTTTTGGACAAAAATAATCGTTTCTGACAAAAATGATTGTTTCTGACAAAAAAAGCGGTTCTGGACAAAAATAATCGTTTCGGACAAAAATAGCGGTTCCGGACAAGAATAATCGTTCCTGACAAAAATTTTAGTTTCTGACAAAAATTTAATTTGGACAAAAATTATCGTCTCTGACAAAAATTATCGTTTCTGACAAAAATTATAGTTTTGGACAAAAAAAATCGTTTCTGACAAAAATTTCGGTTCTGTACAAAAATTATAGTTTCCGACAAAAATTTTAGTTTTGGACAAAAATGATCGTTTCTGACATTAATTTAAAGTTTTGGACAAAAATTACCGTTTATGACAAAAATTTTAGTTTTGGACAAAAATAATCGTTTCTGACAAAAATTTCAGTTTTGGACCAAAATAATTGTTTCCGACAAAAATAGCGGTTCGGGACAAAAATTATCGTTTCTGACAAAAATTTTAGTTTTGTACAAAAATAATCATTTATGACAAAAATTTTATTTTTGGACAAAAATAATCGTTTCGGACAGAAATAGCGGCTCCGGACAAAAATAATCGTTCCTGACAAAAATTATCGTTTCTGACAAAAATTTTAGTTATGGACAAAAATAATCGCTTCCGACAAAAATTTTAGTTTTGGACAAAAATTATCTTTTCTGACGAAAATAGCAGTTCTAAACAAAAATAATCGTTTCTGACAAAAATTTAAAGATTTTGATAAAAATAATCGTTACAAACAAAAATAGCGGTTCTGGACAAAAATTATCGTTTCTGACACAAATTTTAGTTATGGACAAAAATAATCGTTTCTGACAAAAATTGCGGTTCTAGAAAAAAGTAATCGTTCCTGAAAAAAATTTCCGTTCTGAACAAAAACAATCCTTTGAGACAAAAATTTTAGTTTTGGACAAAAATTATCGTTCTGACAAAAATTTTAGTTTTGGACAAAAATAATCGTTCCTGACAAAAATAGCGGTTCTGGACAAAAATTTTAGTTTTGGTCAAAAATAATTGTTTCCGACAAAAATAGCGGTTCGGGACAAAAATTATCGTTTTTGACAAAAATTTTAGTTTTGGACCAAAATAATCGTTTCTGACAAAAATGATCGTTTCTGACAAAAATAGCAGTTCTGGATAAAAATAATCGTTTCGGACAAAAATAGCGGTTCCGGACAAGAATAATCGTTCCCGACAAAAATTTTAGTTTCTGACAAAAATTTCATTTGGACAAAAATTATAGTTTCTGACAAAAATTATAGTTTTGGACAAAAATAATCGTTTCCGACAAAAATTTAAGTTTTCGACAAAAATAATTGTTTCCGACAAAAATATCGATACTGGACAAAAATTATCGTTTCTGACAAAATATATAGTTTTGGACAAAAATAATCGTTTTTGACAAAAATAGCGGTTCTGGACAAAAATTTTAGTTTTGGACAAAAATAATCGTTTCTGACAAAAATAGCGGTTCTGGACAAAAATTTAAGTTTTGGACAAAAATAATCGTTACTGAAAAAATTTTAGTTTTGGACCAAATAATTGTTTCCGACAAAAATAGCGGTTCGGGACAAAAATTATCGTTTCTGACAAAAATTTTAGTTTTGTACAAAAATAATCGTTTATGACAAAAATAATCGTTTCGGACAAAAATAGCGGCTCCGGACAAAAATAATCGTTCCTGACAAAAATTTAAGTTCTGGACAAAAATAATCGTTTCGGATAAAAATAGCGGCTCCGGAAAAAATAATCGTTCCTGACAAAAATTATCGTTTCCGACAAACATTTTAGTTATGGACAAAAATAATCGTTTCTGACAAAAATAATCGCTTCCGACAAAAATTTTAGTTTTGGACAAAAATTATCTTTTCTGACGAAAATAGCAGTTCTAAACAAAAATAATCGTTTCTGACAAAAATGATCGTTTCTGACAAAAAAAAGCGGTTCTGGACAAAAATAATCGTTTCGGACAAAAATAGCGGTTCCGGACAAGAATAATCGTTCCTCACAAAAATTTTAGCTTCTGACGAAAATTTAATTTGGACAAAAATTATCGTCTCTGACAAAAATTATCGTTTCTGACAAAAATTTAAGTTTTGGACAAAAATTATCGTTTCTGACAAAAATTATAGTTTTGGACAAAAATAATCGTTTCTGACAAAAATAGCGGTTCTGGACAAAAATTTAAGTTTTGGACAAAAATTATAGTTTTGGACAAAAATAATCGTTTCTGACATAAATTTAAAGTTTTGGACAAAAATTACCGTTTCTGACAAAAATTTTAGTTTTTGGACAAAAATAATCGTTTCTTACAAAAATTTTAGTTTTGGAACAAAATAATTGTTTCCGACAAAAATAGCGGTTCGGGACAAAAATTATCGTTTCTGACAAAAAATTTAGTTTTTTTCAAAAATAATCATTTATGACAAAAATTTTATTTTTGGACAAAAATAATCGTTCCGGACAAAAAGAGCGGCTCCGGACAAAAATAATCGTTCCTGACAAAAATTATCGTTTCTGACAAACATTTTAGTTTTGGACAAAAATAATCGTTTCTGACAAAAATTTAAGTTTTGGACAAAAATAATAGTTTCCGACGAAAATATCGGTTCTGGACAAAAATTATCGTTTCTGACAAAAATTATAGTTTTGGACAAAAATAATCGTTTCTGACAAAAATAATAGTTTCCGACAAAAATATCGGTTCTGGACAAAAATTATCGTTTCTGACAAAAATTTAAGTTTTGGACAAAAATAATCGTTTCTGACAAAAATTTTAGTTTTGGACAAAAATAATCGTTCTGACAAAAATTTTAGTTTTGGACAGAAATAATCGTTTCTGACAAAAATAGCGGTTCTGGACAAAAATTTATAGTTTTGGTCAAAAATAATTGTTTCCGACAAAAATAGCGGTTCGGGACAAAAATTATCGTTTTTGACAAAAATTTTAGTTTTGGACAAAAATAATCGTTTCTGACAAAAATGATCGTTTCTGACAAAAATAGCGGTTCTGGACAAAAATAATCGTTTCGGACAAAAATAGCGGTTCCGGACAAGAATAATGTTCCTGACAAAAATTTTAGTTTCTGACAAAAATTTCATTTTGGACAAAAATTATCGTCTCTGACAAAAATCATCGTTTCTGACAAAAATTTAAGTTTTGGACAAAAATTATCTTTTCTGACATAAATTATAGTTTTGGACAAAAATAATCGTTTCGGAGAAAAATAGCGGTTCCGGACAAGAAAATTCGTTCTTGACAAAATATATAGTTTTGGACAAAAGTAATCGTTCCTGAAAAAAATTTCCGTTCTGAACAAAAACAATCCTTTCCGACAAAAATTTTAGTTTTGGACAAAAATAATCGTTCTGACAAAAATTTTAGTTTTGGACAAAAATAATCGTTTCTGACAAAAATGATCGTTTCTGACAAAAAAAGCGGTTCTGGACAAAAATAATCGTTTTGGACAAAAATAGCGGTTCCGGACAAGAATAATCGTTCCTGACAAAAATTTTAGATTCTGAAAAAAATTTAATTTGGACAAAAATTATCGTTTCTGACAAAAATTATAGTTTCTGACAAAAATTTAAGTTTTGGACAAAAATTATCGTTTCTGACAAAAATTATAGTTTTGGACAAAAATAATCGTTTATGACAAAAATTTAAGTTTTGGACAAAAATAATCGTTTCTGACAAAAATTTCGGTTCTGAACAAAAATAATCGTTTCCGACAAAAATTTTAGTTTTGGACAAAAATAATCGTTTCTGACATTAATTTAAAGTTTTGGACAAAAATTACCGTTTATTACAAAAATTTAAGTTTTGCAAAAAAATAATCGTTTCGGACAAAAATAGTGGCTCCGAACAAAAATAATCGTTCCTGACAAAAATTATCGTTTCTTACAAACATTTTAGTTATGGGCAAAAATAATTGTTTCTGACAAAAATAATCGCTTCCGACAAAAATTTTAGTTTTGGACAAAAATTATCTTTTCTGACGAAAATAGCAGTTCTAAACAAATATAATCGTTTCTGACAAAAATGATCGTTTCTGAAAAAAAAAGCGGTTCCGGGCAAGAATAATCGTTCCTGACAAAAATTTTAGCTTCTGACAAAAATTTAATTTGGACAAAAATTATCGTCTCTGACAAAAATTATCGTTTCTGACAAAAATTATAGTTTTGGACAAAAATAATCGTTTCTGACAAAAATTTAAGTTTTGGACAAAAATAATAGTTTCCGACAAAAATATCGGTTCTGGACAAAAATTATCGTTTCGGACAAAAATTATAGTTTGGGACAAAAATAATCGTTTCTGAAAAAAATGATTGTTTCTGACAAAAAAAGCGGTTCTGGACAAAAATAATCGTTTCGGACAAAAATAGCGGTTCCGGACAAGAATAATCGTTTCTGACAAAAATTGCGGTTCTAGAAAAAAGTAATCGTTCCTGAAAAAAATTTCCGTTCTGAACAAAAACAATCCTTTCAGACAAAAATTTTAGTTTTGGACAAAAATAATCGTTCTGATAAAAATTTTAGTTTTGGACAAAAATAATCGTTTCTGACAAAAATAGCGGTTCTGGACAAAAATTTTAGTTTTGGTCAAAAATAATTGTTTCCGACAAAAATAGCGGTTCGGGACAAAAATTATCGTTTTTGACAAAAATTTTAGTTTTGGACCAAAATAATCGTTTCTGACAAAAATGATCGTTTCTGACAAAAATAGCAGTTCTGGATAAAAATAATCGTTTCGGACAAAAATAGCGGTTCCGGACAGAATAATCGTTCCCGACAAAAATTTTAGTTTCTGACAAAAATTTCATTTGGACAAAAATTATAGTTTCTGACAAAAATTATAGTTTTGGACAAAAATAATCGTTTCTGACAAAAATTTAAGTTTTGGACAAAAATAATTGTTTCCGACAAAAATATCGATACTGGACAAAAATTATCGTTTCTGACAAAATATATAGTTTTGGACAAAAATAATCGTTTTTGACAAAAATAGCGGTTCTGGACAAAAATTTTAGTTTTGGACAAAAATAATCGTTTCTGACAGAAATAGCGGTTCTGGATAAAAATTTAAGTTTTGGACAAAAATAATCGTTACTGACAAAAATTTTAGTTTTGGACCAAAATAATTGTTTCCGACAAAAATAGCGGATCGGGACAAAAATTATCGTTTCTGACAAAAATTTTAGTTTTGGACAAAAATAATCGTTTCGGACAAAAATAGCATCTCCGGACAAAAATAATCGTTCCTGACAAAAATTATCGTTTCTTACAAACATTTTAGTTATGGGCAAAAATAATTGTTTCCGACAAAAATTTTAGTTTTGGACAAAAATTATCTTTTCTGACGAAAATAGCAGTTCTAAACAAATATAATCGTTTCTGACAAAAATGATCGTTTCTGAAAAAAAAAGCGGTTCCGGACAAGAATAATCGTTCCTGACAAAAATTTTAGCTTCTGACAAAAATTTAATTTGGACAAAAATTATCGTCTCTGACAAAAATTATCGTTTCTGACAAAAATTATAGTTTTGGACAAAAATAATCGTTTCTGACCAAAAATTTAAGTTTTGGACAAAAATAATAGTTTCCGACAAAAATATCGGTTCTGGACAAAAATTATCGTTTCGGACAAAAATTATAGTTTTGGACAAAAATAATCGTTTCTGACAAAAATGATTGTTTCTGACAAAAAAAGCGGTTCTGGACAAAAATAATCGTTTCGGACAAAAATAGCGGTTCCGGACAAGAATAATCGTTCCTGACAAAAATTTTAGTTTCTGACAAAAATTTAATTTGGACAAAAATTATCGTATCTGACAAAAATTATCGTTTCTGACAAAAATTATAGTTTTGGACAAAAAAAATCGTTTCTGACAAAAATTTCGGTTCTGTACAAAAATTATAGTTTCCGACAAAAATTTTAGTTTTGGACAAAAATGATCGTTTCTGACATTAATTTAAAGTTTTGGACAAAAATTACCGTTTATGACAAAAATTTTAGTTTTGGACAAAAATAATCGTTTCTGACAAAAATTTCAGTTTTGGACCAAAATAATTGTTTCCGACAAAAATAGCGGTTCGGGACAAAAATTATCGTTTCTGACAAAAATTTTAGTTTTGTACAAAAATAATCATTTATGACAAAAATTTTATTTTTGGACAAAAATAATCGTTTCGGACAGAAATAGCGGTTCCGGACAAAAATAATCGTTCCTGACAAAAATTATCGTTTCTGACAAAAATTTTAGTTATAGACAAAAATAATCGCTTCCGACAAAAATTTTAGTTTTGGACAAAAATTATCTTTTCTGACGAAAATAGCAGTTCTAAACAAAAATAATCGTTTCTGACAAAAATTTAAAGATTTTGATAAAAATAATCGTTACAAACAAAAATAGCGGTTCTGGACAAAAATTATCGTTTCTGACACAAATTTTAGTTATGGACAAAAATAATCGTTTCTGACAAAAATTGCGGTTCTCGAAAAAAGTAATCGTTCCTGAAAAAAATTTCCGTTCTGAACAAAAACAATCCTTTGAGACAAAAAATTTTAGTTTTGGACAAAAATTATCGTTCTGACAAAAATTTTAGTTTTGGACAAAAATAATCGTTCCTGACAAAAATAGCGGTTCTGGACAAAAATTTTAGTTTTGGTCAAAAATAATTGTTTCCGACAAAAATAGCGGTTCGGGACAAAAATTATCGTTTTTGACAAAAATTTTAGTTTTGGACCAAAATAATCGTTTCTGACAAAAATGATCGTTTCTGACAAAAATAGCAGTTCTGGATAAAAATAATCGTTTCGGACAAAAATAGCGGTTCCGGACAAGAATAATCGTTCCCGACAAAAATTTTAGTTTCTGACAAAAATTTCATTTGGACAAAAATTATAGTTTCTGACAAAAATTATAGTTTTGGACAAAAATAATCGTTTCCGACAAAAATTTAAGTTTTGGACAAAAATAATTGTTTCCGACAAAAATATCGATACTGGACAAAAATTATCGTTTCTGACAAAATATATAGTTTTGGACAAAAATAATCGTTTTTGACAAAAATAGCGGTTCTGGACAAAAATTTTAGTTTTGGACAAAAATAATCGTTTCTGACAAAAATAGCGGTTCTGGACAAAAATTTAAGTTTTGGACAAAAATAATCGTTACTGAAAAAATTTTAGTTTTGGACCAAATAATTGTTTCCGACAAAAATAGCGGTTCGGGACAAAAATTATCGTTTCTGACAAAAATTTTAGTTTTGTACAAAAATAATCGTTTATGACAAAAATAATCGTTTCGGACAAAAATAGCGGCTCCGGACAAAAATAATCGTTCCTGACAAAAATTTAAGTTCTGGACAAAAATAATCGTTTCGGATAAAAATAGCGGCTCCGGAAAAAATAATCGTTCCTGACAAAAATTATCGTTTCCGACAAACATTTTAGTTATGGACAAAAATAATCGTTTCTGACAAAAATAATCGCTTCCGACAAAAATTTTAGTTTTGGACAAAAATTATCTTTTCTGACGAAAATAGCAGTTCTAAACAAAAATAATCGTTTCTGACAAAAATGATCGTTTCTGACAAAAAAAGCGGTTCTGGACAAAAATAATCGTTTCGGACAAAAATAGCGGTTCCGGACAAGAATAATCGTTCCTCACAAAAATTTTAGCTTCTGACGAAAATTTAATTTGGACAAAAATTATCGTCTCTGACAAAAATTATAGTTTTGGACAAAAATAATCGTTTCTGACAAAAATAGCGGTTCTGGACAAAAATTTAAGTTTTGGACAAAAATTATAGTTTTGGACAAAAATAATCGTTTCTGACATAAATTTAAAGTTTTGGACAAAAATTACCGTTTCTGACAAAAATTTTAGTTTTTGGACAAAAATAATCGTTTCTTACAAAAATTTTAGTTTTGGAACAAAATAATTGTTTCCGACAAAAATAGCGGTTCGGGACAAAAATTATCGTTTCTGACAAAAAATTTAGTTTTTTTCAAAAATAATCATTTATGACAAAAATTTTATTTTTGGACAAAAATAATCGTTCCGGACAAAAAGAGCGGCTCCGGACAAAAATAATCGTTCCTGACAAAAATTATCGTTTCTGACAAACATTTTAGTTTCGGACAAAAATAATCGTTTCTGACAAAAATTTAAGTTTTGGACAAAAATAATAGTTTCCGACGAAAATATCGGTTCTGGACAAAAATTATCGTTTCTGACAAAAATTATAGTTTTGGACAAAAATAATCGTTTCTGACAAAAATAATAGTTTCCGACAAAAATATCGGTTCTGGACAAAAATTATCGTTTCTGACAAAAATTTAAGTTTTGGACAAAAATAATCGTTTCTGACAAAAATTTTAGTTTTGGACAAAAATAATCGTTCTGACAAAAATTTTAGTTTTGGACAGAAATAATCGTTTCTGACAAAAATAGCGGTTCTGGACAAAAATTTATAGTTTTGGTCAAAAATAATTGTTTCCGACAAAAATAGCGGTTCGGGACAAAAATTATCGTTTTTGACAAAAATTTTAGTTTTGGACAAAAATAATCGTTTCTGACAAAAATGATCGTTTCTGACAAAAATAGCGGTTCTGGACAAAAATAATCGTTTCGGACAAAAATAGCGGTTCCGGACAAGAATAATGTTCCTGACAAAAATTTTAGTTTCTGACAAAAATTTCATTTTGGACAAAAATTATCGTCTCTGACAAAAATCATCGTTTCTGACAAAAATTTAAGTTTTGGACAAAAATTATCTTTTCTGACATAAATTATAGTTTTGGACAAAAATAATCGTTTCGGAGAAAAATAGCGGTTCCGGACAAGAAAATTCGTTCCTGACAAAATATATAGTTTTGGACAAAAGTAATCGTTCCTGAAAAAAATTTCCGTTCTGAACAAAAACAATCCTTTCCGACAAAAATTTTAGTTTTGGACAAAAATAATCGTTCTGACAAAAATTTTAGTTTTGGACAAAAATAATCGTTTCTGACAAAAATGATCGTTTCTGACAAAAAAAGCGGTTCTGGACAAAAATAATCGTTTTGGACAAAAATAGCGGTTCCGGACAAGAATAATCGTTCCTGACAAAAATTTTAGATTCTGAAAAAAATTTAATTTGGACAAAAATTATCGTTTCTGACAAAAATTATAGTTTCTGACAAAAATTTAAGTTTTGGACAAAAATTATCGTTTCTGACAAAAATTATAGTTTTGGACAAAAATAATCGTTTATGACAAAAATTTAAGTTTTGGACAAAAATAATAGTTTCCGATAAAAATATCGGTTCTGGACAAAAATAATCGTTTCTGACAAAAATAGCGGTTCTGGACAAAAATTTAAGTTTTGGACAAAAATAATCGTTTCTGACAAAAATAGCGGTTCTGGACAAAAATTTAAGTTTTGGACAAAAATAATCGCTTCTGACAAAAATTTTAGTTTTGGACAAAAATAATCGTTTCTGACAAAAATTTTAGTTTTGGACAAAAATAATCGTTTCTGACAAAAGTAGCGGTTCTGGACAAAAATTTTAGTTTTGGAAAAAAATAATTGTTTCCGACAAAAATAGCGGTTCTGGACAAAAATTATCGTTTCTGACAAAAATTATAGTTTTGGACAAAAATAATCGTTTCTGACATAAATTTAAAGTTTTGGACAAAAATTACCGTTTCTATCAAAAATTTTATTTTTGGACAAAAATAATCGTTTCTGACAAAAATTTTAGTTTTGGACCAAATTAATTGTTTCCGACAAAAATAGCGGTTCGGGACAAAAATTATCGTTTCTGACACAAATTTTAGTTATGGACAAAAATAATCGTTTCTGACAAAAATTGCGGTTCTAGACAAAAGTAAACGTTCCTGAATAAAATTTCCGTTCTGAACAAAAACAATCCTTTCAGACAAAAATTTTAGTTTTGGACCAAAATAAACGTTCTGAACAAAATTTTAGTTTAGGACAAAAATAATCGTTTCTGACAAAAATAGCGGTTCTGGACAAAAATTTTAGTTTTGGACAAAAATAATCGTTTCTGAGAAAAATGATCGTTTCTGACAAAAATAGCGGTTCTGGACAAAAATAATCGTTTCGGAAAAAATAGCGGTTCCGGACAAGAATAAACGTTCCTGACAAAAATTTTAGTTTCTGACAAAAATTTCATTTTGGACAAAAATTATCGTCTCTGACAAAAATCATCGTTTCTGACAAAAATTTAAGTTTTGGACAAAAATTATCGTTTCTGACAAAATTATAGTTTTGGACAGAAATAATCGTTTCTGACAAAAATTTAAGTTTTGGACAAAAATAACAGTTTCCGACAAAAATATCGATTCTGGAAAAAAATTATCGTTTCTGACAAAATATATAGTTTTGGACAAAAATAATCGTTTCTGACAAAAATAGCAGTTCTGGACAAAAATTTAAGATTTGGACAAAAATAATCGTTTCTGGCAAAAATAGCGGTTCTGGACAAAAATTTAAGTTTTGGGCAAAAATAATCGTTTCTGACAAAAATTTTAGTTTTGGACCAAAAAAATTGTTTCCGACAAAAATAGCGGTTCGGGAAAAAAAGTATCGTTTCTGACAAAAATTTTAGTTTTGTACAAAAATAATCGTTCCTGACAAAAATTTTAGCTTCTGACAAAAATTTAATTTGGACAAAAATTATCGTCTCTGACAAAAATTCTCGTTTCTGACAAAAATTATAGTTTTGGACAAAAATAATCGTTTCTGACAAAAATTTTATGTTTTGGACAAAAATAATAGTTTCCGACAAAAATATCGGTTCTGGACAAAAATTATCGTTTCGGACAAAAATTATAGTTTTGGACAAAAATAATCGTTTCTGACAAAAATGATTGTTTCTGACAAAAAAAGCGGTTCTGGACAAAAATAATCGTTTCGGACAAAAATAGCGGTTCCGGACAAGAATAATCGTTCCTGACAAAAATTTTAGTTTCTGACAAAAATTTAATTTGGACAAAAATTATCGTCTCTGACAAAAATTATCGTTTCTGACAAAAATTTAAGTTTTGGACAAAAATTATCGTTTCTGACAAAAATTATAGTTTTGGACAAAAAAAATTGTTTCTGACAAAAATTTCGGTTCTGAACAAAAATAATAGTTTCCGACAAAAATTTTAGTTTTGGACAAAAATGATCGTTTCTGACATTAATTTAAAGTTTTGGACAAAAATTACCGTTTCTGACAAAAATTATAGTTTTGGACAAAAATAATCGTTTCTGACAAAAATTTCGGTTCTGAACAAAAATAATCGCTTCGACAAAAATTTTAGTTTTGGACAAAAATTATCTTTTCTGACGAAAATAGCAGTTCTAAACAAAAATAATCGTTTCTGACAAAAATTGAAAGATTTGGAGAAAAATAATCGTTACCAACAAAAATAGCGGTTCTGGACAAAAATTATCGTTTCTGACACAAATTTTAGTTTTGGACAAAAATAATCGTTCTGACAAAAATTCTAGTTTTGGACAAAAATAATCGTTTCTGACAAAAATAGCGGTTCTGGACAAAAATTTTAGTTTTGGTCAAAAATAATTGTTTCCGACAAAAATAGCGGTTCTGGTCAAAAATTATCGTTTCTGACAAAAATTTTAGTTTTGGTCGAAAATAATTGTTTCTGACAAAAATTTTAGTTTCGGATAAAAATAATAGTTTCCGACAAAAATAGCGGTTCGGGACAAAAATTATCGTTTTTGACAAAAATTTTAGTTTTGGACATAAATAATCGTTTCTGACAAAAATGATCGTTTCTGACAAAAATAGCGGTTCTGGACAAAAATAATCGTTTCGGACAAAAATAGCGGTTCCGGACAAGAATAATCGTTCCTGACAAAAATTTTAGTTTCTGACAAAAATTTCATTTTGGACAAAAATTATCGTCTCTGATAAAAATCATCGTTTCTGACAAAAATTTAAGTTTTGGACAAAAATTATCGTTTCTGACAAAAATTATAGTTTTGGACAAAAATAATCGTTTCTGACAAAAATTTAAGTTTTGGACAAAAGTAATAGTTTCCGACCAAAATATCGATTCTGGACAAAAATTATCGTTTCTGACAAAATATGTAGTTTTGGACAAAAGTAATCGTTCCTGAAAAAAATTTCCGTTCTGAACAAAAACAATCCTTTCCGAAAAAAATTTTAGTTTTGGACAAAAATAATCGTTCTGACAAAAATTTTAGTTTTGGACAAAAATAATCGTTTCTGACAAAAATAGCGGTTCTGGACAAAAATTTAAGTTTTGGACAAAAATAATTGTTTCCGACAAAAAATGTGGTTCTGGTCAAAAATTATCGTTTCTGACAAAAATTTTAGTTTTGGTCAAAAATAATTGTTTCTGACAAAAATTTAATTTGGACAAAAATTATCGTCTCTGACAAAAATTATCGTTTCTGACAAAAATTTTAGTTTTGGATAAAAATAATCGTTTCTGACAAAAATGATCGTTTCTAACAAAAATTATCGTTTCTGACAAACATTTTATTTATGGACAAAAATAATCGTTTCTGACAAAAATTTAAGTTTTGGACAAAAATAATAGTTTCCGACAAAAATATCGGTTCTGGACAAAAATTATCGTTTCTGAAAAAAATTATAGTTTTGGACAAAAATAATCGTTTCTGACAAAAATAATAGTTTCCGACAAAAATATCGATTCTGGACAAAAATAATAGTTTCCGACAAAAATATCGGTTCTGGACAAAAATTATCGTTTCTGACAAAAATTATAGTTTTGGACAAAAATAATCTTTTCTGACAAAAATAGCGGTTCCGGAAAAGAATAATCGTTCCTGACAAAAATTTTAGTTTCTGACAAAAATTTAATTTGGACAAAAATTATCGTCTCTGACAAAAATTATCGTTTCTGACAAAAATTTAAGTTTTGGACAAAAATTATCGTTTCTGACAAAAATTATAGTTTTGGACAAAAATAATCGTTTCTGACAAAAAAAGCGGTTCTGGACAAAAATTTAAGTTTTGGACAAAAATAATTGTTTCCGACAAAAATAGCAGTTCGGGACAAAAATTATCGTTTTTGACAAAAATTTTAGTTTTGGACAAAAATAATCGTTTCTGACAAAAATGATCGTTTCTGACAAAAATAGCGGTTCTGGACATAAAATAATCGTTTCGGACAAAAATAGCGGTTCCGGACAAGAATAATCGTTCCTGACAAAAATTTTAGTTTCTGACAAAAATTTCATTTTGGACAGAAATTATCGTTTCTGACAAAAATGATCGTTTCTGACAAAAAAAGCGGTTCTGGACAAAAATAGCGGTTCCGGACAAGAATAATCGTTCCTGACAAAAATTTTAGTTTCTGACAAAAATTTAATTTGGACAAAAATTATCGTCTCTGACAAAAATTATCGTTTCTGACAAAAATTTAAGTTTTGGACAAAAATTATCGTTTCTGACAATAATAATAGTTTTGGACAAAAATAATCGTTTCTGACAAAAATAGCGGTTCTGGACAAAAATTTAAGTTTTGGACAAAAATAATCGTTTCTGACAAAAATAGCGGTTCGGGACAAAAATTATCGTTTCTGACAAAAATTATAGTTTTGGACAAAAATAATCGTTTCTGACAAAAATTTCGGTTCTGAACAAAAATAATCGTTTCTGACATAAATTTAAAGTTTTGGACAAAAATTACCGTTTCTGACAAATATTTTAGTTTTGGACAAAAATTATCGTTTCTGAGAAAAATTTTAGTTTTGGACCAAAATAATTGTTTCCGACAAAAATAGCGGTTCGGGACAAAAATAATAGTTTCCGACAAAAATTTTAGTTTTGGACAAAAATTTTTCTTTTGTCAAAGTTTCTGACATTAATTTAAAGTTATGGACAAAAATTACCGTTTATGACAAAAATTTTAGTTTTGGACAAAAATAATCGTTTCTGACAAAAATTTCAGTTTTGGACCAAAATAATTGTTTCCGACAAAAATAGCGGTTCGGGACAAAAATTATCGTTTCTGACAAAAATTTTAGTTTTGTACAAAAATAATCATTTATGACAAAAATTTTATTTTTGGACAAAAATAATCGTTTCGGACAGAAATAGCGGCTCCGGACAAAAATAATCGTTCCTGACAAAAATTATCGTTTCTGACAAAAATTTTAGTTATGGACAAAAATAATCGCTTCCGACAAAAATTTTAGTTTTGGACAAAAATTATCTTTTCTGACGAAAATAGCAGTTCTAAACAAAAATAATCGTTTCTGACAAAAATTTAAAGATTTTGATAAAAATAATCGTTACCAACAAAAATAGCGGTTCTGGACAAAAATTATCATTTCTGACACAAATTTTAGTTATGGACAAAAATAATCGTTTCTGACAAAAATTGCGGTTCTAGAAAAAAGTAATCGTTCCTGAAAAAAATTTCCGTTCTGAACAAAAACAATCCTTTCAGACAAAAATTTTAGTTTTGGACAAAAATAATCGTTCTGACAAAAATTTTAGTTTTGGACAAAAATAATCGTTTCTGACAAAAATAGCGGTTCTGGACAAAAATTTTAGTTTTGGTCAAAAATAATTGTTTCCGACAAAAATAGCGGTTCGGGACAAAAATTATCGTTTTTGACAAAAATTTTAGTTTTGGACCAAAATAATCGTTTCTGACAAAAATGATCGTTTCTGACAAAAATAGCAGTTCTGGACAAAAATAATCGTTTCGGACAAAAATAGCGGTTCCGGACAAGAATAATCGTTCCCGACAAAAATTTTAGTTTCTGACAAAAATTTCATTTGGACAAAAATTATCGTATCTGACAAAAATTATAGTTTTGGACATAAATAATCGTTTCTGACAAAAATAGCGGTTCTGGACAAAAATTTAAGTTTTGGACAAAAATAATCGTTTCTGACAAAAATTTTAGTTTTGGACAAAAATAATCGTTTCTGACAAAAGTAGCGGTTCTGGACAAAAATTTTAGCTTTGGACAAAAATAATTGTTTCCGACAAAAATATCGGTTCTGGACAAAAATTATCGTTTCTGACAAAAATTATAGTTTTGGACAAAAATAATCGTTTCTGACAAAAATTTCGGTTCTGAACAAAAATAATCGCTTCCGACAAAAATTTTAGTTTTGGACAAAAAATATCTTTTCTGACGAAAATAGCAGTTCTAAACAAAAATAATCGTTTCTGACAAAAATTGAAAGATTTGGAGAAAAATAATCGTTACCAACAAAAATAGCGGTTCTGGACAAAAATTATCGTTTCTGACACAAATTTTAGTTTTGGACAAAAATAATCGTTCTGACAAAAATTCTAGTTTTGGACAAAAATAATCGTTTCTGACAAAAATAGCGGTTCTGGACAAAAATTTTAGTTTTGGTCAAAAATAATTGTTTCCGACAAAAATAGCGGTTCTGGTCAAAAATTATCGTTTCTGACAAAAATTTTAGTTTTGGTCGAAAATAATTGTTTCTGACAAAAATTTTAGTTTCGGATAAAAATAATAGTTTCCGACAAAAATAGCGGTTCGGGACAAAAATTATCGTTTTTGACAAAAATTTTAGTTTTGGACATAAATAATCGTTTCTGACAAAAATGATCGTTTCTGACAAAAATAGCGGTTCTGGACAAAAATAATCGTTTCGGACAAAAATAGCGGTTCCGGACAAGAATAATCGTTCCTGACAAAAATTTTAGTTTCTGACAAAAATTTCATTTTGGACAAAAATTATCGTCTCTGACAAAAATCATCGTTTCTGACAAAAATTTAAGTTTTGGACAAAAATTATCGTTTCTGACAAAAATTATAGTTTTTGACAAAAATAATCGTTTCTGACAAAAATAGCGGTTCTGGACAAAAATTATAGTTTTGGACAAAAATAATCGTTTCTAACAAAAATTTAAGTTTTGGACAAAAATAATAGTTTCCGACGAAAATATCGGTTCTGGACAAAAATTATCGTTTCTGACAAAAATTATAGTTTTGGACAAAAAAATCGTTTCTGACAAAAATAATAGTTTCCGACAAATATATCGATTCTGGACAAAAATAATAGTTTCCGACAAAAATATCGGTTCTGGACAAAAATTATCGTTTCTGACAAAAATTTAAGTTTTGGACAAAAAAAATCGTTTCTGACAAAAATTTTAGTTTTGGACAAAAATAATCGTTCTGACAAAAATTTTAGTTTTGGACAGAAATAATCGTTTCTGACAAAAATAGCGGTTCTGGACAAAAATTTATAGTTTTGGTCAAAAATAATTGTTTCCGACAAAAATAGCGGTTCGGGACAAAAATTATCGTTTTTGACAAAAATTTTAGTTTTGGACAAAAATAATCGTTTCTGACAAAAATGATCGTTTCTGACAAAAATAGCGGTTTTGGACAAAAATAATCGTTTCGGAGAAAAATAGCGGTTCCGGACAAGAATAATCGTTCCTGACAAAATATATAGTTTTGGACAAAAGTAATCGTTCCTGAAAAAAATTTCCGTACTGAACAAAAACAATCCTTTCCGACAAAAATTTTAGTTTTGGACAAAAATAATCGTTCTGACAAGAATTTTAGTTTTGGACAAAAATAATCGTTTCTGACAAAAATGATCGTTTCTGACAAAAAAAGCGGTTCTGGACAAAAATAATCGTTTCGGACAAAAATAGCGGTTCCGAACAAGAATAATCGTTCCTGACAAAAATTTTAGTTTCTGAAAAAAATTTAATTTGGACAAAAATTATCGTTTCTGACAAAAATTATAGTTTTGGACAAAAATAATCGTTTCTGAAAAAAAATTTAAGTTTTGGACAAAAATAATAGTTTCCGACAAAAATATCGGTTCTGGACAAAAATTATCGTTTCGGACAAAAATTATAGTTTTGGACAAAAATAATCGTTTCTGACAAAAATGATTGTTTCTGACAAAAAAAGCGGTTCTGGACAAAAATAACCGTTTCGGACAAAAATAGCGGTTCCGGACAAGAATAATCGTTCCTGACAAAAATTTTAGTTTCTGACAAAAATTTAATTTGGACAAAAATTATCGTCTCTGAAAAAAATTATCGTTTCTGACAAAAATTATAGTTTTGGACAAAAATAATCGTTTCTGACAAAAATTTCGGTTCTGAACAAAAATAATCGTTTCCGACAATAATTTTAGTTTTGGACAAAAATGATCGTTTCTAACAAAAATTTTAGTTTTGTACAAAAATAATCGTTTATTACAAAAATTTAAGTTTTGCACAAAAATAATCGTTTCGGACAAAAATAGTGGCTCCGGACAAAAATAATCGTTCCTGACAAAAAATTATCGTTTCTTACAAACATTTTAATTATGGGCAAAAATAATTGTTTCCGACAAAAATTTTAGTTTTGGACAAAAATTATCTTTTCTGACGAAAAAAGCAGTTCTAAACAAATATAATCGTTTCTGACAAAAATTATCGTATCTGACAAAAATTATAGCTTTGGACATAAATAATCGTTTCTGACAAAAATAGCGGTTCTGGACAAAAATTTAAGTTTTGGACAAAAATAATCGTTTCTGACAAAAATTTTAGCTTTGGACAAAAATAATTGTTTCCGACAAAAATTTTAGTTTTGGACAAAAATAATTGTCTCCGACAAAAATAGCGGTTCGGGACAAAAATTATCGTTCTTGACAAAAATTTTAGTTTTGGACAAAAATAATCGTTTCTGACAAAAATGATCGTTTCTGACAAAAATAGTTGTTCTGGACAAAAATAATCGTTTCGGACAAAAACAGCGGTCACGGACAAGAATAATCGTTCCTGACAAAAATTTTAGTTTCTGACAAAAATTTAATTCTGGACAAAAATTATCGTCTCTGA
Organism: Pantala flavescens; assembly: GCA_020796165.1. Lineage (NCBI taxonomy): Eukaryota > Metazoa > Arthropoda > Insecta > Odonata > Libellulidae > Pantala > Pantala flavescens. The sequence continues at coordinate 14,279,973 of CM036889.1, read as the reverse complement.
CAAAAATCATCGTTTCTGACAAAAATTTAAGTTTTGGACAAAAATTATCGTTTCTGACAAAAATTATAGTTTTGGACAAAAATAATCGTTTCTGACAAAAATTTAAGTTTTGGACAAAAATAATAGGTTCCGACAAAAACATCGGTTCTGGACAAAAATTATCGTTTCTGACAAAAATTATAGTTTTGGACAAAAATAATCGTTTCTGACAAAAATAGCGGTTCCGGACAAGAATAATCGTTCCTGACAAAAATTTTAGTTTCTGACAAAAATTTAAATTTAGGACAAAAATTATCGTTTCTGACAAAAATTATAGTTTTGGACAAAAACAATCGTTTCTGACAAAAATTTAAGTTTTGGACAAAAATAATAGTTTCCGACAAAAATATCGGTTCTGGACAAAAATTATCGTATCTGACAAAAATTATAGTTTTGGACAAAAATAATCGTTTCTGCAAAAATAGCGGTTCTGGACAAAAATTTAAGTTTTGGACAAAAATAATCGTTTCTGAAAAAAATAGCGGTTCTGGACAAAAATTTAAGTTTTGGACAAAAATAATCGTTTCTGTCAAAGATTTTAGTTTTGGACAAAAATAATCGTTTCTGACAAAAGTAGCGGTTCTGGACAAAAATTTTAGTTTTGGACAAAAATAATTGTTTCCGACAAAAATTTAAGTTTAGGACAAAAATTTTATTTTTGGACAAAAATTATCGTTCCTGAAAAAAATTTCGGTTCTGAACAAAAATAATCGTTTCCGACAAAAATTTTAGTTTTGGACAAAAATAATCGTTTCTGAAATATATTTAAAGTTTTGGACAAAAATTACCGTTTCTGACAAAAATTTTAGTTTTGGACAAAAATAATCGTTTCTGACAAAAATTTTAGTTTTGGACAAAAATAATCGTTTCTGACAAAAATTTTAGTTTTGGACAAAAATAATTGTTTCCGACAAAAATAGCGGTTCTGGACAAAAATTATCGTTTCTGAAAAAAATTTCCGTTCTGAACAAAAACAATCCTTTCCGACAAAAATTTTAGTTTTGGACAAAAATAATCGTTTCTGACAAAAATAGCGGTTCTGGACAAAAATTTTAGTTTTGGACAAAAATAATTGTTTCCGACAAAAATAGCGGTTCTGGACAAAAATTTTAGCTTTGGACAAAAATAATTGTTTCCGACAAAAATTTTAGTTTTGGACAAAAATAATTGTCTCCAACAAAAATAGCGGTTCGGGACAAAAATTATCGTTTTTGACAAAAATTTTAGTTTTGGACAAAAATAATCGTTTCTGACAAAAATAATCGTTTCTGACAAAAATAGCGGTTCTGGACAAAAATAATCGTTTCGGACAAAAATAGCGGTTCCGGACAAGAATAATCGTTCCTGACAAAAATTTTAGTTTCTGACAAAAATTTAATTTTGGACAAAAATTATCGTCTCTGACAAAAATCATCGTTTCTGACAAAAATTTAAGTTTTGGACAAAAATTATCGTTTCTGACAAAAATTATAGTTTTGGACAAAAATAATCGTTTCCGACAAAAATTTAAGTTTTGGACAAAAATAATAGTTTCCGACAAAAACATCGGTTCTGGACAAAAATTATCGTTTCTGACAAAAATTATAGTTTTGGAAAAAAATAATCTTTTCTGACAAAAATAGCGGTTCTGGACAAAAATTATAGTTTTGGACAAAAATAATCGTTTCTGAAAAAAATAGCGGTTCTGGACAAAAATTTAAGTTTTGGACAAAAATAATCGTTTCTGACAAAAATAATAGTTTTGGAAAAAAATAATCGATTCTGACAATAATAGCGGTTCTGGACAAAAATTTTAGTTTTGGACAAAAATAATCGTTTCTGACAAAAATTTTAGTTTTGGACAAAATAATTGTTTCCGACAAAAATATCGGTTCTGGACAAGAATTATCGTTTCTGACAAAAATTATAGTTTTGGACAAAAATAATCGTTTCTGACGAAAATGATCGTTTCTGACAAAAAAACGTTTCTGGACAAAAATAATCGTTTCTGACAAAAATTTTAGTTTTGGACAAAAATAATCGTTTCTGACAAAAGTAGCGGTTCTGGACAAAAATTATACTTTTGGACAAAAATAATCGTTTCTGAAAAAAATAGCGGTTCTGGACAAAAATTTAAGTTTTGGACAAAAAAAGAATCGTTTCTGACAAAAATTTTAGTTTTGGACAAAAATAATCGTTTCTGACAAAAGTAGCGGTTCTGGACAAAAATTTTAGCTTTGGACAAAAATTATCGTTTCTGACAAAAATTATAGTTTTGGACAAAAATAATCGTTTCTGAAAAAAATTTCGGTTCTGAACAAAAATAATCGTTTCCGACATAAATTTTTGTTTTGGACAAAAATAATCGTTTCTGACATAAATTTAAAGTTTTGGACAAAAATTACCGTTTCTGACAAAAATTTTAGTTTTGGACCAAAATAATTGTTTCCGAGAAAAATAGCGGTTCGGGAAAAAAATTATCGTTTCTGACAAAAATTTTAGTTTTGGACAAAAATACTCGTTTCTGACAAAAATGATCGTTTCTGACAAAAAAAGCGGTTCTGGACAAAAATAGCGGTTCCGGACAAGAATAATCGTTCCTGACAAAAATTTTAGTTTCTGAAAAAAATTTAATTTGGACAAAAATTATCGTCTCTGACAAAAATTATCGTTTCTGACAAAAATTTAAGTTTCGGACAAAAATTATGGTTTCTGACAAAAATTATAGTTTTGGACAATAATAATCGTTTCTGACAAAAATTTAAGTTTTGGACAAAAATGATAGTTTCCGACAGAAATATCGGTTCTGGACAAGAATTATCGTTTCTGACAAAAATTATAGTTTTGGACAAAAATAATCGTTTCTGACAAAAATTTTAGTTTTGGACAAAAATAATCGTTTCTGACAAAAGTAGCGGTTCTGGACAAAAATTTTAGCTTTGGAAAAAATTATCGTTTCTGACAAAAATTATAGTTTTGGACAAAAATAATCGTTTCTGACAAAAATTTCGGTTCTGAACAAAAATAATCGTTTCCGACAAAAATTTTAGTTTTGGACAAAAATAATCGTTTCTGACATAAATTTAAAGTTTTGGACAAAAATTACCGTTTCTGACAAAAATTTTAGTTTTGGACCAAAATAATTGTTTCCGAGAAAAATAGCGGTTCGGGAAAAAAATTATCGTTTCTGACAAAAATTTTAGTTTTGGACAAAAATACTCGTTTCTGACAAAAATGATCGTTTCTGACAAAAAAAGCGGTTCTGGACATAAATAGCGGTTCCGGACAAGAATAATCGTTCCTGACAAAAATTTGAGTTTCTGAAAAAAATTTAATTTGGACAAAAATTATCGTCTCTGACAAAAATTATCGTTTCTGACAAAAATTTAAGTTTCGGACAAAAATTATCGTTTCTGACAAAAATTATCGTTTCTGACAAAAATTATAGTTTTGGACAATAATAATCGTTTCTGACAAAAATTTAAGTTTTGGACAAAAATGATAGTTTCCGACAGAAATATCGGTTCTGGACAAAAATTATCGTTTCTGACAAAAATTATAGTTTTGGACAAAAATAATCGTTTCTGACAAAAATATCGGTTCTGGACAAAAATTATCGTTTCTGACAAAAATTATAGTTTTGGACAAAAATAATCGTTTACGACAAAAATAGCGGTTCTGGACAAAAATTATCGTTTCTGACAAAAATTATAGTTTTGGACAAAAATAATCGTTTCTGACATAAATTTAAAGTTTTGGACAAAAATTACCGTTTCTGACAAAAATTTTAGTTTTGGACAAAAATAATCGTTTCTGACAAAAATTTTAGTTTTGGACCAAAATAATTGTTTCTGACAAAAATAGCGGTTCGGGACAAAAATTATCGTTTCTGACAAAAATTTTAGTTTTGTACAAAAATAATCGTTTATGACAAAAATTTTAGTTTCGGATTAAAATAATCGTTTCGGACAAAAATAGCAGTTCGAAACAAAAATAACCGTTTCTGACAAAAATTTAAAGATTTGGAGAAAAATAATCTTTACGAAAAAAAATAGCGGTTCTGGACAAAAATTATCGTTTCTGACACAAATTTTAGTTATGGACAAAAATAATCGTTTCTGACAAAAATTGCGGTTCTAGACAAAAGTAATCGTTCCTGAAAAAAATTTCCGTTCTGAACAAAAACAATCCTTTCCGACAAAAATTTTAGTTTTGGGCAAAAATAATCGTTCTGACAAAATTTTTAGTTTTGGACAAAAATAATTGTTTCCGACAAAAATAGCGGTTCTGGTCAAAAATTATCGTTTCTGACAAAAATTTTAGTTTTGGTCAAAAATAATTGTTTCTGACAAAAATTTTAGTTTTGGACAAAAATAATCGTTTCTGACAAAAATGATCGTTTCTGACAAAAATAGCGGTTCTGTACAAAAATAATCGTTTCGGACAAAAATAGCGGTTCCGGACAAGAATAATCGTTCCTGACAAAAATTTTAGTTTCTGACAAAAATTTCATTTTGGACAAAAATTATCGTCTCTGACAAAATCATCGTTTGTAACAAAAATTTAAGTTTTGGACAAAAATTATCGTATCTGACAAAAATTATAGTTTTGGACAAAAATAATCGATTCTGACAAAAATTATAGTTTCTGACAAAAATAGCGGTTCTGGACAAAAATTTAAGTTCTGGACAAAAATTATCGTTTCTGACAAAAATTATAGTTTTGGACAAAAATAATCGTTTCTGCAAAAATAGCGGTTCTGGACAAAAATTTAAGTTTTGTACAAAAATAATCGTTTCTGACAAAAATGATCGTTTCTGACAAAAAAAGCGGTTCTGGAGAAAAATAATCGTTTCGGACAAAAATAGCGGTTCCGGACAAGAATAATCGTTCCTGACAAAAATTTTAGTTTCTGAAAGAAATTTAATTTGGACAAAAATTATCGTCTCTGACAAAAATTATCGTTTCTGACAAAAATTTAAGTTTTGGACAAAAATTATCGTTTCTGACAAAAATTATAGTTTTGGACAAGAATTATCGTTTCTGACCAAAATAATCGTTTCTGACAAAAATAGCGGTTCTGGACAAAAATTTAAGTTCTGGACAAAAATTATCGTCTCTGACAAAAATCATCGTTTGTAACAAAAATTTAAGTTTTGGACAAAAATTATCGTATCTGACAAAAATTATAGTTTTGGACAAAAATAATCGATTCTGACAAAAATTATAGTTTCTGACAAAAATAGCGGTTCTGGACAAAAATTTAAGTTCTGGACAAAAATTATCGTTTCTGACAAAAATTATAGTTTTGGACAAAAATAATCGTTTCTGACAAAAATGATCGTTTCTGACAAAAAAAGCGGTTCTGGAGAAAAATAATCGTTTCGGACAAAAATAGCGGTTCCGGACAAGAATAATCGTTCCTGACAAAAATTTTAGTTTCTGAAAGAAATTTAATTTGGACAAAAATTATCGTCTCTGACAAAAATTATCGTTTCTGACAAAGATTTAAGTTTTGGACAAAAATTATCGTTTCTGACAAAAATTATAGTTTTGGACAAGAATTATCGTTTCTGACCAAAATAATCGTTTCTGACAAAAATAGCGGTTCTGGACAAAAATTTAAGTTCTGGACAAAAATTATCGTCTCTGACAAAAATCATCGTTTGTAACAAAAATTTAAGTTTTGGACAAAAATTATCGTATCTGACAAAAATTATAGTTTTGGACAAAAATAATCGATTCTGACAAAAATTATAGTTTCTGACAAAAATAGCGGTTCTGGACAAAAATTTAAGTTCTGGACAAAAATTATCGTTTCTGACAAAAATTATAGTTTTGGACAAAAATAATCGTTTCTGACAAAAATGATCGTTTCTGACAAAAAAAGCGGTTCTGGAGAAAAATAATCGTTTCGGACAAAAATAGCGGTTCCGGACAAGAATAATCGTTCCTGACAAAAATTTTAGTTTCTGAAAGAAATTTAATTTGGACAAAAATTATCGTCTCTGACAAAAATTATCGTTTCTGACAAAAATTTAAGTTTTGGACAAAAATTATCGTATCTGACAAAAATTATAGTTTTGGACAAGAATTATCGTTTCTGACAAAAATAATCGTTTCTGACAAAAATAGCGGTTCTGGACAAAAATTTAAGTTCTGGACAAAAATTATCGTTTCTGACAAAAATTTAAGTTTTGGACAAAAATAATCGTTTCTGACAAAAATAGCGGTTCTGGACAAAAATTTAAGTTTTGGACAAAAATAATCGTTTCTGACAAAAATTTTAGTTTTGGGCAAAAATAATCGTTTCTGACAAAAGTAGCGGTTCTGGACAAATATTTTAGTTTTGGACATAAATAATTGTTTCCGACAAAAATAGCGGTTCTGGACAAAAATTATCGTTTCTGACAAAAATTATAGTTCTGGACAAAAATAATCGTTTCGGACATAAATAGCGGTTCCGGACAAAAATAATCGTTCCTGACAAAAATATTAGTTTCCGACAAAAATTTTATTTTTGGACAAAAATTATCGTCTCTGACAAAAATTATCGTTTCTGAAAAAAATTTTAGTTTTGGACAAAGATAATCGTTTCTGACAAAAATCGCGGTTCTAGACAAAAGTAATCGTTCCTGAAAAAAATTTCCGTTCTGAACAAAAAAAATCCTTTCCGACAAAAATTTTAGTTTTGGACAAAAATAATCGCTTCTGACAAAAATTTTAGTTTTGGACAAAAATAATCGTTTCTGACAAAAATTTTAGTTATGGACAAAAATAATCGTTTCTGACAAAAATAATCGCTTCCGACAAAAATTTTAGTTTTGGACAAAAATTATCTTTTCAGCTGAAAATAGCAGTTCTATACAAAAATAATCGTTTCTGACATAAATTTAAAGATTTGGAGAAAAATAATCGTTACCAACAAAAATAGCGGTTCTGGACAAAAATTATCGTTTCTGACACAAATTTTAGTTATGGACAAAAATAATCGTCTCTGACAAAAATCGCGGTTCTAGACAAAAGTAATCGTTCCTGAAAAAAATTTCCGTTCTGAAAAAAAAAAATCCTTTCCGACAAAAATTTTAGTTTTGGACAAAAATAATCGTTTCCGACAAAAATTTGTTTTTGACAAAAATTATTGTTTCCGCCAAAAATAGCGGTTCTGGACAAAAATTATCGTTTCTGACAAAAATTTTAGTTTTGGACAAAAGTAATCGTTTCTGATAAAAATAGCGGTTCTAGACAAAAATAATCGTTTCGGACATAAATAGCGGTTCTGGACAAAAATTTAAGTTTTGGACAAAAATAATCGTTTCTGACAAAAATTTTAGTTTTGGGCAAAAATAATCGTTTCTGACAAAAGTAGCGGTTCTGGACAAATATTTTAGTTTTGGACATAAATAATTGTTTCCGACAAAAATAGCGGTTCTGGACAAAAATTATCGTTTCTGACAAAAATTATAGTTCTGGACAAAAATAATCGTTTCGGACATAAATAGCGGTTCCGGACAAAAATAATCGTTCCTGACAAAAATATTAGTTTCCGACAAAAATTTTATTTTTGGACAAAAATTATCGTCTCTGACAAAAATTATCGTTTCTGAAAAAAATTTTAGTTTTGGACAAAGATAATCGTTTCTGACAAAAATCGCGGTTCTAGACAAAAGTAATCGTTCCTGAAAAAAATTTCCGTTCTGAACAAAAAAAATCCTTTCCGACAAAAATTTTAGTTTTGGACAAAAATAATCGCTTCTGACAAAAATTTTAGTTTTGGACAAAAATAATCGTTTCTGACAAAAATTTTAGTTATGGACAAAAATAATCGTTTCTGACAAAAATAATCGCTTCCGACAAAAATTTTAGTTTTGGACAAAAATTATCTTTTCAGCTGAAAATAGCAGTTCTATACAAAAATAATCGTTTCTGACATAAATTTAAAGATTTGGAGAAAAATAATCGTTACCAACAAAAATAGCGGTTCTGGACAAAAATTATCGTTTCTGACACAAATTTTAGTTATGGACAAAAATAATCGTCTCTGACAAAAATCGCGGTTCTAGACAAAAGTAATCGTTCCTGAAAAAAATTTCCGTTCTGAAAAAAAAAAATCCTTTCCGACAAAAATTTTAGTTTTGGACAAAAATAATCGTTTCCGACAAAAATTTGTTTTTGACAAAAATAATTGTTTCCGCCAAAAATAGCGGTTCTGGACAAAAATTATCGTTTCTGACAAAAATTTTAGTTTTGGACAAAAGTAATCGTTTCTGATAAAAATAGCGGTTCTAGACAAAAATAATCGTTTCGGACATAAATAGCGGTTCCGGAAAAAAATAATCGTTCCTGACAAAAATATTAATTTCCGAAAAAAATTTTATTTTTGGACAAAAATTATCGTCTCTGACAAAAATTATCGTTTCTGACAAAAATTATAGTTTTGGACAAAAATAATCGTTTCTGCCAAAAATTTTGGATCTGAACGAAAAAAATCGTTTCCGACAAAAATTTTAGTTTTGGACAAAAATAATCGTTTCTGCCAAAAATTTTGGATCTGAACGAAAAAAATCGTTTCCGACAAAAATTTTAGTTTTGGACATAAATAATCGTTTCTAACATAAATTTAAAGTTTTGTACAAAAATTACCGTTTCTGACAAAAATTTTAGTTTTGGACAAAAATAATCGTTTCTGACAAAAATTTTAGTTTTGGACCAAAATAATTGTTTCCGACAGAAATAGCGGTTCGGGACAAAAATTATCGTTTCTGACAAAAATTTAAGTTTTGTACAAAAATAATCCTTTATGACAAAAATTTTAGTTTTGGACAAAAATAATCGTTTCGGACAAAAATAGCGGCTCCGGACAAAAAATATCGTTCCTGACAAAAATTATCGTTTCTGACAAACATTTTAGTTATGGACAAAAATAATCGTTTCTGACAAAAATATTAGTTTCCGACAAAAATTTTATTTTTGGACAAAAATTATCGTCTCTGACAAAAATTATCGTTTCTGAAAAAAATTTTAGTTTTGGACAAAGATAATCGTTTCTGACAAAAATCGCGGTTCTAGACAAAAGTAATCGTTCCTGAAAAAAATTTCCGTTCTGAACAAAAAAAATCCTTTCCGACAAAAATTTTAGTTTTGGACAAAAATAATCGCTTCTGACAAAAATTTTAGTTTTGGACAAAAATAATCGTTTCTGACAAAAATTTTAGTTATGGACAAAAATAATCGTTTCTGACAAAAATAATCGCTTCCGACAAAAATTTTAGTTTTGGACAAAAATTATCTTTTCAGCTGAAAATAGCAGTTCTATACAAAAATAATCGTTTCTGACAAAAATTTAAAGATTTGGAGAAAAATAATCGTTACCAACAAAAATAGCGGTTCTGGACAAAAATTATCGTTTCTGACACAAATTTTAGTTATGGACAAAAATAATCGTCTCTGACAAAAATCGCGGTTCTAGACAAAAGTAATCGTTCCTGAAAAAAATTTCCGTTCTGAAAAAAAAAATCCTTTCCGACAAAAATTTTAGTTTTGGACAAAAATAATCGTTTCTGACAAAAATTTGTTTTTGACAAAAATAATTGTTTCCGCCAAAAATAGCGGTTCTGGACAAAAATTATCGTTTCTGACAAAAATTTTAGTTTTGGACAAAAGTAATCGTTTCTGATAAAAATAGCGGTTCTAGACAAAAATAATCGTTTCGGACATAAATAGCGGTTCCGGACAAAAATAATCGTTCCTGACAAAAATATTAATTTCCGAAAAAAATTTTATTTTTGGACAAAAATTATCGTCTCTGACAAAAATTATCGTTTCTGACAAAAATTATAGTTTTGGACAAAAATAATCGTTTCTGCCAAAAATTTTGGATCTGAACGAAAAAAATCGTTTCCGACAAAAATTTTAGTTTTGGACAAAAATAATCGTTTCTGAAAAAAATTTAAAGTTTTGGACAAAAATTACCGTTTCTGACAAAAATTCATGTTTTGGACAAAAATAATTGTTTCCGCCAAAAATAGCAGTTCAGGACAAAAATTATCGTTTCTGACAAAAATTTAAGTTTTGGACAAAAGTAATCGTTTCTGACAAAAATAGCGGTTCTGGACAAAAATAATCGTTCATGACAAAAATATTAGTTTCAGACAAAAATTTTATTTTTGGACAAATATTATCGTCTCTGACAAAAAATATCGTTTCTGACAAAAATTTAAGTTTTGGACAAAAATTATCGTTTCTGACAAAAATTATAGTTTTGGACAAAAATAATCGTTTCTGACAAAAATAGCGGTTCTGGACAAAAATTTAAGTTTTGGACAAAAATAATCGTTTCTGACAAAAATAGCGGTATTGGACAAAAATTTAAGTTTTGGACAAAATTAATCGTTTCTGCAAAAATAGCGGTTCTGGACAAAAATTTTAGTTTTAGACAAAAATAATCGTTCCTGACAAAAATAGCGGTTCTGGACAAAAATTTAAGTTTTGGACAAAAATAATCTTTTCTGACAAAAATAGCGGTTCTGGACAAAAATTTAAGTTTTGGACAAAAATAATCGTTTCTGACAAAAATTTAAGTTTTGGACAAAAATAATCGTTTCTGACAAAAATAGCGGTTCTGTACAAAAATTTTAGTTTTGGACAAAAATAATTGTTTCCGACAAAAATAGCGGTTCTGGACAAAAATTATCGTTTCTGACAAAAATTATAGTTTTGGACAAAAATTTTATTTTTGGACAAAAATTATCGTTCCTGAAAAAAATTTTGGTTCTGAACAAAAATAATCGTTTCCGACAAAAATTTTAGTTTTGGACAAAAATAATCGTTTCTGACATAAATTTAAAGTTTTGGACAAAAATTACCATTTCTGACAAAAATTTTAGTTTTGGACAAAAATAATCGTTTCTGAAAAAAATTTTAGTTTTGGACAAAAAATAATTGTTTCCGACAAAAATAGCGGTTCGGGACAAAAATTATCGTTTCTGACAAAAATTTTAGTTCTGGACAAAAATAATCGTTTCTGACAAAAATGATCGTCTCTGACAAAAAAAGCGGTTCTTGAGAAAAATAATTGTTCCCGCCAAAAATAGCGGTTCTGGACAAAAATAATCGTTTCTGACAAAAATTTTAGTTTTGGACAAAAGTAATCGTTTCTGACAAAAATAGCGGTTCTGGACAAAAATCATCGTTTCGGACATAAATAGCGGTTCCGGACAAAAATAATCGTTCCTGACAAAAATATTAGTTTCCGACAAAAATTTTATTTTTGGACAAAAATTATCGTCTCTGACAAAAATAATCGTTTCTGACAAAAATTTTAGTTTTGGACAAAAATAATCGTTTCTGACAAAAATTGCGGTTTGGACAAAAATTTTCGTTTTGGACAAAAATAATTGTTTCCAACAAAAATAGCGGTTATGGACAAAAATTACCGTTTCTGACAAAAATTATAGTTTTGGACAAAAATAATCGTTTCGGACAAAAATAGCGGTTCCGGACAAAAATAGCGGTTCCGGACAAAAATAGCGGTTCCGGACAAAAATAATCGTTCCTGACAAAAATTTTAGTTTCTGAGAAAAATTTTATTTTTGGACAAAAATTATCGTTTCTGACAAAAATTATCGTTTGTGAAAAAAATTATAGTATTGGACAAAAATAATCGTTTCTTACAAAAATTAAAGTTTTGGACAAAAATTTTATTTTTGGACAAAAATTATCGTTTCTGACGAAAATTTTAGTTTTGGACAAAAGTAATCGTTTCTGACAAAAATAATCGTTTCCGACAAAAATTTAAGTTTTGGACAAAAATAATCGTTTCTGACAAAAATTTAAAGTTTTGGACAAAAATTACCGTTTCTGACAAAAATTCATGTTTTGGACAAAAATAATTGTTACCGCCAAAAATAGCAGTTCAGGACAAAAATTATCGTTTCTGACAAAAATTTAAGTTTTGGACAAAAGTAATCGTTTCTGACAAAAATAGCGGTTCTGGACAAAAATAATCGTTCATGACAAAAATATTAGTTTCAGACAAAAATTTTATTTTTGGACAAAAATTATCGTCTCTGACAAAAAATATCGTTTCTGACAAAAATTTAAGTTTTGGACAAAAATTATCGTTTCTGACAAAAATTATAGTTTTGGACAAAAATAATCGTTTCTGACAAAAATAGCGGTTCTGGACAAAAATTTAAGTTTTGGACAAAAATAATCGTTTCTGACAAAAATAGCGGTATTGGACAAAAATTTAAGTTTTGGACAAAATTAATCGTTTCTGCGAAAATAGCGGTTCTGGACAAAAATTTTAGTTTTGGACAAAAATAATCGTTCCTGACAAAAATAGCGGTTCTGGACAAAAATTTAAGTTTTGGACAAAAATAATCTTTTCTGACAAAAATAGCGGTTCTGGACAAAAATTTAAGTTTTGGACAAAAATAATCGTTTCTGACAAAAATTTAAGTTTTGGACAAAAATAATCGTTTCTGACAAAAATAGCGGTTCTGTACAAAAATTTTAGTTTTGGACAAAAATAATTGTTTCCGACAAAAATAGCGGTTCTGGACAAAAATTATCGTTTCTGACAAAAATTATAGTTTTGGACAAAAATTTTATTTTTGGACAAAAATTATCGTTCCTGAAAAAAATTTTGGTTCTGAACAAAAATAATCGTTTCCGACAAAAATTTTAGTTTTGGACAAAAATAATCGTTTCTGACATAAATTTAAAGTTTTGGACAAAAATTACCATTTCTGACAAAAATTTTAGTTTTGGACAAAAATAATCGTTTCTGAAAAAAATTTTACTTTTGGACAAAAAATAATTGTTTCCGACAAAAATAGCGGTTCGGGACAAAAATTATCGTTTCTGACAAAAATTTTAGTTCTGGACAAAAATAATCGTTTCTGACAAAAATGATCGTCTCTGACAAAAAAAGCGGTTCTTGAGAAAAATAATTGTTCCCGCCAAAAATAGCGGTTATGGACAAAAATAATCGTTTCTGACAAAAATTTTAGTTTTGGATAAAAGTAATCGTTTCTGACAAAAATAGCGGTTCTGGACAAAAATCATCGTTTCGGACATAAATAGCGGTTCCGGACAAAAATAATCGTTCCTGACAAAAATATTAGTTTCCGACAAAAATTTTATTTTTGGACAAAAATTATCGTCTCTGACAAAAATAATCGTTTCTGACAAAAATTTTAGTTTTGGACAAAAATAATTGTTTCCGACAAAAATAGCGGTTATGGACAAAAATTACCGTTTCTGACAAAAATTATAGTTTTGGACAAAAATAATCGTTTCGGACAAAAATAGCGGTTCCGGACAAAAATAGCGGTTCCGGACAAAAATAATCGTTCCTGACAAAAATTTTAGTTTCTGAGAAAAATTTTATTTTTGGACAAAAATTATCGTTTCTGACAAAAATTATCGTTTGTGAAAAAAATTATAGTATTGGACAAAAATAATCGTTTCTTACAAAAATTAAAGTTTTGGACAAAAATTTTATTTTTGGACAAAAATTATCGTTTCTGACAAAAATTTTAGTTTTGGACAAAAGTAATCGTTTCTGACAAAAATAATCGTTTCCGACAAAAATTTAAGTTTTGGACAAAAATAATCGTTTCTGACAAAAATTTAAAGTTTTGGACAAAAATTACCGTTTCTGACAATATTCATGTTTTGGACAAAAATAATTGTTTCCGCCAAAAATAGCAGTTCAGGACAAAAATTATCGTTTCTGACAAAAATTTAAGTTTTGGACAAAAGTAATCGTTTCTGACAAAAATAGCGGTTCTGGACAAAAATAATCGTTCATGACAAAAATATTAGTTTCAGACAAAAATTTTATTTTTGGACAAAAATTATCGTCTCTGAAAAAATTATAGTTTTGGACAAAAATAATCGTTTCTGACAAAAATAGCGGTTCTGGACAAAAATTTAAGTTTTGGACAAAAATAATCGTTCATGACAAAAATATTAGTTTCAGACAAAAATTTTATTTTTGGACAAAAATTATCGTTTCTGAAAAAATTATAGTTTTGGACAAAAATAATCGTTTCTGACAAAAATAGCGGTTCTGGACAAAAATTTAAGTTTTGGACAAAAATAATCGTTTCTGACAAAAATAGCGGTATTGGACAAAAATTTAAGTTTTGGACAAAATTAATCGTTTCTGCAAAAATAGCGGTTCTGGACAAAAATTTTAGTCTTGGACAAAAATAATCGTTCCTGCCAAAAAAGCGGTTCTGGACAAAAATTTAAGTTTTGGACAAAAATAATCTTTTCTGACAAAAATAGCGGTTCTGGACAAAAATTTAAGTTTTGGACAAAAATAATCGTTTCTGACAAAAATTTAAGTTTGGGACAAAAATAATCGTTTCTGACAAAAATAGCGGTTCTGTACAAAAATTTTAGTTTTGGACAAAAATAATTGTTTCCGACAAAAATAGCGGTTCTGGACAAAAATTATCGTTTCTGACAAAAATTATAGTTTTGGACAAAAATTTTATTTTTGGACAAAAATTATCGTTCCTGAAAAAAATTTTGGTTCTGAACAAAAATAATCGTTTCCGACAAAAATTTTAGTTTTGGACAAAAATAATCGTTTCTGACATAAATTTAAAGTTTTGGACAAAAATTACCATTTCTGACAAAAATTTTAGTTTTGGACAAAAATAATCGTTTCTGAAAAAAATTTTAGTTTTGGACAAAAAATAATTGTTTCCGACAAAAATAGCGGTTCGGGACAAAAATTATCGTTTCTGACAAAAATTTTAGTTCTGGACAAAAATAATCGTTTCTGACAAAAATGATCGTCTCTGACAAAAAAAGCGGTTCTTGAGAAAAATAATCGTTTCGGACAAAAATAGCGGTTCCGGACAAGAATAATCGTTCCTGACAAAAATTTTAGTTTCTGACAAAAATTTAATTTGGACAAAAATTATCGTCTCTGACAAAAATTATCGTTTTTGACAAAAATTTAAGTTTTGGACAAAAATTATCGTTTCTGACAAAAATTATAATTTTGGACAAAAATAATCGTTTCTGACAAAAATTTAAGTTTTGGACAAAAATAATAGTTTCCGACAAAAATATCGGTTCTGGACAAAAATTATCGTTTCTGACAAAAATTATAGTTTTGGACAAAAATAATCGTTTCTGCAAAAATAGCGGTTATGGACAAAAATTTAAGTTTTGGACAAAAATAATCGTTTCTGACAAAAATAGCGGTTCTGGACAAAAATTTAAGTTTTGGACAAAAATAATCGTTTCTGACAAAAATTTTAGTTTTGGACAAAAATAATCGTTTCTGATAGAAGTAGCGGTTCTGGACAAAAATTTTAGTTTTGGACAAAAATAATTGTTTCCGTCAAAAATAGCGGTTCTAGACAAAAATTATCGTTTCTGACAAAAATTATAGTTTTGGAAAAAAATAATCGTTTCTGACAAAAATAATCGTTTCCGACAAAAATTTTATTTTTGGACAAAAATTATCGTCTCTGACAAAAATAATCGTTTCTGACAAAAATTTAAAGTTTTGGACAAAAATTACCGTTTCTGACAAAAATTTTAGTTTTGGACAAAACTAATCGTTAATGACAAAAATTTTAGTTATGGACAAAAATTTTGGTTTTGGACAAAAATAATCGTTTATGACAAAAATTTTAGTTATGGACAAAAATAATCGTTTCTGACAAAAATAATCGCTTCCGACAAAAATTTTAGTTTTGGACAAAAATTATCTTTTCTGACGAAAATAGCAGTTCTAAACAAAAATAATCGTTTCTGACAAAAATTTAAAGATTTGGAGAAAAATAATCGTTACCAACAAAAATAGCGGTTCTGGACAAAAATTATCGTTTCTGACACAAATTTTAGTTATGGACAAAAATAATCGTTTCTGACAAAAATCGCGGTTCTAGACAAAAGTAATCGTTCCTGAAAAAAATTTCCGTTCTGAACAAAAAAATCCTTTCCGACAAAAATTTTAGTTTTGGACAAAAATAATCGTTTCTGACAAAAATAATCGTTTCTGACAAAAATTTTAGTTTTGGACAAAAATAATCGTTTCTGACAAAAATTGCGGTTTGGACAAAAATTTTAGTTTTGGACAAAAATAATTGTTTCCGACAAAAATAGCGGTTATGGACAAAAATTACCGTTTCTGACAAAAATTATAGTTTTGGACAAAAATAATCGTTTCGGACAAAAATAGCGGTTCCGGACAAAAATAGCGGTTCCGGACAAAAATAATCGTTCCTGACAAAAATTTTAGTTTCTGAGAAAAATTTTATTTTTGGACAAAAATTATCGTTTCTGACAAAAATTATCGTTTGTGAAAAAAATTATAGTATTGGACAAAAATAATCGTTTCTTACAAAAATTAAAGTTTTGGACAAAAATTTTATTTTTGGACAAAAATTATCGTTTCTGACAAAAATTTTAGTTTTGGACAAAAGTAATCGTTTCTGACAAAAATAATCGTTTCCGACAAAAATTTAAGTTTTGGACAAAAATAATCGTTTCTGACAAAAATTTAAAGTTTTGGACAAAAATTACCGTTTCTGACAATATTCATGTTTTGGACAAAAATAATTGTTTCCGCCAAAAATAGCAGTTCAGGACAAAAATTATCGTTTCTGACAAAAATTTAAGTTTTGGACAAAAGTAATCGTTTCTGACAAAAATAGCGGTTCTGGACAAAAATAATCGTTCATGACAAAAATATTAGTTTCAGACAAAAATTTTATTTTTGGACAAAAATTATCGTCTCTGAAAAAATTATAGTTTTGGACAAAAATAATCGTTTCTGACAAAAATAGCGGTTCTGGACAAAAATTTAAGTTTTGGACAAAAATAATCGTTCATGACAAAAATATTAGTTTCAGACAAAAATTTTATTTTTGGACAAAAATTATCGTTTCTGAAAAAATTATAGTTTTGGACAAAAATAATCGTTTCTGACAAAAATAGCGGTTCTGGACAAAAATTTAAGTTTTGGACAAAAATAATCGTTTCTGACAAAAATAGCGGTATTGGACAAAAATTTAAGTTTTGGACAAAATTAATCGTTTCTGCAAAAATAGCGGTTCTGGACAAAAATTTTAGTCTTGGACAAAAATAATCGTTCCTGCCAAAAAAGCGGTTCTGGACAAAAATTTAAGTTTTGGACAAAAATAATCTTTTCTGACAAAAATAGCGGTTCTGGACAAAAATTTAAGTTTTGGACAAAAATAATCGTTTCTGACAAAAATTTAAGTTTGGGACAAAAATAATCGTTTCTGACAAAAATAGCGGTTCTGTACAAAAATTTTAGTTTTGGACAAAAATAATTGTTTCCGACAAAAATAGCGGTTCTGGACAAAAATTATCGTTTCTGACAAAAATTATAGTTTTGGACAAAAATTTTATTTTTGGACAAAAATTATCGTTCCTGAAAAAAATTTTGGTTCTGAACAAAAATAATCGTTTCCGACAAAAATTTTAGTTTTGGACAAAAATAATCGTTTCTGACATAAATTTAAAGTTTTGGACAAAAATTACCATTTCTGACAAAAATTTTAGTTTTGGACAAAAATAATCGTTTCTGAAAAAAATTTTAGTTTTGGACAAAAAATAATTGTTTCCGACAAAAATAGCGGTTCGGGACAAAAATTATCGTTTCTGACAAAAATTTTAGTTCTGGACAAAAATAATCGTTTCTGACAAAAATGATCGTCTCTGACAAAAAAAGCGGTTCTTGAGAAAAATAATCGTTTCGGACAAAAATAGCGGTTCCGGACAAGAATAATCGTTCCTGACAAAAATTTTAGTTTCTGACAAAAATTTAATTTGGACAAAAATTATCGTCTCTGACAAAAATTATCGTTTTTGACAAAAATTTAAGTTTTGGACAAAAATTATCGTTTCTGACAAAAATTATAATTTTGGACAAAAATAATCGTTTCTGACAAAAATTTAAGTTTTGGACAAAAATAATAGTTTCCGACAAAAATATCGGTTCTGGACAAAAATTATCGTTTCTGACAAAAATTATAGTTTTGGACAAAAATAATCGTTTCTGCAAAAATAGCGGTTATGGACAAAAATTTAAGTTTTGGACAAAAATAATCGTTTCTGACAAAAATAGCGGTTCTGGACAAAAATTTAAGTTTTGGACAAAAATAATCGTTTCTGACAAAAATTTTAGTTTTGGACAAAAATAATCGTTTCTGATAGAAGTAGCGGTTCTGGACAAAAATTTTAGTTTTGGACAAAAATAATTGTTTCCGTCAAAAATAGCGGTTCTAGACAAAAATTATCGTTTCTGACAAAAATTATAGTTTTGGAAAAAAATAATCGTTTCTGACAAAAATAATCGTTTCCGACAAAAATTTTATTTTTGGACAAAAATTATCGTCTCTGACAAAAATAATCGTTTCTGACAAAAATTTAAAGTTTTGGACAAAAATTACCGTTTCTGACAAAAATTTTAGTTTTGGACAAAACTAATCGTTAATGACAAAAATTTTAGTTATGGACAAAAATTTTGGTTTTGGACAAAAATAATCGTTTATGACAAAAATTTTAGTTATGGACAAAAATAATCGTTTCTGACAAAAATAATCGCTTCCGACAAAAATTTTAGTTTTGGACAAAAATTATCTTTTCTGACGAAAATAGCAGTTCTAAACAAAAATAATCGTTTCTGACAAAAATTTAAAGATTTGGAGAAAAATAATCGTTACCAACAAAAATAGCGGTTCTGGACAAAAATTATCGTTTCTGACACAAATTTTAGTTATGGACAAAAATAATCGTTTCTGACAAAAATCGCGGTTCTAGACAAAAGTAATCGTTCCTGAAAAAAATTTCCGTTCTGAACAAAAAAATCCTTTCCGACAAAAATTTTAGTTTTGGACAAAAATAATCGTTTCTGACAAAAATAGCGGTTCTGGACAAAAATTTAAGTTTTGGACAAAAATAATCGTTTCTGACAAAAATAGCGGTATTGGAAAAAAATTTAAGTTTTGGACAAAATTAATCGTTTCTGCAAAAATAGCGGTTCTGGACAAAAATTTTAGTTTTGGACAAAAATAATCGTTCCTGACAAAAATAGCGGTTCTGGACAAAAATTTAAGTTTTGGACAAAAATAATCTTTTCTGACAAAAATAGCGGTTCTGGACAAAAATAATCGTTTCTGACAAAAATAGCGGTTCTGTACAAAAATTTTAGTTTTGGACAAAAATAATTGTTTCCGACAAAAATAGCGGTTCTGGACAAAAATTATCGTTTCTGACAAAAATTATAGTTTTGGACAAAAATTTTATTTTTGGACAAAAATTATCGTTCCTGAATAAAATTTTGGTTCTGAACAAAAATAATCGTTTCCGACAAAAATTTTAGTTTTGGACAAAAATAATCGTTTCTGACATAAATTTAAAGTTTTGGACAAAAATTACCATTTCTGACAAAAATTTTAGTTTTGGACAAAAATAATCGTTTCTGAAAAAAATTTTAGTTTTGGACAAAAAATAATTGTTTCCGACAAAAATAGCGGTTCGGGACAAAAATTATCGTTTCTGACAAAAATTTTAGTTCTGGACAAAAATAATCGTTTCTGACAAAAATGATCGTCTCTGACAAAAAAAGCGGTTCTTGAGAAAAATAATCGTTTCGGACAAAAATAGCGGTTCCGGACAAGAATAATCGTTCCTGACAAAAATTTTAGTTTCTGACAAAAATTTAATTTGGACAAAAATTATCGTCTCTGATAAAAATTATCGTTTTTGACAAAAATTTAAGTTTTGGACAAAAATTATCGTTTCTGACAAAAATTATAATTTTGGACAAAAATAATCGTTTCTGACAAAAATTTAAGTTATGGACAAAAATAATAGTTTCCGACAAAAATATCGGTTCTGGACAAAAATTATCGTTTCTGACAAAAATTATAGTTTTGGACAAAAATAATCGTTTCTGCAAAAATAGCGGTTCATGACAAAAATTTAAGTTTTGGACAAAAATAATCGTTTCTGACAAAAATAGCGGTTCTGGACAAAAATTTAAGTTTTGGACAAAAATAATCGTTTCTGACAAAAATTTTAGTTTTGGACAAAAATAATCGTTTCTGATAGAAGTAGCGGTTCTGGACAAAAATTTTAGTTTTGGACAAAAATAATTGTTTCCGTCAAAAATAGCGGTTCTAGACAAAAATTATCGTTTCTGACAAAAATTATAGTTTTGGACAAAAATAATCGTTTCTGACAAAAATATTAGTTTCCGACAAAAATTTTATTTTTGGACAAAAATTATCGTCTCTGACAAAAATAATCGTTTCTGACAAAAATTTAAAGTTTTGGACAAAAATTACCGTTTCTGACAAAAATTTTAGTTTTGGACAAAACTAATCGTTAATGACAAAAATTTTAGTTATGGACAAAAATTTTGGTTTTGGACAAAAATAATCGTTTATGACAAAAATTTTAGTTATGGACAAAAATAATCGTTTCTGACAAAAATAATCGCTTCCGACAAAAATTTTAGTTTTGGACAAAAATTATCTTTTCTGACGAAAATAGCAGTTCTAAACAAAAATAATCGTTTCTGACAAAAATTTAAAGATTTGGAGAAAAATAATCGTTACCAACAAAAATAGCGGTTCTGGACAAAAATTATCGTTTATGACACAAATTTTAGTTATGGACAAAAATAATCGTTTCTGACAAAAATCGCGGTTCTAGACAAAAGTAATCGTTCCTGAAAAAAATTTCCCTTCTGAACAAAAAAATCCTTTCCGACAAAAATTTTAGTTTTGGACAAAAATTAACTTTTCTGACGAAAATAGCAGTTCTAAACAAAAATGATCGTTTCTGACAAAAATTTAAAGATTTGGAGAAAAATAATCGTTACCAATAAAAATAGCGGTTCTGGACAAAAATTATCGTTTCTGACACAAATTTCAGTTATGGACAAAAATAATCGTTTCTGACAAAAATCGCGGTTCTAGACAAAAGTAATCGTTCCTGAAAAAAATTTCCGTTCTGAACAAAAAAAATCCTTTCCGACAAAAATTTTAGTTTAGGACAAAAATAATCGTTTCTGACATAAATTTAAAGTTTTTGACAAAAATTACCGTTTCTGACAAAAATTTTAGTTTTGGACAAAAATAATCGCTTCTGACAAAAATTATCGTTTCTGACAAAAATTTTAGTTTTGGACAAAAATAATCGTTTCTGACATAAATTTAAAGTTTTGGACATAAATTACCGTTTCTGACAAAAATAGCGGTTCTGGACAAAAATAATCGTTTCGGACATAAATAGCGGTTCCGGACAAAAATAATCGTTCCTGACAAAAATATTAGTTTCCGACAAAAATTTTATTTTTGGACAAAAATTATCGTCTCTGACAAAAATTATCGTTTCTGACAAAAATTTTAGTTTTGGACAAAAATAATCGTTTCGGACAAAAATAGCGGCTCCAGACAAAAAATATCGTTCCTGACAAAAATTATCGTTTCTGACAAACATTTTAGTTATGGACAAAAATAATCGTTTCTGACAAAAATAATCGCTTCCGACAAGAATTTTAGTTTTGAACAAAAATAGCGGTTCTGGACAAAAATTTAAGTTTTGGACAAAAATAATCGTTTCTGACAAAAATAGCGGTTCTGGACAAAAATTTAAGTTTTGGACAAAAATAATCGTTTCTGACAAAAATAGCGGTTCTGGACAAAAATTTAAGTTTTGGACAAAAATAATCGTTTCTAACAAAAATTTTAGTTTTGGACAAAAATAATCGTTTCTGACAAAAATAGCGGTTCTGTACAAAAATTTTAGTTTTGGACAAAAATAATTGTTTCCGACAAAAATAGCGGTTATGGACAAAAATTATCGTTTCTGACAAAAATTATAATTTTGGACAAAAATAATCGTTTCGGACAAAAATAGCGGTTCCGGACAAAAATAATCGTTCCTGACAAAAATTTTAGTTTCTGACAAAAATTTTATTTTTGGACAAAAATTATCGTTTCTGACAAAAATTATCGTTTCTGAAAAAAATTATAGTATTGGACAAAAATAATCGTTTCTTACAAAAATTTAAGTTTTGGACAAAAATTTTATTTTTGGACAAAAATTATCGTTTCTGACAAAGATTTAAGTTTTGGACAAAAATTTTATTTTTGGACAAAAATTATCGTTCCTGAAAAAAATTTTGGTTCTGAACAAAAATAATCGTTTCCGACAAAAATTTTAGTTTTGGACAAAAATAATCGTTTCTGACAAAAATGATCGTTTCTGACAAAAAAAGCGGTTCTGGAGAAAAATAATCGTTTCGGACAAAAATAGCGGTTCCGGACAGGAATAATCGTTCCTGACAAAAATTTTAGTTTCTGAAAAAAATTTAATTTGGACAAAAATTATCGTCTCTGACAAAAATTATCGTTTCTGACAAAAATTTAAGTTATTGACAAAAATTATCGTTTCTGACAATAATTATAGTTTTGGACAAGAATTATCGTTTCTGACAAAAATAATCGTTTCTGACAAAAATAGCGGTTCTGGACAAAAATTATCGTTTCTGAAACAAATTTCAGTTATGGACAAAAATAATCGTTTCTGACAAAAATCGCGGTTCTAGACAAAAGTAATCGTTCCTGAAAAAAATTTCCGTTCTGAACAAAAAAAATCCTTTCCGACAAAAATTTTAGTTTAGGACAAAAATAATCGTTTCTGACATAAATTTAAAGTTTTTGACAAAAATTACCGTTTCTGACAAAAATTTTAGTTTTGGACAAAAATAATCGCTTCTGACAAAAATTATCGTTTCTGACAAAAATTTTAGTTTTGGACAAAAATAATCGTTTCTGACATAAATTTAAAGTTTTGGACATAAATTACCGTTTCTGACAAAAATAGCGGTTCTGGACAAAAATAATCGTTTCGGACATAAATAGCGGTTCCGGACAAAAATAATCGTTCCTGACAAAAATATTAGTTTCCGACAAAAATTTTATTTTTGGACAAAAATTATCGTCTCTGACAAAAATTATCGTTTCTGACAAAAATTTTAGTTTTGGACAAAAATAATCGTTTCGGACAAAAATAGCGGCTCCAGACAAAAAATATCGTTCCTGACAAAAATTATCGTTTCTGACAAACATTTTAGTTATGGACAAAAATAATCGTTTCTGACAAAAATAATCGCATCCGACAAGAATTTTAGTTTTGAACAAAAATAGCGGTTCTGGACAAAAATTTAAGTTTTGGACAAAAATAATCGTTTCTGACAAAAATAGCGGTTCTGGACAAAAATTTAAGTTTTGGACAAAAATAATCGTTTCTGACAAAAATAGCGGTTCTGGACAAAAATTTAAGTTTTGGACAAAAATAATCGTTTCTAACAAAAATTTTAGTTTTGGACAAAAATAATCGTTTCTGACAAAAATAGCGGTTCTGGACAAAAATTTTAGTTTTGGACAAAAATAATTGTTTCCGACAAAAATAGCGGTTATGGACAAAAATTATCGTTTCTGACAAAAATTATAATTTTGGACAAAAATAATCGTTTCGGACAAAAATAGCGGTTCCGGACAAAAATAATCGTTCCTGACAAAAATTTTAGTTTCTGACAAAAATTTTATTTTTGGACAAAAATTATCGTTTCTGACAAAAATTATCGTTTCTGAAAAAAATTTTAGTATTGGACAAAAATAATCGTTTCTTACAAAAATTTAAGTTTTGGACAAAAATTTTATTTTTGGACAAAAATTATCGTTTCTGACAAAGATTTAAGTTTTGGACAAAAATTTTATTTTTGGACAAAAATTATCGTTCCTGAAAAAAATTTTGGTTCTGAACAAAAATAATCGTTTCCGACAAAAATTTTAGTTTTGGACAAAAATAATCGTTTCTGACAAAAATGATCGTTTCTGACAAAAAAAGCGGTTCTGGAGAAAAATAATCGTTTCGGACAAAAATAGCGGTTCCGGACAGGAATAATCGTTCCTGACAAAAATTTTAGTTTCTGAAAGAAATTTAATTTGGACAAAAATTATCGTCTCTGACAAAAATTATCGTTTCTGACAAAAATTTAAGTTATGGACAAAAATTATCGTTTCTGACAATAATTATAGTTTTGGACAAGAATTATCGTTTCTGACAAAAATAATCGTTTCTGACAAAAATAGCGGTTCTGGACAAAAATTATCGTTTCTGACAAAAGTAGCGGTTCTGGACAAAAATTCTAGTTTTGGACAAAAATAATTGTTTCCGACAAAAATAGCGGTTCTGGACAAAAATTATCGTTTCTGACAAAAATTATACTTTTGGACAAAAATAATCGTTTCTGCAAAAATAGCGGTTCTGGACAAAAATTTAAGTTTTGGACAAAAATAATCGTTTCTGACAAAAATAGCGGTTCTGGACAAAAATTTAAGTTTTGGACAAAAATAATCGTTTCTGACAAAAGTAGCGGTTCTGGACAAAAATTTTAGTTTTGGACAAAAATAATTGTTTCCGACAAAAATAGCGGTTCTGGACAAAAATTATCGTTTTGGACAAAAATAATCGTTTCTGACAAAAATTATCGTTGCTGAAAAAAATTTTAGTTTTGGACAAAAATAATCGGTTCTGAAGAAAATTTAAAGTTTTGGACAAAAATTACCGTTTCTGACAAAAATTTAAGTTTTGGACAAAAATAATCGTTTCTGACAAAAATAATCGCTTCCGACAAAAATTTTAGTTTTGGACAAAAATTATCTTTTCTGACGAAAATAGCAGTTCTAAACAAAAATAATCGTTTCTGACAAAAATTTAAAGATTTGGAGAAAAATAATCGTTACCAACAAAAATAGCGGTTCTGGACAAAAATTATCGTTTCTGACATAAATTTTAGTTATGGACAAAAATAATCGTTTCTGACCAAAATCGCGGTTCTAGACAAAAGTAATCGTTCCTGAAAAAAATTTCCGTTCTGAACAAAAAAATCCTTTCCGACAAAAATTTTAGTTTTGGACAAAAATAATCGTTTCTGACAAAAATTTAAGTTCTGGACAAAAATAATCGTTTCTGACAAAAATAATCGCTTCCGACAAAAATTTTAGTTTTGGACAAAAATTATCGTTTCTGACAAAAATTTTAGTTTTGGACAAAAATAATCGTTTCTGACAAAAATTTAAGTTTTGGACAAAAATTATCGTTTCTGACAAAAATTTAAGTTTTGGACAAAAATTATCGTTTCTGACAAAAATTTAAGTTTTGGACAAAAATAATTGTTTCCGCCAAAAATAGCGGTTCTGGACAAAAATTATCGTTTCTGACAAAAATTTTAGTTTTGGACAAAAGTAATCGTTTCTGACAAAAATTTTAGTTTTGGACCAAAATAGTTGTTTCCGACAAAAATAGCGGTTCGGGACAAAAATTATCGTTTCTGACAAAAATTTTAGTTTTGTACAAAAATAATCGTTTATGACAAAAATTTTAGTTTTGGACAAAAATAATCGTTTCGGACAAAAATAGCGGCTCCGGACAAAAATAATCGTTCCTGACAAAAATTACCGTTTCTGACAAACATTTTAGTTATGGACAAAAATAATCGTTTCTGACAAAAATAATCGCTTCCGACAAAAATTTTAGTTTTGGACAATAATTATCGTTTCTGACAAAAATTATAGTTTTGGACAAAAATAATCGTTTCTGACAAAAATAGCGGTTCTGGACAAAAATTTTAGTTTTGGACAAAAATAATTGTTTCCGACAAAAATAGCGGTTATGAACAAAAATTATCGTTTCTGACAAAAATTATAGTTTTGGACAAAAATAATCGTTTCGGACAAAAATAGCGGTTCCGGACAAAAATTATAGTTTTGGACAAAAATAATCGTTTCTGACAAAAATTATCGTTTCTGAAAAAAATTATAGTATTGGACAAAAATAATCGTTTCTGGCAAAAATCGCGGTTCTAGACAAAAGTAATCGTTCCTGAAAAAAAATTTCCGTTCTGAACAAAAAAAATCCTTTCCGACAAAAATTTTAGTTTAGGACAAAAATAATCGTTTCTGACATAAATTTAAAGTTTTGGACAAAAATTACCGTTTCTGACAAAAATTTTAGTTTTGGACAAAAATAATCGTTTTTGACAAAAATTTTAGTTATGGAAAAAAATAATCGTTTCTGACAAAAATAATCGCTTCCGACAAAAATTATCTTTTCTGAAGAAAATAGCAGTTCTAAACAAAAATAATCGTTTCTGACAAAAATTTAAAGATTTGGAGAAAAATAATCGTTACCAACAAAAATAGCGGTTCTGGACAAAAATTATCGTTTCTGACACAAATTTTAGTTATGGACAAAAATAATCGTTTCTGGCAAAAATCGCGGTTCTAGACAAAAGTAATCGTTCCTAAAAAAAATTTCCGTTCTGAACAAAAAAAAATCCTTTCGACAAAAATTTTAGTTTTGACAAAAATAATTGTTTCCGACAAAATAGCGGTTCTGGACAAAAATTATCGTTTCTGACAAAAATTTTAGTTTTGGACAAAAAATAATCGCTTCTGACAAAATTATCGTTTCTGACAAAAATTTTAGTTTTGGACAAAAATAATCGTTTCTGACATAAATTTAAAGTTTGGACATAAATTACCGTTTCTGACAAAAATAGCGGTTCTGGACAAAAATAATCGTTTCGGACATAAATAGCGGTTCCGGACAAAAATAATCGTTCCTGACAAAAATATTAGTTTCCGACAAAAATTTTATTTTTGGACAAAAATTATCGTCTCTGACAAAAATTATCGTTTCTGACAAAAATTTTAGTTTTGGACAAAAATAATCGTTTCGGACAAAAATAGCGGCTCCAGACAAAAAATATCGTTCCTGACAAAAATTATCGTTTCTGACAAACATTTTAGTTATGGACAAAAAATAATCGTTTCTGACAAAAATAATCGCATCCGACAAGAATTTTAGTTTTGAACAAAAATAGCGGTTCTGGACAAAAATTTAAGTTTTGGACAAAAATAATCGTTTCTGACAAAAATAGCGGTTCTGGACAAAAATTTAAGTTTTGGACAAAAATAATCGTTTCTGACAAAAATAGCGGTTCTGGACAAAAATTTAAGTTTTGGACAAAAATAATCGTTTCTAACAAAAATTTTAGTTTTGGACAAAAATAATCGTTTCTGACAAAAATAGCGGTTCTGGACAAAAATTTTAGTTTTGGACAAAAATAATTGTTTCCGACAAAAATAGCGGTTATGGACAAAAATTATCGTTTCTGACAAAAATTATAATTTTGGACAAAATAATCGTTTCGGACAAAAATAGCGGTTCCGGACAAAAATAATCGTTCCTGACAAAAATTTTAGTTTCTGACAAAAATTTTATTTTTGGACAAAAATTATCGTTTCTGACAAAAATTATCGTTTCTGAAAAAATTTTAGTATTGGACAAAAATAATCGTTTCTTACAAAAATTTAAGTTTTGGACAAAAATTTTATTTTTGGACAAAAATTATCGTTTCTGACAAAGATTTAAGTTTTGGACAAAAATTTTATTTTTGGACAAAAATTATCGTTCCTGAAAAAAATTTTGGTTCTGAACAAAAATAATCGTTTCCGACAAAAATTTTAGTTTTGGACAAAAATAATCGTTTCTGACAAAAATGATCGTTTCTGACAAAAAAAGCGGTTCTGGAGAAAAATAATCGTTTCGGACAAAAATAGCGGTTCCGGACAGGAATAATCGTTCCTGACAAAAATTTTAGTTTCTGAAAGAAATTTAATTTGGACAAAAATTATCGTCTCTGACAAAAATTATCGTTTCTGACAAAAATTTAAGTTATGGACAAAAATTATCGTTTCTGACAATAATTATAGTTTTGGACAAGAATTATCGTTTCTGACAAAAATAATCGTTTCTGACAAAAATAGCGGTTCTGGACAAAAATTATCGTTTCTGACAAAAGTAGCGGTTCTGGACAAAAATTCTAGTTTTGGACAAAAATAATTGTTTCCGACAAAAATAGCGGTTCTGGACAAAAATTATCGTTTCTGACAAAAATTATACTTTTGGACAAAAATAATCGTTTCTGCAAAAATAGCGGTTCTGGACAAAAATTTAAGTTTTGGACAAAAATAATCGTTTCTGACAAAAATAGCGGTTCTGGACAAAAATTTAAGTTTTGGACAAAAATAATCGTTTCTGACAAAAGTAGCGGTTCTGGACAAAAATTTTAGTTTTGGACAAAAATAATTGTTTCCGACAAAAATAGCGGTTCTGGACAAAAATTATCGTTTTTGGACAAAAATAATCGTTTCTGACAAAAATTATCGTTGCTGAAAAAAATTTTAGTTTTGGACAAAAATAATCGGTTCTGAAGAAAATTTAAAGTTTTGGACAAAAATTACCGTTTCTGACAAAAATTTAAGTTTTGGACAAAAATAATCGTTTCTGACAAAAATAATCGCTTCCGACAAAAATTTTAGTTTTGGACAAAAATTATCTTTTCTGACGAAAATAGCAGTTCTAAACAAAAATAATCGTTTCTGACAAAAATTTAAAGATTTGGAGAAAAATAATCGTTACCAACAAAAATAGCGGTTCTGGACAAAAATTATCGTTTCTGACATAAATTTTAGTTATGGACAAAAATAATCGTTTCTGACCAAAATCGCGGTTCTAGACAAAAGTAATCGTTCCTGAAAAAAATTTCCGTTCTGAACAAAAAAATCCTTTCCGACAAAAATTTTAGTTTTGGACAAAAATAATCGTTTCTGACAAAAATTTAAGTTCTGGACAAAAATAATCGTTTCTGACAAAAATAATCGCTTCCGACAAAAATTTTAGTTTTGGACAAAAATTATCGTTTCTGACAAAAATTTTAGTTTTGGACAAAAATAATCGTTTCTGACAAAAATTTAAGTTTTGGACAAAAATTATCGTTTCTGACAAAAATTTAAGTTTTGGACAAAAATTATCGTTTCTGACAAAAATTTAAGTTTTGGACAAAAATAATTGTTTCCGCCAAAAATAGCGGTTCTGGACAAAAATTATCGTTTCTGACAAAAATTTTAGTTTTGGACAAAAGTAATCGTTTCTGACAAAAATTTTAGTTTTGGACCAAAATAGTTGTTTCCGACAAAAATAGCGGTTCGGGACAAAAATTATCGTTTCTGACAAAAATTTTAGTTTTGTACAAAAATAATCGTTTATGACAAAAATTTTAGTTTTGGACAAAAATAATCGTTTCGGACAAAAATAGCGGCTCCGGACAAAAATAATCGTTCCTGACAAAAATTACCGTTTCTGACAAACATTTTAGTTATGGACAAAAATAATCGTTTCTGACAAAAATAATCGCTTCCGACAAAAATTTTAGTTTTGGACAATAATTATCGTTTCTGACAAAAATTATAGTTTTGGACAAAAATAATCGTTTCTGACAAAAATAGCGGTTCTGGACAAAAATTTTAGTTTTGGACAAAAATAATTGTTTCCGACAAAAATAGCGGTTATGAACAAAAATTATCGTTTCTGACAAAAATTATAGTTTTGGACAAAAATAATCGTTTCGGACAAAAATAGCGGTTCCGGACAAAAATTATAGTTTTGGACAAAAATAATCGTTTCTGACAAAAATTATCGTTTCTGAAAAAAATTATAGTATTGGACAAAAATAATCGTTTCTGGCAAAAATCGCGGTTCTAGACAAAAGTAATCGTTCCTGAAAAAAATTTCCGTTCTGAACAAAAAAAATCCTTTCCGACAAAAATTTTAGTTTAGGACAAAAATAATCGTTTCTGACATAAATTTAAAGTTTTGGACAAAAATTACCGTTTCTGACAAAAATTTTAGTTTTGGACAAAAATAATCGTTTTTGACAAAAATTTTAGTTATGGAAAAAAATAATCGTTTCTGACAAAAATAATCGCTTCCGACAAAAATTATCTTTTCTGAAGAAAATAGCAGTTCTAAACAAAAATAATCGTTTCTGACAAAAATTTAAAGATTTGGAGAAAAATAATCGTTACCAACAAAAATAGCGGTTCTGGACAAAAATTATCGTTTCTGACACAAATTTTAGTTATGGACAAAAATAATCGTTTCTGGCAAAAATCGCGGTTCTAGACAAAAGTAATCGTTCCTAAAAAAAATTTCCGTTCTGAACAAAAAAAAATCCTTTCCGACAAAAATTTTAGTTTTGGACAAAAATAATTGTTTCCGACAAAAATAGCGGTTCTGGACAAAAATTATCGTTTCTGACAAAAATTTTAGTTTTGGACAAAAATAATCGCTTCTGACAAAAATTATCGTTTCTGACAAAAATTTTAGTTTTGGACAAAAATAATCGTTTCTGACATAAATTTAAAGTTTTGGACATAAATTACCGTTTCTGACAAAAATAGCGGTTCTGGACAAAAATAATCGTTTCGGACATAAATAGCGGTTCCGGACAAAAATAATCGTTCCTGACAAAAATATTAGTTTCCGACAAAAATTTTATTTTTGGACAAAAATTATCGTCTCTGACAAAAATTATCGTTTCTGACAAAAATTTTAGTTTTGGACAAAAATAATCGTTTATGACAAAAATTTCCGTTCTGAACAAAAAAAATCCTTTCCGACAAAAATTTTAGTTTTGGACAAAAATAATCGTTTCTGACAAAAATTTAAGTTTTGGACAAAAATTATCGCTTCTGACAAAAATTTATGTTTTGGACAAAAATAATTGTTTCCTACAAAAATAGCGGTTCTGGACAAAAATTATCGTTTCTGACAAAAATTTTAGTTTCGGACAAAAGTAATCGTTTCTGACAAAAATATTAGTTTCCGACAAAAATTTTATTTTTGGACAAAAATTATCGTCTCTGACAAAAATTATCGTTTCTGACAAAAATTATAGTTTTGGACAAAAATAATCGTTTCTGACAAAAATTTATGGTTCTGAACAAAAATAATCGTTTCCGAGAAAAATTTTAGTTTTGGACAAAAATAATCGTTTCTGACATAAATTTAAAGTTTTTGACAAAAATAACCGTTTCTGACAAAAATTTTAGTTTTGGACAAAAATAATCGTTTCTGAAAAAAATTTATGGTTCTGAGCAAAAATAATCGTTTCCGA
Organism: Pantala flavescens; assembly: GCA_020796165.1. Taxonomy (NCBI): domain Eukaryota; kingdom Metazoa; phylum Arthropoda; class Insecta; order Odonata; family Libellulidae; genus Pantala; species Pantala flavescens. Next base: position 14,248,847 of record CM036889.1, on the reverse strand, counting down.
CAAAAATTTTAGTTTTGGACAAAAATAATCGTTTCTGACATAAATTTAAAGTTTTTGACAAAAATTACCGTTTCTAACAAAAATTTTAGTTTTGGACAAAAATAATCGTTTCTGACAAAAATTTTAGTTTTGGACCAAAATAATTGTTTCCGACAAAAATAGCGGTTCGGGACAAAAATTATCGTTTCTGACAAAAATTTTAGTTTTTTACAAAAATAATCGTTTATGACAAAAATTTTAGTTTTGGACAAAAATTATCGTTTCCGACAAAAATAGCGGCTCCGGACAAAAATAATCGTTCCTGACAAAAATTATCGTTTCTGACAAACATTTTAGTTATGAACAAAAATAATCGTTTCTGACAAAAATAATCGCTTCCGACAAAAATTTTAGTTTCGGACAAAAATTAACTTTTCTGACGAAAATAGCAGTTCTAAACAAAAAAAATCGTTTCTGACAAAAATTTAAAGATTTGGAGAAAAATAATCGTTACCAACTAAAATAGCGGTTCTGGACAAAAATTATCGTTTCTGACACAAATTTCAGTTATGGACAAAAATAATCGTTTCTGACAAAAATCGCGGTTCTAGACAAAAGTAATCGTTCCTGAAAAAAATTTCCGTTCTGAACAAAAAAAATCCTTTCCGACAAAAATTTTAGTTTAGGACAAAAATAATCGTTTCTGACATAAATTTAAAGTTTTGGACAAAAATTACCGTTTCTGACAAAAATTTTAGTTTTGGACAAAAATAATCGTTTTTGAAAAAAATTTTAGTTATGGAAAAAAATAATCGTTTCTGACAAAAATAATCGCTTCCGACAAAAATTATCTTTTCTGACGAAAATAGCAGTTCTAAACAAAAATAATCGTTTCTGACAAAAATTTAAAGATTTGGAGAAAAATAATCGTTACCAACAAAAATAGCGGTTCTGGACAAAAATTATCGTTTCTGACACAAATTTTAGTTACGGACAAAAATAATCGTTTCTGGCAAAATTCGCGGTTCTAGACAAAAGTAATCTTTCCTAAAAAAAATTTCCGTTCTGAACAAAAAAAAATCCTTTCCGACAAAAATTTTAGTTTTGGACAAAAATAATCGTTTCTGACAAAAATATAAGTTTTGGACAAAAATAGTCGTTTCTGACAAAAATTTATGTTTTGGACAAAAATAATTGTTTCCGCCAAAAATAGCGGTTCTGGACAAAAATTATCGTTTCTGACAAAAATTTTACTTTTGGACAAAAGTAATCGTTTCTGACAAAAATAGCGGTTCTGGACAAAAATATTCGTTTCGGAGATAAATAGCGGTTCCGGACAAAAATAATCGTTCCTGACAAAAATATTAGTTTCCGACAAAAATTTTAGTTTTGGACAAAAATAATCGTTTCTGACATAAATTTAAAGTTTTGGACAAAAATTACCGTTTCTGACAAAAATTTAATTTTGGACAAAAATAATCGTTTCTGGCAAAAATCGCGGTTCTAGACAAAAGTAATCGTTCCTAAAAAAATTTCCGTTCTGAACAAAAAAAAATCCTTTCCGACAAAAATTTTAGTTTTGGACAAAAATAATCGTTTCTGACAAAAGTAGCGGTTCTGGACAAAAATTTTAGTTTTGGACAAAAATAATTGTTTCCGACAAAAATAGCGGTTCTGGACAAAAATTATCGTTTCTGACAAAAATTATAGTTTTGGACAAAAATAATCGCTTCTGACAAAAATTATCGTTTCTGACAAAAATTTTAGTTTTGGACAAAAATAATCGTTTCTGACATAAATTTAAAGTTTTGGACATAAATTACCGTTTCTGACAAAATAGCGGTTCTGGACAAAAATAATCGTTTCGGACATAAATAGCGGTTCCGGACAAAAATAATCGTTCCTGACAAAAATATTAGTTTCCGACAAAAATTTTATTTTTGGACAAAAATTATCGTCTCTGACAAAAATTATCGTTTCTGACAAAAATTTTAGTTTTGGACAAAAATAATCGTTTCTGACAAAAATTTCCGTTCTGAACAAAAAAAATCCTTTCCGACAAAAATTTTAGTTTTGGACAAAAATAATCGTTTCTGACAAAAATTTAAGTTTTGGACAAAAATTATCGCTTCTGACAAAAATTTATGTTTTGGACAAAAATAATTGTTTCCTACAAAAATAGCGGTTCTGGACAAAAATTATCGTTTCTGACAAAAATTTTAGTTTCGGACAAAAGTAATCGTTTCTGACAAAAATATTAGTTTCCGACAAAAATTTTATTTTTGGACAAAAATTATCGTCTCTGACAAAAATTATCGTTTCTAACAAAAATTATAGTTTTGGACAAAAATAATCGTTTCTGACAAAAATTTATGGTTCTGAACAAAAATAATCGTTTCCGAGAAAAATTTTAGTTTTGGACAAAAATAATCGTTTCTGACATAAATTTAAAGTTTTTGACAAAAATAACCGTTTCTGACAAAAATTTTAGTTTTGGACAAAAATAATCGTTTCTGAAAAAAATTTATGTTTCTGAACAAAAATAATCGTTTCCGACAAAAATTTTAGTTTTGGACAAAAATAATCGTTTCTGACATAAATTTAAAGTTTTTGACAAAAATTACCGTTTCTAACAAAAATTTTAGTTTTGGACCAAAATAATTGTTTCCGACAAAAATAGCGGTTCGGGACAAAAATTATCGTTTCTGACAAAAATTTTAGTTTTTTACAAAAATAATCGTTTATGACAAAAATTTTAGTTTTGGACAAAAATTATCGTTTCCGACAAAAATAGCGGCTCCGGACAAAAAGAATCGTTCCTGACAAAAATTATCGTTTCTGACAAACATTTTAGTTATGAACAAAAATAATCGTTTCTGACAAAAATAATCGCTTCCGACAAAAATTTTAGTTTTGGACAAAAATTAACTTTTCTGACGAAAATAGCAGTTCTAAACAAAAATAATCGTTTCTGACAAAAATTTAAAGATTTGGAGAAAAATAATTGTTACCAACAAAAATAGCGGTTCTGGACAAAAATTATCGTTTCTGACACAAATTTCAGTTATGGACAAAAATAATCGTTTCTGACAAAAATCGCGGTTCTAGACAAAAGTAATCGTTCCTGAAAAAAATTTCCGTTCTGAACAAAAAAAATCCTTTCCGACAAAAATTTTAGTTTAGGACAAAAATAATCGTTTCTGACATAAATTTAAAGTTTTGGACAAAAATTACCGTTTCTGACAAAAATTTTAGTTTTGGACAAAAATAATCGTTTTTGACAAAAATTTTAGTTATGGAAAAAAATAATCGTTTCTGACAAAAATAATCGCTTCCGACAAAAATTATCTTTTCTGACGAAAATAGCAGTTCTAAACAAAAATAATCGTTTCTGACAAAAATTTAAAGATTTGGAGAAAAATAATCGTTACCAACAAAAATAGCGGTTCTGGACAAAAATTATCGTTTCTGACACAAATTTTAGTTACGGACAAAAATAATCGTTTCTGGCAAAAATCGCGGTTCTAGACAAAAGTAATCGTTCCTAAAAAAAATTTCCGTTCTGAACAAAAAAAAATCCTTTCCGACAAAAATTTTAGTTTTGGACAAAAATAATCGTTTCTGACAAAAATTTATGTTTTGGAAAAAAAATAATTGTTTCCGCCAAAAATAGCGGTTCTGGACAAAATTATCGTTTCTGACAAAAATTTTACTTTTGGACAAAAGTAATCGTTTCTGACAAAAATAGCGGTTCTGGACAAAAATATTCGTTTCGGAGATAAATAGCGGTTCCGGACAAAAATAATCGTTCCTGACAAAAATATTAGTTTCCGACAAAAATTTTATTTTTGGACAAAAATTATCGTCTCTGACAAAAATTATCGTTTCTGACAAAAATTATAGTTTTGGACAAAAATAATCGTTTCTGACAAAAATTTCGGTTCTGAAAAAAAATAATCGTTTCCGACAAAAATTTTAGTTTTGGACAAAAATAATCGTTTCTGACATAAATTTAAAGTTTTGGACAAAAATTACCGTTTCTGACAAAAATTTAATTTTGGACAAAAATAATCGTTTCTGACAAAAATTTTAGTTTTGAACCAAAATAATTGTTTCCGACAAAAATATCGGTTCGGGAAAAAAACTATCGTTTCTGACAAAAATTTTAGTTTTGTACAAAAATAATCGTTAATGACAAAAATTTTAGTTTTGGACAAAAATAATCGTTTCTGGCAAAAATCGCGGTTCCAGACAAAAGTAATCGTTCCTAAAAAAAATTTCCGTTCTGAACAAAAAAAAATCCTTTCCGACAAAAATTTTAGTTTTGGACAAAAATAAATGTTTCCGACAAAAATAGCGGTTCTGGACAAAAATTATCGTTTCTGACAAAAATTATAGTTTTGGACAAAAATAATCGCTTCTGACAAAAATTTATGTTTTGGACAAAAATAATTGTTTCCTACAAAAATAGCGGTTCTGGACAAAAATTATCGTTTCTGACAAAAATTTTAGTTTCGGACAAAAGTAATTGTTTCTGACAAAAATATTAGTTTCCGACAAAAATTTTATTTTTGGACAAAAATTATCGTCTCTGACAAAAATTATCGTTTCTGACAAAAATTATAGTTTTGGACAAAAATAATCGTTTCTGACAAAAATTTATGGTTCTGAACAAAAATAATCGTTTCCGACAAAAATTTTAGTTTTGGACAAAAATAATCGTTTCTGACATAAATTTAAAGTTTTTGACAAAAATTACCGTTTCTAACAAAAATTTTAGTTTTTGACAAAAATAATCGTTTCTGACAAAAATTTTAGTTTTGTACAAAAATAATCGTTTCTGACAAAAATAATCGCTTCCGACAAAAATTTTAGTTTTGGACAAAAATTATCTTTTCTGACGAAAATAGCAGTTCTAAACAAAAATAATCGTTTCTGACAAAAATTTAAAGATTTGGAGAAAAATAATCGTTACCAACAAAAATAGCGGTTCTGGACAAAAATTATCGTTTCTGACACAAATTTCAGTTATGGACAAAAATAATCGTTTCTGACAAAAATCGCGGTTCTAGACAAAAGTAATCGTTTCTGACACAAATTTCAGTTATGGACAAAAAAAATCCTTTCCGACAAAAATTTTAGTTTAGGACAAAAATAATCGTTTCTGACATAAATTTAATGTTTTGGACAAAAATTACCGTTTCTGACAAAAATTTTAGTTTTGGACAAAAATAATCGTTTTTGACAAAAATTTTAGTTTTGGACCAAAATAATTGTTTCCGACAAAAATAGCGGTTCGGGAAAAAAACTATCGTTTCTGACAAAAATTTTAGTTTTGTACAAAAATAATCGTTTATGACAAAAATTTTAGTTTTGGACAAAAATAATCGTTTCTGGCAAAAATCGCGGTTCCAGACAAAAGTAATCGTTCCTAAAAAAAATTTCCGTTCTGAACAAAAAAAAAATCCTTTCCGACAAAAATTTTAGTTTTGGACAAAAATAATTGTTTCCGACAAAAATAGCGGTTCTGGACAAAAATTATCGTTTCTGACAAAAATTATAGTTTTGGACAAAAATAATCGCTTCTGACAAAAATTTATGTTTTGGACAAAAATAATTGTTTCCTACAAAAATAGCGGTTCTGGACAAAAATTATCGTTTCTGACAAAAATTTTAGTTTCGGACAAAAGTAATTGTTTCTGACAAAAATATTAGTTTCCGACAAAAATTTTATTTTTGGACAAAAATTATCGTCTCTGACAAAAATTATCGTTTCTGACAAAAATTATAGTTTGGACAAAAATAATCGTTTCTGACAAAAATTTATGGTTCTGAACAAAAATAATCGTTTCCGAGAAAAATTTTAGTTTTGGACAAAAATAATCGTTTCTGACATAAATTTAAAGATTTTGACAAAAATAACCGTTTCTGACAAAAATTTTAGTTTTGGACAAAAATAATCGTTTCTGACAAAAATTTATGGTTCTGAACAAAAATAATCGTTTCCGACAAAAATTTTAGTTTTGGACAAAAATAATCGTTTCTGACATAAATTTAAAGTTTTTGACAAAAATTACCGTTTCTGACAAAAATTATAGTTTTGGACAAAAATAATCGTTTCTGACAAAAATTTATGGTTCTGAACAAAAATAATCGTTTCCGAGAAAAATTTTAGTTTTGGACAAAAATAATCGTTTCTGACATAAATTTAAAGTTTTGGACAAAAATAATCGTTTCTGACAAAAATTTAAGTTTTGGACAAAAATAATCGCTTCTGACAAAAATTTATGTTTTGGACAAAAATAATTGTTTCCTACAAAAATAGCGGTTCTGGACAAAAATTATCGTTTCTTACAAAAATTTTAGTTTCGGACAAAAGTAATCGTTTCTGACAAAAATATTAGTTTCCGACAAAAATTTTATTTTTGGACAAAAATTATCGTCTCTGACAAAAATTATCGTTTCTGACAAAAATTATAGTTTTGGACAAAAATAATCGTTTCTGACAAAAATTTATGGTTCTGAACAAAAATAATCGTTTCCGAGAAAAATTTTAGTTTTGGACAAAAATAATCGTTTCTGACATAAATTTAAAGTTTTTGACAAAAATAACCGTTTCTGACAAAAATTTTAGTTTTGGACAAAAATAATCGTTTCTGACAAAAATTTAAAGTTTTTGACAAAAATTACCGTTTCTAACAAAAATTTTAGTTTTGGAGAAAAATAATCGTTTCTGACAAAAATTTTAGTTTTGGACCAAAATAATTGTTTCCGACAAAAATAGCGGTTCGGGACAAAAATTATCGTTTCTGACAAAAATTTTAGTTTTGTACAAAAATAATCGTTTATGACAAAAATTTTAGTTTTGGACAAAAATAATCGTTTCCGACAAAAATTTATGGTTCTGAACAAAAATAATCGTTTCCTAGAAAAATTTTAGTTTTGGACAAAAATAATCGTTTCTGACATAAATTTATGGTTCTGAACAAAAATAATCGTTTCCTAGAAAAATTTTAGTTTTGGACAAAAATAATCGTTTCTGACATAAATTTAAAGTTTTTGACAAAAATAACCGTTTCTGACAAAAATTTTAGTTTTGGACAAAAATAATCGTTTCTGACAAAAATTTATGGTTCTGAACAAAAATAATCGTTTCCGACAAAAATTTTAGTTTTGGACAAAAATAATCGTTTCCGACAAAAATTTATGGTTCTGAACAAAAATAATCGTTTCCTAGAAAAATTTTAGTTTTGGACAAAAATAATCGTTTCTGACATAAATTTAAAGTTTTTGACAAAAATAACCGTTTCTGACAAAAATTTTAGTTTTGGACAAAAATAATCGTTTCTGACAAAAATTTATGGTTCTGAACAAAAATAATCGTTTCCGACAAAAATTTTAGTTTTGGACAAAAATAATCGTTTCTGACATAAATTTAAAGTTTTTGACAAAAATTACCGTTTCTAACAAAAATTTTAGTTTTGGACAAAAATAATCGTTTCTGACAAAAATTTTAGTTTTGGACCAAAATAATTGTTTCCGACAAAAATAGCGGCTCCGGACAAAAATAATCGTTCCTGACAAAAATAATCGTTTCTGACAAAAATAATCGCTTCCGACAAAAATTTTAGTTTTGGACAAAAATTAACTTTTCTGACGAAAATAGCATTTCTAAACAAAAATAATCGTTTCTGACAAAAATTTAAAGATTTGGAGAAAAATAATCGTTACCAACAAAAATAGCGGTTCTGGACAAAAATTATCGTTTCTGACAAAAATTTCAGTTATGGACAAAAATAATCGTTTCTGAAAAAACTCGCGGTTCTATAAAGTAATCGTTCCTGAAAAAAATTTCCGTTCTGAACAAAAAAAATCCTTTCCGACAAAAATTTTAGTTAAGGACAAAAATAATCGTTTCTGACATAAATTTAAAGTTTTGGACAAAAATTACCGTTTCTGACAAAAATTTTAGTTTTGGACAAAAATAATCGTTTTTGACAAAAATTTTAGTTATGGAAAAAAATAATCGTTTCTGACAAAAATAATCGCTTCCGACAAAAATTATCTTTTCTGACGAAAATAGCAGTTCTTAACAAAAATAATCGTTTCTGACAAAAATTTAAAGATTTGGAGAAAAATAATCGTTACCAACAAAAATAGCGGTTCTGGACAAAAATTATCGTTTCTGACACAAATAGCGGTTCTGGACAAAAATAATCGTTTCGGAGATAAGTAGCGGTTCCGGACAAAAATAATCGTTCCTGACAAAAATATAAGTTTCCGACAAAAATTTTATTTTTGGACAAAAATTATCGACTCTGACAAAATTATCGTTTCTGACAAAAACTATAGTTTTGGACAAAAATAATCGTTTCTGACAAAAATTTCGGTTCTGAACAAAAATAATCGTTTCCGACAAAAATTTTAGTTTTGGACAAAAATAATCGTTTCTGACATAAATTAAAAGTTTTGGACAAAAATTACCGTTTCTGACAAAAATTTAATTTTGGACAAATATAATCGTTTCTGACAAAAATTTTAGTTTTGGACCAAAATAATTGTTTCCGACAAAAATAGCGGTTCGGGAAAAAAATTATCGTTTCTGACAAAAATTTTAGTTTTGTACAAAAATAATCGTTTATGACAAAAATTTTAGTTTTGGACAAAAATAATCGTTTCTGGCAAAATTCGCGGTTACAGACAAAAGTAATCGTTCCTAAAAAAAATTTCCGTTCTGAACAAAAAAAAATCCTTTCCGACAAAAATTTTAGTTTTGGACAAAAATAATTGTTTCCGACAAAAATAGCGGTTCTGGACAAAAATAATCGTTTCTGACAAAAATTATAGTTTTGGACAAAAATAATCGCTTTGACAAAAATTTATGTTTTGGACAAAAATAATTGTTTCCTACAAAAATAGCGGTTCTGGACAAAAATTATCGTTTCTGACAAAAATTTTAGTTTCGGACAAAAGTAATCGTTTCTGACAAAAATATTAGTTTCCGACAAAAATTTTATTTTTGGACAAAAATTATCGTCTCTGACAAAAATTATCGTTTCTGACAAAAATTATAGTTTTGGACAAAAATAATCGTTTCTGACAAAAATTTATGGTTCTGAACAAAAATAATCGTTTCCGAGAAAAATTTTAGTTTTGGACAAAAATAATCGTTTCTGACATAAATTTAAAGTTTTTGACAAAAATAACCGTTTCTGACAAAAATTTTAGTTTTGGACAAAAATAATCGTTTCTGACAAAAATTTAAAGTTTTTGACAAAAATTACCGTTTCTAACAAAAATTTTAGTTTTGGACAAAAATAATCGTTTCTGACAAAAATTTTAGTTTTGGACCAAAATAATTGTTTCCGACAAAAATAGCGGTTCGGGACAAAAATTATCGTTTCTGACAAAAATTTTAGTTTTGTACAAAAATAATCGTTTATGACAAAAATTTTAGTTTTGGACAAAAATAATCGTTTCCGACAAAAATAGCGGCTCCGGACAAAAATAATCGTTTCTGACAAAAATAATCGCTTCCGACAAAAATTTTAGTTTTGGACAAAAATTAACTTTTCTGACGAAAATAGCAGTTCTAAACAAAAATAATCGTTTCTGACAAAAATTTAAAGATTTGGAGAAAAATAATCGTTACCAACAAAAATAGCGGTTCTGGACAAAAATTATCGTTTCAGACACAAATTTCAGTTATGGACAAAAATAATCGTTTCTGAAAAAAATCGCGGTTCTAGACAAAAGTAATCGTTCCTGAAAAAAATTTCCGTTCTGAACAAAAAAAATCCTTTCCGACAAAAATTTTAGTTTAGGACAAAAATAATCGTTTCTGACATAAATTTAAAGTTTTGGACAAAAATTACCGTTTCTGACAAAAATTTTAGTTTTGGACAAAAATAATCGTTTTTGACAAAAATTTTAGTTATGGAAAAAAATAATCGTTTCTGACAAAAATAATCGCTTCCGACAAAAATTATCTTTTCTGACGAAAATAGCAGTTCTAAACAAAAATAATCGATTCTGACAAAAATTTAAAGATTGGAGAAAAATAATCGTTACCAACAAAAATAGCGGTTCTGGACAAAAATTATCGTTTCTGACACAAATTTTAGTTACGGACAAAGTAATCGTTTCTGGCAAAAATCGCGGTTCTAGACAAAAGTAATCGTTCCTAAAAAAAATTTCCGTTCTGAACAAAAAAAAATCCTTTCCGACAAAAATTTTAGTTTTGGACAAAAATAATCGTTTCTGACAAAAATATAAGATTTGGACAAAAATAATCGTTTCTGACAAAAATTTATGTTTTGGACAAAAATAATTGTTTCCGCCAAAAATAGCGGTTCTGGACAAAAATTATCGTTTCTGACAAAAATTTTACTTTTGGACAAAAGTAATCGTTTCTGACAAAAATAGCGGTTCTGGACAAAAATAATCGTTTCGGAGATAAATAGCGGTTCCGGACAAAAATAATCGTTCCTGACAAAAATATTAGTTTCCGACAAAAATTTTATTTTTGGACAAAAATTATCGTCTCTGACAAAAATTATCGTTTCTGACAAAAATTATAGTTTTGGACAAAAATAATCGTTTCTGACAAAAATTTCGGTTCTGAACAAAAATAATCGTTTCCGACAAAAATTTAAGTTTTGGACAAAAATTATCGTTTCTGACACAAATTTTAGTTTTGGACAAAAATAATTGTTTCTGACAAAAATTTAAGTTTTGGACAAAAATAATCGTTTCTGTCAAAAATTTATGTTTTGGAGAAAATAATTGTTTCGGCCAAATATAGCGGTTCTGGACAAAAATAATCGTTTCTGACAAAAATTTTAGTTTTGGACAAAAGTAATCGTTTTTGACAAAATTATCGTTTCTGACAAAATTATAGTTTTGGAAAAAAATAATCGTTTCTGACAAAAATAGCGGTTCTGGTCAAAAATTTAAGTTTTGGACAAAAATAATCGTTCCTGACAAAAATTTTAGTATTGGACAAAAATAATCGTTTCTTACAAAAATTTAAGTTTTGGACAAAAATTTTATTATTGGACAAAAATTATCGTTTCTGACAAAAATTTTAGATTTGGACAAAAATAATCGTTTCTGACAAAAATAGCGGTTCTGGACAAAAATAATCGTTTCGGACATAAATAGCGGTTCCGGACAAAAATAATCGTTCCTGACAAAAATATTAGTTTCTGACAAAAATTTTATTTTTGGACAAAAATTATCGTCTCTGACAAAAAATATCGTGTCTGACAAAAATTTAACTTTTGGACAAAAATTATCGTTTCTGACAAAAATTATAGTTTTGGACGAAAATAATCGTTTCTGACAAAAATAGCGGTTCTGGACAAAAATAATCGTTTCTGACAAAAATAGCGGTATTGGAAAAAAATTTAAGTTGTGGACAAAAATAATCGTTTCTGACAAAAATCTTATTTTTGGACAAAAATTATCGTTTCTGACAAAAATTTAAGTTTTGGACAAAAATAATAGTTTCCGACAAAAATATCGGTTCTGGACAATAATTTAAGTTTTAGACAAAAATAATCGTTTCTGACAAAAATTTTTGTTTTGGACAAAAATAATCGTTTCCGACAAAAATAGCGGTTCTGACAAAAATTTTAGTTTTGGACAAAAGTAATCGTTTTTCACAAAAATAGCGGTTCTGGACAAAAATAATCGTATCGGACTCAAATAGCGGTTCCGGACAAAAATAATCGTATCGGACTCAAATAGCGGTTCCGGACAAAAATATTAGTTTCCGACAAAAATTTTATTTTTGGACAAAAGTGATCGTCTCTGACAAAAAATATCGTTTCTGACAAAAATTTAAGTTTTGGACAAAAATTATCGTTTCTGACAAAAATTATAGTTTTGGAAAAAAATAATCGTTTCTGACAAAAATAGCGGTTCTGGACAAAAATTTAAGTTTTGGACAAAAATAATCGTTTCTGATAAAAGTAGAGGTTCTGGAAAAAAATTTTAGTTTTCGACAAAAATAATTGTTTCCTACAAAAATAGCGGTTCTAGACAAAAATTATCGTTTCTGACAAAAATTATAGTTTTGGACAAAAAAAATCGTTACTGACAAAAATTATCGTTTCTGACAAAAATTTTTTTTTTTGGACAAAAATAATCGTTTCTGACATAAATTTAAAGCTTTGGACATAAATTACCGTTTCTGACAAAAATAGCGGTTTTGGACAAAAAAAATCGTTTCGGACATAAATAGCGGTTCCGGACTAAAATAATCGTTCCTGACAAAAAATATTAGTTTCCGGCAAAAATTTTATTTTTGGACAAAAATTATCGTCTCTGACAAAAATTATCGTTTCTGACAAAAATTTTAGTTTTGGACAAAAATAATCGTTTCTGACATAAATTTAAAGTTTTGGACAAAAATTACCGTTTCTGACAAAAATTTTAGTTTTGGACAAAAATAATCGTTTTTGACAAAAATTTTAGTTATGGAAAAAAATAATCGTTTCTGACAAAAATAATCGCTTCCGACAAAAATTATCTTTTCTGACGAAAATAGCAGTTCTAAACAAAAATAATCGTTTCTGACAAAAATTTAAAGATTTGGAGAAAATTAATCGTTACCAACAAAAATAGCGGTTCTGGACAAAAATTATCGTTTCAGACACAAATTTTAGTTATGGACAAAAATAATCGTTTCTGGCAAAAATCGCGGTTCTAGACAAAAGTAATCGTTCCTGAAAAAAATTTCCGTTCTGAACAAAAAAAATCCTTTCCGACAAAAATTTTAGTTTTGGACAAAAATAATCGTTTCTGACAAAAATATAAGTTTTGGACAAAAATAATCGTTTCTGACAAAAATTTATGTTTTGGACAAAAATAATTGTTTTCGCCAAAAATAGCGGTTCTGGACAAAAATTATCGTTTCTGACAAAAATTTTAGTTTTGGACAAAAGTAATCGTTTCTGACAAAAATAGCGGTTCTGGAATAAAATAATCGTTTCGGACATAAATAGCGGTTCCGGACAAAAATAATCGTTCCAGACAAAAATATTAGTTTCCGACAAAAATTTTATTTTTGGACAAAAATTATCGTCTCTGAAAAAAATTTATGGTTCTGAACAAAAATAATCGTTTCCGACAAAAATTTTAGTTTTGGACAAAAATAATCGTTTCTGACATAAATTTAAAGTTTTCGACAAAAATTACCGTTTCTGACAAAAATTATAGTTTTGGACAAAAATAATCGTTTCTGACAAAAATTTATGGTTCTGAACAAAAATAATCGTTTCCGAGAAAAATTTTAGTTTTGGACAAAAATAATCGTTTCTGACATAAATTTAAAGTTTTGGACAAAAATAATCGTTTCTGACAAAAATTTAAGTTTTGGACAAAAATAATCGCTTCTGACAAAAATTTATGTTTTGGACAAAAATAATTGTTTCCTACAAAAATAGCGGTTCTGGACAAAAATTATCGTTTCTTACAAAAATTTTAGTTTCGGACAAAAGTAATCGTTTCTGACAAAAATATTAGTTTCCGACAAAAATTTTATTTTTGGACAAAAATTATCGTCTCTGACAAAAATTATCGTTTCTGACAAAAATTATAGTTTTGGACAAAAATAATCGTTTCTGACAAAAATTTATGGTTCTGAACAAAAATAATCGTTTCTGAGAAAAATTTTAGTTTTGGACAAAAATAATCGTTTCTGACATAAATTTAAAGTTTTTGACAAAAATAACCGTTTCTGACAAAAATTTTAGTTTTGGACAAAAATAATCGTTTCTGACAAAAATTTATGGTTCTGAACAAAAATAATCGTTTCCGACAAAAATTTTAGTTTTGGACAAAAATAATCGTTTCTGACATAAATTTAAAGTTTTTGACAAAAATTACCGTTTCTAACAAAAATTTTAGTTTTGGAGAAAAATAATCGTTTCTGACAAAAATTTTAGTTTTGGACCAAAATAATTGTTTCCGACAAAAATAGCGGTTCGGGACAAAAATTATCGTTTCTGACAAAAATTTTAGTTTTGTACAAAAATAATCGTTTATGACAAAAATTTTAGTTTTGGACAAAAATAATCGTTTCCGACAAAAATAGCGGCTCCGGACAAAAATAATCGTTTCCTAGAAAAATTTTAGTTTTGGACAAAAATAATCGTTTCTGACATAAATTTAAAGTTTTTGACAAAAATAACCGTTTCTGACAAAAATTTTAGTTTTGGACAAAAATAATCGTTTCTGACAAAAATTTATGGTTCTGAACAAAAATAATCGTTTCCGACAAAAATTTTAGTTTTGGACAAAAATAATCGTTTCTGAAATAAATTTAAAGTTTTTGACAAAAATTACCGTTTCTAACAAAAATTTTAGTTTTGGACAAAAATAATCGTTTCTGACAAAAATTTTAGTTTTGGACCAAAATAATTGTATCCGACAAAAATAGCGATTCGGGACAAAAATTATCGTTTCTGACAAAAATTTTAGTTTTGTACAAAAATAATCGTTTATGACAAAAATTTTAGTTTTGGACAAAAATAATCGTTTCTGAAAAAACTCGCGGTTCTATAAAGTAATCGTTCCTGAAAAAAATTTCCGTTCTGAACAAAAAAAATCCTTTCCGACAAAAATTTTAGTTAAGGACAAAAATAATCGTTTCTGACATAAATTTAAAGTTTTGGACAAAAATTACCGTTTCTGACAAAAATTTTAGTTTTGGACAAAAATAATCGTTTTTGACAAAAATTTTAGTTATGGAAAAAATAATCGTTTCTGACAAAAATAATCGCTTCCGACAAAAATTATCTTTTCTGACGAAAATAGCAGTTCTTAACAAAAATAATCGTTTCTGACAAAAATTTAAAGATTTGGAGAAAAATAATCGTTACCAACAAAAATAGCGGTTCTGGACAAAAATTATCGTTTCTGACACAAATAGCGGTTCTGGACAAAAATAATCGTTTCGGAGATAAGTAGCGGTTCCGGACAAAAATAATCGTTCCTGACAAAAATATAAGTTTCCGACAAAAATTTTATTTTTGGACAAAAATTATCGACTCTGACAAAATTATCGTTTCCGAGAAAAATTTTAGTTTTGGACAAAAATAATCGTTTCTGACATAAATTTAAAGTTTTTGACAAAAATAACCGTTTCTGACAAAAATTTTAGTTTTGGACAAAAATAATCGTTTCTGACAAAAATTTAAAGTTTTTGACAAAAATTACCGTTTCTAACAAAAATTTTAGTTTTGGACAAAAATAATCGTTTCTGACAAAAATTTTAGTTTTGGACCAAAATAATTGTTTCCGACAAAAATAGCGGTTCGGGACAAAAATTATCGTTTCTGACAAAAATTTTAGTTTTGTACAAAAATAATCGTTTATGACAAAAATTTTAGTTTTGGACAAAAATAATCGTTTCCGACAAAAATAGCGGCTCCGGACAAAAATAATCGTTTCTGACAAAAATAATCGCTTCCGACAAAAATTTTAGTTTTGGACAAAAATTAACTTTTCTGACGAAAATAGCAGTTCTAAACAAAAATAATCGTTTCTGACAAAAATTTAAAGATTTGGAGAAAAATAATCGTTACCAACAAAAATAGCGGTTCTGGACAAAAATTATCGTTTCAGACACAAATTTCAGTTATGGACAAAAATAATCGTTTCTGAAAAAAATCGCGGTTCTAGACAAAAGTAATCGTTCCTGAAAAAAATTTCCGTTCTGAACAAAAAAAATCCTTTCCGACAAAAATTTTAGTTTAGGACAAAAATAATCGTTTCTGACATAAATTTAAAGTTTTGGACAAAAATTACCGTTTCTGACAAAAATTTTAGTTTTGGACAAAAATAATCGTTTTTGACAAAAATTTTAGTTATGGAAAAAAATAATCGTTTCTGACAAAAATAATCGCTTCCGACAAAAATTATCTTTTCTGACGAAAATAGCAGTTCTAAACAAAAATAATCGTTTCTGACAAAAATTTAAAGATTGGAGAAAAATAATCGTTACCAACAAAAATAGCGGTTCTGGACAAAAATTATCGTTTCTGACACAAATTTTAGTTACGGACAAAAATAATCGTTTCTGGCAAAAATCGCGGTTCTAGACAAAAGTAATCGTTCCTAAAAAAAATTTCCGTTCTGAACAAAAAAAAATCCTTTCCGACAAAAATTTTAGTTTTGGACAAAAATAATCGTTTCTGACAAAAATATAAGTTTTGGACAAAAATAATCGTTTCTGACAAAAATTTATGTTTTGGACAAAAATAATTGTTTCCGCCAAAAATAGCGGTTCTAGACAAAAATTATCGTTTCTGACAAAAATTTTCCTTTTGGACAAAAGTAATCGTTTCTGACAAAAATAGCGGTTCTGGACAAAAATAATCGTTTCGGAGATAAATAGCGGTTCCGGACAAAAATAATCGTTCCTGACAAAAATATTAGTTTCCGACAAAAATTTTATTTTTGGACAAAAATTATCGTCTCTGACAAAAATTATCGTTTCTGACAAAAATTATAGTTTTGGACAAAAATAATCGTTTCTGACAAAAATTTCGGTTCTGAACAAAAATAATCGTTTCCGACAAAAATTTTAGTTTTGGACAAAAATAATCGTTTCTGACAAATTTAAAGTTTTGGACAAAAATTACCGTTTCTGACAAAAATTTAATTTTGGACAAAAATAATCGTTTCCGACAAAAATTTTAGTTTTGGACCAAAATAATTGTTTCCGACAAAAATAGCGGTTCGGGAAAAAAATTATCGTTTCTGACAAAAATTTTAGTTTTGTACAAAAATAATCGTTTATGACAAAAATTTTAGTTTTGGACAAAAATAATCGTTTCGGACAAAAATAGCGGCTCCGGACAAAAATAATCGTTCCTGACAAAAATTATCGTTTCTGACAAACATTTTAGATATGGACAAAAATAATCATTTCTGACAAAAATAATCGCTTCCGACAAAAATTTTAGTTTTGGACAAAAATTATCTTTTCTGACGAAAATAGCAGTTCTACACAAAAATAATCGTTTCTGGCAAAAATTTAAAGATTTGGAGAAAAATAATCGTTACCAACAAAAATAGCGGTTCTGGACAAATATTATCGTTTCTGACACAAATTTTAGTTTTGGACAAAAATAATTGTTTCTGACAAAAATTTAAGTTTTGGACAAAAATAATCGTTTCTGTCAAAAATTTATGTTTTGGAGAAAATAATTGTTTCGGCCAAAAATAGCGGTTCTGGACAAAAATAATCGTTTCTGACAAAAATTTTAGTTTTGGACAAAAGTAATCGTTTTTGACAAAATTATCGTTTCTGACAAAAATTATAGTTTTGGAAAAAAATAATCGTTTCTGACAAAAATAGCGGTTCTGGTCAAAAATTTAAGTTTTGGACAAAAATAATCGTTCCTGACAAAAATTTTAGTATTGGACAAAAATAATCGTTTCTTACAAAAATTTAAGTTTTGGACAAAAATTTTATTTTTGGACAAAAATTATCGTTTCTGACAAAAATTTTAGATTTGGACAAAAATAATCGTTTCTGACAAAAATAGCGGTTCTGGACAAAAATAATCGTTTCGGACATAAATAGCGGTTCCGGACAAAAATAATCGTTCCTGACAAAAATATTAGTTTCTGACAAAAATTTTATTTTTGGACAAAAATTATCGTCTCTGACAAAAAATATCGTGTCTGACAAAAATTTAACTTTTGGACAAAAATTATCGTTTCTGACAAAAATTATAGTTTTGGACGAAAATAATCGTTTCTGACAAAAATAGCGGTTCTGGACAAAAATTTAAGTTTTAGACAAAAATAATCGTTTCTGACAAAAATTTTTGTTTTGGACAAAAATAATCGTTTCCGACAAAAATAGCGGTTCTGACAAAAATTTTAGTTTTGGACAAAAGTAATCGTTTTTGACAAAAATAGCGGTTCTGGACAAAAATAATCGTATCGGACTCAAATAGCGGTTACGGACAAAAATAATCGTATCGGACTCAAATAGCGGTTCCGGACAAAAATATTAGTTTCCGACAAAAATTTTATTTTTGGACAAAAGTGATCGTCTCTGACAAAAAATATCGTTTCTGACAAAAATTTAAGTTTTGGACAAAAATTATCGTTTCTGACAAAAATTATAGTTTTGGACAAAAATAATCGTTACTGACAAAAATTATCGTTTCTGACAAAAATTTTTTTTTTTGGACAAAAATAATCGTTTCTGACATAAATTTAAAGCTTTGGACATAAATTACCGTTTCTGACAAAAATAGCGGTTTTGGACAAAAAAAATCGTTTCGGACATAAATAGCGGTTCCGGACTAAAATAATCGTTCCTGACAAAAAATATTAGTTTCCGGCAAAAATTTTATTTTTGGACAAAAATTATCGTCTCTGACAAAAATTATCGTTTCTGACAAAAATTTTAGTTTTGGACAAAAATAATCGTTTCTGACATAAATTTAAAGTTTTGGACAAAAATTACCGTTTCTGACAAAAATTTTAGTTTTGGACAAAAATAATCGTTTTTGACAAAAATTTTAGTTATGGAAAAAAATAATCGTTTCTGACAAAAATAATCGCTTCCGACAAAAATTATCTTTTTTGACGAAAATAGCAGTTCTAAACAAAAATAATCGTTTCTGACAAAAATTTAAAGATTTGGAGAAAATTAATCGTTACCAACAAAAATAGCGGTTCTGGACAAAAATTATCGTTTCAGACACAAATTTTAGTTATGGACAAAAATAATCGTTTCTGGCAAAAATCGCGGTTCTAGACAAAAGTAATCGTTCCTGAAAAAAATTTCCGTTCTGAACAAAAAAAATCCTTTCCGACAAAAATTTTAGTTTTGGACAAAAATAATCGTTTCTGACAAAAATATAAGTTTTGGACAAAAATAATCGTTTCTGACAAAAATTTATGTTTTGGACAAAAATAATTGTTTTCGCCAAAAATAGCGGTTCTGGACAAAAATTATCGATTCTGACAAAAATTTTAGTTTTGGACAAAAGTAATCGTTTCTGACAAAAAAAGCGGTTCTGGAATAAAATAATCGTTTCGGACATAAATAGCGGTTCCGGACAAAAATAATCGTTCCAGACAAAAATATTAGTTTCCGACAAAAATTTTATTTTTGGACAAAAATTATCGTCTCTGAAAAAAAATTATCGTTTCTGACAAAAATTATAGTTTTGGACAAAAATAATCGTTTCTGACAAAAATTTTGGTTCTGAACAAAAATTTAAGTTTTGGACAAAAATAATCGTTTCTGACAAAAATAGCGGTTCCGGACAAGAATAATCGTTCCTGATAAAAATTTTAGTTTCTTACAAAAATTTAATTTGAACAAAAATTATCGTCTCTGTCAAAAATTATCGTTTCTGACAAAAATTTAAGTTTTCGACAAAAATTATCGTTTCTGACAAAAATTATAGTTTTGGACAAAAACAATCGTTTCTGACAAAAATTTAAGTTTTGGACAAAAATAATAGTTTCCGACAAAAATATCGGTTCTGGACAAAAATTATCGTTTCTGACAAAAATTATAGTTTTGGACAAAAATAATCGTTTCTGCAAAAATAGCGGTTCTGGACAAAAATTTAAGTTTTGGACAAAAATAATCGTTTCTTAAAAAAATAGCGGTTCTGGACAAAAATTTAAGTTTTGGACAAAAATAACCGTTTCTGACAAAGATTTTAGTTTTGGACAAAAATAATCGGTTCTGACAAAAGTAGCGGTTCTGGACAAAAATTTTAGTTTTGGACAAAAATAATTGTTTCCGACAAAAATGTAAGTTTAGGAAAAAAATTTTATTTTTGGACAAAAATTATCGTTCCTGAAAAAAATTTTGGTTCTGAACAAAAATAATCGTTTCCGACAAAAATTTTAGTTTTGGACAAAAATAATCGTTTCTGAAATAAATTTAAAGTTTTGGACAAAAATTACCGTTTCTGACAAAAATTTTAGTTTTGGACAAACATAATCGTTTCTGACAAAAATAGCGGTTCTGGACAAAAATAATCGTTTCGGACATAAATAGCGGTTCCGGACAAAAATAATCGTTCCTGACAAAAATATTAGTTTCTGACAAAAATTTTATTTTTGGACAAAAATTATCGTCTCTGACAAAAAATATCGTGTCTGACAAAAATTTAACTTTTGGACAAAAATTATCGTTTCTGACAAAAATTATAGTTTTGGACGAAAATAATCGTTTCTGACAAAAATAGCGGTTCTGGACAAAAATAATCGTTTCTGACAAAAATAGCGGTATTGGAAAAAAATTTAAGTTGTGGACAAAAATAATCGTTTCTGACAAAAATCTTATTTTTGGACAAAAATTATCGTTTCTGACAAAAATTTAAGTTTTCGACAAAAATAATTGTTTCCTACAAAAATAGCGGTTCTAGACAAAAATTATCGTTTCTGACAAAAATTATAGTTTTGGACAAAAAAAATCGTTACTGACAAAAATTATCGTTTCTGACAAAAATTTTTTTTTTTGGACAAAAATAATCGTTTCTGACATAAATTTAAAGCTTTGGACATAAATTACCGTTTCTGACAAAAATAGCGGTTTTGGACAAAAAAAATCGTTTCGGACATAAATAGCGGTTCCGGACTAAAATAATCGTTCCTGACAAAAAATATTAGTTTCCGGCAAAAATTTTATTTTTGGACAAAAATTATCGTCTCTGACAAAAATTATCGTTTCTGACAAAAATTTTAGTTTTGGACAAAAATAATCGTTTCTGACATAAATTTAAAGTTTTGGACAAAAATTACCGTTTCTGACAAAAATTTTAGTTTTGGACAAAAATAATCGTTTTTGACAAAAATTTTAGTTATGGAAAAAAATAATCGTTTCTGACAAAAATAATCGCTTCCGACAAAAATTATCTTTTCTGACGAAAATAGCAGTTCTAAACAAAAATAATCGTTTCTGACAAAAATTTAAAGATTTGGAGAAAATTAATCGTTACCAACAAAAATAGCGGTTCTGGACAAAAATTATCGTTTCAGACACAAATTTTAGTTATGGACAAAAATAATCGTTTCTGGCAAAAATCGCGGTTCTAGACAAAAGTAATCGTTCCTGAAAAAAATTTCCGTTCTGAACAAAAAAAATCCTTTCCGACAAAAATTTTAGTTTTGGACAAAAATAATCGTTTCTGACAAAAATATAAGTTTTGGACAAAAATAATCGTTTCTGACAAAAATTTATGTTTTGGACAAAAATAATTGTTTTCGCCAAAAATAGCGGTTCTGGACAAAAATTATCGTTTCTGACAAAAATTTTAGTTTTGGACAAAAGTAATCGTTTCTGACAAAAATAGCGGTTCTGGAATAAAATAATCGTTTCGGACATAAATAGCGGTTCCGGACAAAAATAATCGTTCCAGACAAAAATATTAGTTTCCGACAAAAATTTTATTTTTGGACAAAAATTATCGTCTCTGAAAAAAAAATTATCGTTTCTGACAAAAATTATAGTTTTGGACAAAAATAATCGTTTCTGACAAAAATTTTGGTTCTGAACAAAAATTTAAGTTTTGGACAAAAATAATCGTTTCTGACAAAAATAGCGGTTCCGGACAAGAATAATCGTTCCTGATAAAAATTTTAGTTTCTTACAAAAATTTAATTTGAACAAAAATTATCGTCTCTGTCAAAAATTATCGTTTCTGACAAAAATTTAAGTTTTCGACAAAAATTATCGTTTCTGACAAAAATTATAGTTTTGGACAAAAACAATCGTTTCTGACAAAAATTTAAGTTTTGGACAAAAATAATAGTTTCCGACAAAAATATCGGTTCTGGACAAAAATTATCGTTTCTGACAAAAATTATAGTTTTGGACAAAAATAATCGTTTCTGCAAAAATAGCGGTTCTGGACAAAAATTTAAGTTTTGGACAAAAATAATCGTTTCTTAAAAAAATAGCGGTTCTGGACAAAAATTTAAGTTTTGGACAAAAATAACCGTTTCTGACAAAGATTTTAGTTTTGGACAAAAATAATCGGTTCTGACAAAAGTAGCGGTTCTGGACAAAAATTTTAGTTTTGGACAAAAATAATTGTTTCCGACAAAAATTTAAGTTTAGGAAAAAAATTTTATTTTTGGACAAAAATTATCGTTCCTGAAAAAAATTTCGGTTCTGAACAAAAATAATCGTTTCCGACAAAAATTTTAGTTTTGGACAAAAATAATCGTTTCTGAAATAAATTTAAAGTTTTGGACAAAAATTACCGTTTCTGACAAAAATTTTAGTTTTGGACAAACATAATCGTTTCTGACAAAAATTTTAGTTTTGGACAAAAATAATTGTTTCCGACAAAAATAGCGGTTCTGGACAAAAATTATCGTTTCTGACAAAAATTTTAGTTTCTGACATAAATTTTATTTTTGGACAAAAATTATCGTTTCTGACAAAAATTATAGTTTTGGACAAAAATAATCGTTTCTGACAAAAATTTAAGTTTTGGACAAGTATAATCGTTTCTGACAAAAATTTAAGTTTTGGACAAAAATAATTGTTTCCGACAAAAATAGCGGTTCTGGACAAAAATAATCGTTTCTGACAAAAATTATAGTTTTGGACAAAAATAATCGTTTCTGACAAAAATTTCGGTTCTGAACAAAAATAATCGTTTCCGACAAAAATTTTAGTTTTGGACAAAAATAATCGTTTCTGACATAAATTTAAAGTTTTGGACAAAAATTACCGTTTCTGACAAAAATTTTAGTTTTGGACAAAAATAATCGTTTCTGACAAAAATTTTAGTTTTGGACAAAAATAATCGTTTCGGACAAAAACATCGGTTCTGGACAAAAATAGCGGTTCTGGACAAAAATAATCGTTTCGGACACAAATAGCGGTTCCGGACAAGAATAATCGTTCCTGACAAAAATTATCGTCTCTGACAAAAATCATCGTTTCTTACAAAAATTATAGTTTTGGACAAAAATAATCGTTTCTGACAAAAATAATAGTTTTGGACAAAAATAATCGATTCTGACAAAAATAGCGGTTCTTGACAAAAATTTTCGTTTCTGACAAAAATTATAGTTTTGGACAAAAATAATCGTTTCTGAAAAAAATTTAAGTTTTGGACAAAAATTTTATTTTTGGACAAAAATTATCGTACCTGAAAAAAATTTTGGTTCTGAACAAGAATAATCGTTTCCGACAAAAATTTTAGTTTTGGACAAAAATAATCGTTTCTGACAAAAATTTAAGTTTTGGACAAAAATAATCGTTCCTGACAAAAATTTATGTTTTGGACAAAAATAATTGTTTCCGCAAAAAATAGCGGTTCTGGACAAAAATTATCGTTTCTGAAAAAAATTTTAGTTTTGGAAAAAAGTAATCGTTTATGACAAAAATTATAGATTTGGACAAAAATAATCGTTTCGGACAAAAATTTAAGTTTTGGACAAAAGTAATCGTTTCTGACAAAAATATTAGTTTCCGACAAAAATTTTATTTTTGGACAAAAATTATCGTCTCTGACAAAAATTATCGTTTCCGACAAAAATTTTATTTTTGGACAAAAATTATCGTTTCTGACAAAAATTTTAGTTTTGGACAAAAATTATCTTTTCTGACGAAAATAGCAGATCTAAACAAATATATTCGTTTCTGACAAAAATTTAAAGATTTGGACAAAAGTAATCGTTACCAACAAAAATAGCGGTTCTGGACAAAAATAATCGTTTCGGACAAAAAAAAACGGTTCCGGACAAAAGTAATCGTTCCTGAAAAAAAATTATCGTTTCTGACAAAAATTTAAGTTTTGGACAAAAATAATCGTTTCTGACAAAAATTTTAGTTTTGGACAAAAATGGTTGTTTCTGACAAAAATAGCCGGTCCTAACAAATTGCGGTTTTGAACAAAAATAATCGTTTCTGACAAAAATAGCGTTTCTGAGCAATAATAATCAAGTCTGACAAGAATTGTGGTTTTTAACGAAAATTATCGTTTCCGACAAAAACCGGTTCTGAAAAAATATAGTCGGATAACTGAATCACACGATTACATTCTTATATAAGGATTGACAAATTAATCTTCCAAAATTCATCGAATAATAAATGCCAAAAATTATAATACTAAAAGCCATGTATTCAGAACTTGGCGAGCAAACAAAAAAAGTTTCACTTTTTAGACAGTTGTGCTGCAGGAGGCTTAATACAGTAGATTTACCCCTACATCTCTTGAACTCGCTCTTTCAAGTTGCTCTTAATTAACTCGGAAGCATAATCCTTTTTTCCTTGCAGCAGCATGGCTGCATGGGAGCATCTCCCCCGTCACCCAACAATACCCTTTCTGTTCCGTACCGAACACACTCCACGGCAACAATGAAACACCTCAGATTACCTCAACGTAACAGCGTTCCTCCATACTTACTACTCAATCCCGCTTTTTGCATCGGCGGGACAAGAGACGACCCTCTCTCCACCAGCGTTGGATAGAGTATTTGTACAGAAGGCCAAACAATGGCTTCTTATAGCCCATATCGAACCAAATGCTCATTTACGGAGCCAAAGAGGAGGAAGACAAAGAGATGAGATACCAGTTCGAATCACGAAGACAAGCTTCCACGTAAACGAAGCTCTTACGAATGAGAAAAATATAGGTAATGAAGGAGGGAATATTTATGAATGAGCTGATGTCCAGCCCATTTCAATTAAGGTGTGAGGCTTCCCAAAATTTTACCCAAATGTTCTCCGAGATCGCTGTCTCGTGATTTTCTTTTACGCTGTGAGCTCCATGAAAAACTTCGGGCAACTTAGCAAACGCGGAAGTACACCTTGCAGATATTTTGCAGAATATAAATGTTAGTGAATAGAAGCATTCATCTAGTTTCCCAAGGAATTTTTCATTTGAAACAAAAGGTATTTCACGATTCTATTCATTATACGAAAGAAATACGATTGATTTGGTGCTCTGAAAATCATTTTTTTCCTCACGTTTGCAAAGCTATGTTTATCTTCGACAGAGATCATAAAGTACAGTCAAACTACAAAAATCAAAAGGACAAAAATGATTTGAATAGAAGAGAGGATATGTTAAATGTTTCATCACATTACACTTTAGTGGTAGTGCAATAGTACACAGTTATATAGAGAAATAGAGTAAAATGGCTTGTCATTTAATCGATATGGATAGT
The DNA here is from genome assembly GCA_020796165.1 of Pantala flavescens. Lineage (NCBI taxonomy): Eukaryota > Metazoa > Arthropoda > Insecta > Odonata > Libellulidae > Pantala > Pantala flavescens. Next base: position 14,223,683 of record CM036889.1, on the reverse strand, counting down.
ATCTCTCTTGTCCATACAATTTTCGGAGTCCTATATTTTGACTTATTTCCTATCAATCACACTTCCACAAAGAAAAAAAAGCAGGACTAATATAGTTGGATGAATAACTCGGTATTTCTTCTGCATCAAACGTTTTAGAGATAGATTAATACAAGACCATTTACGACATTCATTCCATTTAGATGATTATTCTTATTATATGCCACTGCTGCTCTAGTGTACAGTATGAATCACGAAGAATCGATTCTTACGTCATTATAGTGAATTAGAATCCTTGATATTATAGATGAAATTTCACCTCCTTCGTAATATTTTTGATTAGCTAGAAATTTTGGTTCAGAGATTTGGGATAGTGATCAATCCGCCGAACAAGATTTTTCTTTTTCGGTAAAATCCATATCAGCTAAAACAATTATTTCAGAGTGCATTAAATAAATTTTGTTAAGCTTTATATTATTTATGACAAATTAATTTCCGTATTGAAAGGAAATATTAAATTTGAAAAATATAATATAAGCTTTTAAGTTTAATCGATCCCATCCTTTTACAGTGGTGCCTCACACAACGAACTGAATTCGTTCCAGGAGCAGGTTCGTTATGCGAAAAATTCGTTATGTAGAACGCGTTTTCCCATAAAAATACAAATTAAACAAAATAATTCGCTCTGTAGCATAAAAAATGCTAAGATAACATAAAACAGAGAAATTTTTGTTATTATTTTTATTTAGATATATCTAAAAACATAATTTAAAAAACACATTGTTGTACAATGTTTCAACAATGAAGCTCATATTCATTAAACACATACTTGGCTCTCTCTTTTGATCGCTTACAATGTATACACATTTTCGTCTTAGATGAATAAAACGAAGACCATTCTTGTAAATATTAAGTGAGACGTGATCGCATACCCATGGTTTCTGTCCTTACAAAATTTCTTGCAGGGCAAAATTCAAGGAAAAAGAAGAAATCAGACAAACACTGGTTAAAGTCTTGTCCTCTATAGATAAGACATTTTTAAAAAATGGGATATACAAAATGCCATCACGCCGGAAAGAAGTCATAAATAATGATGGAAATTATATTAATCAATAAACTTTATTAAAAGTATGAAAAATGATTCTTTTGTTTCATTCTAAAACGGACAGAACTTTCTGGTAGACCTAGTATGAATCATGAAATGAAGTTCGTTGTGCGCAGCGTTCGCTATGAGAGGCACCACTGTATATCAAATTCATAAATAATACACACGCCTATTAAAATATATAAGTAATTAATAGATTAATAGAAATTTGAATTTATATTTAGTATAGCTATATGGTATATATTATAAACATTTGTAATTTACATTATGAAATCTATTAAAAAATAATTAACTCTTGAGGATCTTTGAGAGTTCATGGATTTATAAAATTATGGGGGATTAATTATCTTCCTATTTCTTCTACTAAACCGTGGTCATCTTTAAATCGCATATCACAATATAAAACCACGCATATCAATCGGCTAGTAGAATGTAACCATAGATCCATAAAGTTTATCAAAATAAATGCTACAAAATCAATAAATACAATAAATGCAAAAAACGACTAAAACACGTACAAAACGTATTATGAAATTTTTGTAAGAACTAGTTAAATATATTTAAAATCGATACAAAAATATACTGATAATAATATAAATAGTAAAGGTATCAATGAACAAACTGTACGAGAAAAGCGATTTGAAGAATACTTGGTAAAATCAATAATTCCATTAGAAACGAACGTTTCCTATTCACTCGGTTAGCGGCATTTAGAAACGACGAATGCATTAAATCAACGCACATTCCAGCTAATTAGAGGTTGACACATTACCTCAATCATTTATCGACTGGTTTAACTACTGCAACAGAGGATTTGTGGCTGAGGATTACACAGCGGGAAAATATTTTCACAAACAATCTCCCAGATCTTGCAAAGCGAGTGTTGAATGCAGTGGAGTTAAAGTAAGACGTGAACGTAGACCCAGAGCTTTGTAGGCGCCCGAGAATAGCATGACACGCAAACAGCCGTGTACGCTGGAGCTCAGGGAATGTAAGGGAGCAGAGATAATGAAGGAGTTGTTTTTGGTGATGCTGCAAGGGATGAAAGCAGTCTGCGTGTGTGTCAAAGGGTTGGAAACCGCAATGTTGCACACAAACCAGGGAGCATCACACGGTTACGGAATGTCCGTGAAGAGTTTAAAAATGCGATCGGACTGTTATGGGTGAGTGCAAAATCACGTATTTCTTTTATCGAAGAACAGCTGCAAAAAGTAACCTTTTTAAAAAAGGTAGATTAGAATTTTGACGATAAAGCTGCTGATTCCCCGTGTCTTCAGCTATTTATTGGTAGGTGTCATGATACGCGAAAAAATATCGCTGTTTATAAGCTACCTTTTACGATGAAATCTGCAATGAGTGCGATAAAATCGCTTAATTTTTAATTACAATATGGAAAAATTTCAAACAAAATGGACAGAAAATTATTTAAAATATTATTTAACGAAAAATATACGAAAAAAATAAGTGTAAAACAAAGTTATGAATAAGGAAAATTCTTAGTCGGGCTACAGATTTTTAGCGTTATTCTAAAATGATCTAATTTTCCTAAAAACAACATTTTTATAAAAATGATTCATTAAAACCGGATGACTCATGCAGGTAAAATATAATACGATAAACAAAATATGCAAGAATATTCGTTCGCGGAAAGAATGTCTCATAAACGATTTACCTAAATTAAATAGTTAATATTAAAGAGAAAAAATATCACACAGCGGCTGTTTACTATTTTCACCATCGTAGAATTCACTTCCTCTTACATTTTCCTCGTTGGTCATTTCTTTATAGGCAGAAGACGTTTATCTAGAATAAGTATATCGAAGGAGCATCTTCCTAAGATTTTCGAAGAACCATTTCCTTCTTGCGGAATTGAAACGTGAATCCTAGGATTCGCTGTCGTTTGAAAGATCCTACTCTCGTTTGCAAGATGTAACACTTTTCATCTTTCACATTAACTATCGGAGTTTCCAGAGTATCACGTTGAGTATTGAGAGATTTCACTGATCGAGCGTTTGGATTTTACTGTCTACCCCGAGGGAAAGAAAGGTTTGATTTTCCGTTTTTGAAAAGCTGTTTTGCCGATTTAATAATACTCTTTTCATACATTCGTATGACTATATATTTCGCGCGCCCAAAGGTAAAATTCTAAGGGTGATAGAGGAGCATTTAAGATTTAGAAAAAATTTCCTAAGATATTATTCATGCTTAGGTACTTATTTACTTTTCTAACAATTTTGACAGTCATGATAATATTTATAGATTCACTGCTAGATGGAATGCAAAAGAAACAACAGCATTGATGAGGATCTACTGATCACTCTAAGAAATTAATTCTTAGAGTTGGAAATTGGAATTCGGTGAAGTATATTTAGTTTCTCCGTGAATATTATATATTTTTAAAATTATTTTTCTATGCTAAGTATTTTCGTAAACTTACCGAGATCTAAATTATAATGTTTTATTAGATCCTTTTCAACTCGGCACTAAGAAAAATGCAATCACTTCTATGAAAGGAAAAAAATTCCTATTCAGAATCCACTTGGAAAGAAAGCAACTAAATTATTGCGGGTATTCGGGAAATCTTTTCGCAAAAATTACGTGAATATACCAAAAATTAAAAAAGTATTCAGCCTAACCGATTCTATCTCTGCCTTTAGTGTATGGAGATTTGCGTCAGTGTTAACTTGAATATAAATCGGGAAATAATTTTAAAAAGCACCTCCCTCTTTCTTTCATTTCTTTTTAACGTTGCAGAACTTGACGGAAAGAAAATTCAAATTTCGTGGATCTAAATTCAAACTTTTAATAATTATATTTGATAGACTACTAGCATCTTTTAATAAACTTAATAATTTTGAGTAATTAACGGTAAGCATGAGAATTTCATTTCTATGATTTCATACAATCTGAGATTATCCGTACGGTATTCGTAAATTTAACATATAAATTGAGTGATCACTGGCAGTAATTGCTTTAAATTGCATTCACAAAATGCATGTTTCACTTTAACACTAAACAATAGGTTTCTTAATTATACACATGCTTTCATAATTGAATGTTGTGAAATGCTCTGAATATCTCACTCGAATATGTAATAATTCTATAGCCGTTTAACCTCAAAAGAGAAAATGAATGTGCTTCTGATAATTTCCACGGTTTCTGAGATTTCCACGGTTTCTCAATCATTTTAATCCCATAAATGTTTACATTTTATATAATATTAATAAATAGTTACTTAGGCTATAGGATTAAAAATGTAAGAAGTTTTATCTCCATTCTATTCGATTCCTATGAACATTTTCATGAGTAAACTAAACTTAAAACTGAAACGTATATTCACCCAAAATTCTTTGCTTCATTCCATAAAATTTCCTGACTCTCCCCTTTAGTTTATTTTTCTCTACATCCATTGTCTATCATTAAACAGATTCCACTAACGCAGAGCGAGTAAATTCTTTTTTCCTAAAATTCTACGAGGCATTTCAATTACATCTGCACTCTAATCAACATCACTTCGTTCTGTGAGTGATTCTCCGCTGCATATCTAATTTCGGTAGCTAGGAATCACGCAAATCTTTATTAATGGCTGCTCTTCCAAACGGATCTCCCTTGAACTCATACTAACCTCTAATTTCCTACTCATTTACATTCACTCGCCCCTTTAAGCCCTTTGTGAACGCCTACTCGTCCATCACCTTTCATTACCTATATCCCTTTCCTCATCTCTATGCTCAAATTTACTTTCAATACATGCTTCCTTTGTTCGCCTCCTGATGTGCAAACGTGTTGAAATGGAACGCGTATCGTTACGACCACTGGAATTCCAAATGTATCCATTGTGTTATCGCAAATGAAAAATTAATTCTTATGCCCTTCTGTTAGCTTCTTCCGACGTCTGCTGAAATATTAATCCTGCGGTTTTGTAAAAAGTGGAACAGACAAATCCTCTCTTGTTTGACCACTGAAAAATACTTTTAATAGTACATCATCCCATACAGGTTTCTACTCTTTACATCTGCTTGTCGACGCCCAGCGAACCGTAAAATTCAAACCTTTCATAGGTGTAATTTATCAACGTATTTCCGCGCTTCACCATAGTAAACCACATCTTGCTATTCTTTAACATATATAATTTGAAATGCACAAAGGCTTCGGAAGATTTTATCGATTTCGTGTGATCATAGTGTTTTTAATTCCCTCATTTCAATATGCTTCTATGAGATGTATTGATTAAAAAATCAAATAAAAATTTTCATCTGGTTAAGTCAAGGACCTGGCTTCGAGTCACATCGCAATTTGTCACTTCTGTTTAACCTGTTATTCCTGAGGCACTAACTGATCGTGTGAACTTTTCGTGTACACTCTTCAACTCTTAAAACATCCCAGTTTACATAAAAAAGATAAAATACCTCTAACTATGTCGAAATCTGTAAATCTGACTGGTTCTAGAAAATGATCAAAGCGCGAAACGAATTGAAAAGAAATCAAAAACTCCTGAATACTTTCCTATCGCGAACGCATCGGTAGGGCGGAGTTCAATCCGTACCAACCCTTTTCGAAACCCCCCAACGTGTCCGTATGCCCCGCACTCACTCATTCTCTCCGATCCGTTCAGACACTCCTTTCGCACCGAATATCATCTTGTAGGGGAACGAACAGTTTTACGCTCTCTCGCCCACTCGCTCCTACCCCTTCAGCCCTCTCTTGAACAGATCAAAAGGCGCTAAGCCAAGCAATTGAATCCCCTGTCTCCAGCCGGAGAATCCTTTTCTACATACATTCGGAATCGCGGTGGGAGAGAGTGGGCTGGAAAGGAGAGAAGGGATAGACAAGGGTGAAGGGGAGTACAATAGAGGGGGCGTGACGTTGGGGTTGGAAGAAAGGCGTGTATGAAGAGGGTACAGGTGAAGGGGAGAAGGTAATAGGGATGGGATACAGAGATAGAGAACAAGGAGAGGATGCAGCGAGGCATGATGGATATACACAGAAAAAGTAAGGAGAATATGTTGGCGAAAAGGTTTAAAAATATTCATGCGTGAGAATTCACGACCCGTTCATAATAATTTAAGAGCCCATAACGCGCGGAAAATCGCTATTTTATCCCAGGAAACGTGAAATAAGCGAAAAGTATATTTTAATCCCGCATTTACTGCGATTGTTTGATTTGAATTTTTTTGCCATTTTAAATTGAAAATTTTTTACTACGAGAGAGTTCCCGGTTCCCGGGGTTTGACCTCTGCGGTGGAGTCTACAGCATACTAGTCTTTAAACGCTGCGGTCCCGGGTTCAAATCCCGCATGAGTAGAAAAATTTTATTCTCATATTCTATGTTAATGAAAAATTCAAAACTCATGGGTAAATTTGGGCGTGATTCTAGTAACAATAAATAGATCGCGACGTATAATGGCGATTAAAATAGAATATGAGAAGCTGATTAAGCTACAGAGACGTTATGAAGACCGTAGGGCATTTGAAAAAAGTCGAGAAAATGAAAATAAAACCTAAATTCCAGAAATTAATCCAATCATTGTCGATTATAGTAAATTCCACATGTTTTCAAATTAGATTTCAAGCCTCAAGTTCTGAAATGTTCTAAAATATTTCCTGGTGTCGCTGATATTATTTTTAAAGTTATATAAAATCTTTCTTTACATATGTAATTTTTTCACGCTTTCCATATTTCCATTATTTTACGCATTTCTAATTAACTGCTAATCAATTTAATCGTGAAATCATTTTGCATCGGTATATTTTTTTAAATTTTAACATCAGCAACCTAATACGATTCACAGAACGGTGCAAAATATTTTTACTCTGGCATACAAGTATTCAATATCGCATTTCCTTATATTAAACGAAGACCCGACCTAGAAACCACCCCTAAGAAATGAGCTTTCCCTGACGACCCTAATTTCCTCCCTAAAGCCACGCCTATGGTGAAGTTACTCTGGCAAACAGCGATATAAGACTTCTTTACAAACTTGCAGATAGGAGTCGGAAAATTCTTTAAAAATTTTTCCAGAAACGAATCGTGTTCCAAAAGACGTTCCAAATATACATAACGGGCAGAAGTGGGGTAAACGTTGAGGAGTTAAACATGAGAGACGAGGAAGGAATTGGATGGGTAAGAGGTTTAGATTCTCTGGGGAAATTTCGAGCGTAGTCGCTTGTCTAGGGGAAGAAACACTCCGAGAGGCTTAAATCCTAGAGATGACGGACGACAAAAACATGACGATGGGAGAGAGTTTATATACGCGTTCGGTTTAGGAAGAGAGAACGAAAAAGAGTAACGTAACAGAGTTGCTCTTGGCTCCCACTTCACGTGGAATTCCCTAACTACTAACCGAGCTGTTTCTACCGTGCGCGAGGTTATCTCTGAATCGAGCGGCTGCTCTGAAGTACTCCTTCAATAGTGAAAGCCCACGCACAGGTTGTAGCACCTGTTTATTGGGGCTCATCGTCCGATGCTACGAGAGTTCGCAGGCGCCAGACGAATGTGGAGGATCGCACCAGAAATGGAATCCGATGAATATCATTGTCGCCTACAGGGATTCCTCTTCATAAGAAGCTCTTTAGAGAGGAGCAACACCTTGAAAAAGATCGATTTTTACACCCCTTGGTAACAGGGGGTTGTTGGCGGAGAGAGACGCAAACGATGCTTCATCACGGCAACGGCGTAAAAGGCGTACGACGAGCACCTTATTCTACCAATTTGAAATGATACTACCCTACACAGAAGGTACTATTTCAACACTTTCATAGAATAAAAGTTAAAAGCTTGTTGAGATACGATAAGAATCAAAGAAATGGGAATGAAAGAGTGGATACGATCAGTTAAGGTTCATTTCTTTCTCGTTACAAATTTTTCGTTTTCGTGTACTTAAAATATGAATGTGAATGAATTTCGTAAGTAATGGAATTCACTGGGTATATACCCCTTTTACGCCGATTAAATATACATCATGGTTGATCTTCTGTATCATATAATCCGTAAATTCCTAGTTGTAGACAGTAGAGTAACCTTTGATCTCATATCAGATAACCTTATCGATAGTACCACTATAGGTAAGAAAGTTACATTGGAATGGAATAATTTACTTCGGTACTTTCTTTTCAGTCTAAGAAATATACTACCAATACCTTCTTTATAATATTCATAATAAGCCTTCCAGACCAAAATCACATCCTGTAAGGACTTTCTCCATCGATTTCGATAGACCCGAAATTTTTTAATCAACTCGACGCTCCCAATTCAAAGGCACAAAATCCTAAAATATTCCCCTCCTTTGAGACCACCACAAAGGAGAGCCTCGCAGATAGAATATCTCATGCCCAAGAAATAAACTCTCGTTCATAACTTTCGTACATTCCCTCTCAATGTAAATCACATTACTTGTTCCGTGATTTCTATGAGTCGTATCAAGTACAGCAGTATTGTAAGTTTAAATATGCATATGAATACTCAAAATTACTAAGATTCCACTGTCGCTTTCTTAAGTATCCAATAAGTCAAATCAATCAAAGATCAATCAAAAATTAGGATTTAAAATAGGACATCGATATTGCTAACTTTGCTTACTTTTTATCTCAGTCTCGATTAATTTTCCCGTTATTTCTTTGAGATTCAGAATCACGCGCAAATAAATAAATGTGTCTGTTTAAACTGCTGCATTTAAAAACATTCACATAAATAATAATTATGGCACAGAGATCTCTACCTAAGGCTAATGTAATTTCAAACGTGAATAAATAGATTTTTCATGATTGGTAGATTCCAAGTCAACGTTCGCTTAAATTAAACTTTGATTCAACGATTTGAATCAAAATATCGCTGTAAACAAATTATTAGTTATACAAAATAATTATCACAAAATAAATATCATAAATTAAATATATATTTACCCTAGGAAATTAAATTCACGGTGCATGCACCCCCTGCCACACATCGAAAGGTGGCTCGCAGGGTATCTACATAGACATAGACATAGTTTAATCTGATAATTTCAAGGGAAATTTTTTAATTATATTTTTAGTTGTACTGCTTGATTTTAATGAAGAACCAAGAAATTCGATGACCCAAACTCCAGAATTTTCTATAAATACGAATTAACGTACTTAACCGGTTTCTAAGAAATTTATGGAACACTGAGGTATCCTTAAAAATATGAAACCATTACGCAGGTATTTATACTAAGTTAGATAATCGGAGACGATTCGCAAATAAGCTCTTAGGCTGGAAGCTCAGAGCATAATAATATTCTATAATATATATTTTACAATTATAATCTATAATTCTCGTTATCCAGTGTGACAGCATTTGGGGTGTGGTTACGATTAGGCCAGATTACAAGAATCCTTAGAATCACGAAAACCACTTCCAAAACTACGCCTTCTGAAAATCGTATTATACCAATATAAATACAATTTTATTTCAACTCTAATCCATAACGAGACGGCTATGATAAACAAGTAAACTTGAAAGAACGGCACGGAAAGTTTCCGCGAATTTTACGCTTCCCAGAAAAGTAAACTGCGAAAGGTAACTCGCACCGAAAATTACCTCTCGGGTAAGTAACTGTGTCAAAACATCCCGCAACACGTCTACATCCTCCGCGTTTGCAATCAATCTGAACGTCTCCTCCCTAAAAAGAATGCAAACGAAAGCTTGCAATTGTGGTTCTTGGGGAGGTGTCTTCGAGAAAGACGTGCTTATTTAGGGAAAACTTCATAAGGTTTGCAGAAGGATTTGAAGCTTAGAACGAAGGGAAGAGAGACGAAACAAAAAGTCGCATCGGAGGGAGAAACACCATTGAGTGAAAGATTGAAGGGATTTGGCTAGAGTGGGCGCGAAGCACTCGGAACGATGAGATAGTCTAGAGAGGACACTTTCGCGTGATGAGATACGGTCGGATATAATGGAATAGGGTTTTGAAGGAGGATACACAGAAATTGCTAAGACGAGATGAGGAATATATAAATGTAAAGGAAATTTCCGAGGCGGAGCTTTATTGGGAAACGTTTCCCAAACTTGGCGATCCTTTTGCGCTGAGATCGAATCCCATTCGATTTTCCTTTTTGTAAATTATGCTCGACGTTTTGATGCTATCCGAAGTGTTTGGAAAAGCGATTTAAATCTGCCATTTTCATTACGATATTCTTCTAGAAGATGAGATGGTCTCTATGATGGAGGTGAAGCGTTCATCATTTTCACGCAGCAGTTTCATGAAAATAGACTTTTCCATCGTAAACTTAGTTTGAACTACTGAGACCTACATATACTTAATCCTTAAATTAATTTTGTATCAGGAAACACCAAATACTTCGTGAAATATTTTAACTAATTTTGATTATAAATCATATCCATCAGTCCGAATACATACGAGATAAATTTCAATAAAGAAAATTAAAAAGTGATACGATTGTACATCAGAGCGACCCGTTATCTCGATTTTCCCCATAAGAAATACACGGGATAGATTTCCGAAAACTTTTTAAGGCAGTTTCCGATAATATAGAAGCTTAGAATTTCACATTTGCATTAAAGAGCCACATTATTACTTAAAGCATACATAAGAATGTTCTAATTGGTTGTTGGTTCGATTCTAGGGGGGTGTACTCTATATCCATAAGAAATGCATAGGGAAAAAAGCAACTTCTTTTGAGGTACTTGCTGAATAAATTTCCTTTTGAAATTCAGAGGGTTTATGGAGATGATGATGCTTAAGCGAATTATTAAAGCATTTAGATCAGGATGTCCTTGGTTCGACGCCGGTGCGGGAAAAATTCTGCCGTAAGAAATCATCGGTAATCGAAATCAACACAATTTACGCTCCAAAAATGTCCTTTATAGAATGTTTAGCATGACTTATCAGAATAATTTTTCGAAAAATCTTACGTTTTATTAAAAGAAATATTTTCCGATTGCTTGCTGTCAGCAAGCTCACCTTTACTCGTACTTCTTATTTTCGTATGTCTATTCTTAATGTAATTACGTGAAAAATGATTCTAGAAAAAATGGGGTAAAATGTACATATTCAAAAAATTTACATCTTCCGCTTGATCGAAAAAAAGAATTTTTTAATTATAATAATGAAAAGACCTTTTGAGCAATCTGAATTCGCATCCGAGTTAATATACTGACCTTCCTTCTAACACTATTAATTCCGAAAGCTTCATTCCCCGACCTTTCTTTTCAAAAAATCACTAAACTCCACGTAAAGTAAGTCCGCTATCCACTTGCTAAACGTTCGCCCACACTAGCTAGTAAGTCCCTTTGAAAACAAACCCTTTCAAATCTCTTCCAAGCATTAAAAACAATCCGCTTCAAAGTCAAACCATCGAAATAACGATAGCTATCTCGTGCAGTGATTAAATGGGCCCTAATTTACCTGTGTATCCAAAGGATAGAGAGAATGAAGTGCTACTTAAATTTTCGCTCTCAAAAAGAATTTCCTCTGGTAACGTTTTCAAGGAGCGGCATGACCTTTCCCCGTGGGCGTATGTGATGAACGCGTTGCATCGGACTACTCAAACTGGTGTGTGCCCTATCGATTGAAATTGTAAAAAGATCTTTGCTCTTCGCTCATAAATTAATCTGAAATCTCTCGCGTAAACAGCCGTCAGATGCATAAATTTACTTTTAACGTACAGGCTGTAATGTTTTAATATAAAGGCTAAACTGAACTTTAGTGCCTCGGATGTTTCCATCCCACCAGAGTTTCCATTGAGTTACATTATAACATCCATCCTCTTGGCAATGAAATGTTGAACTATCAATATTTTAAAGCATAGTATTATATTATAGTATTTTCACAGTAATTACAGTTTTTATTGCATTTTAACCAAATTTTTCATATTTATTATTAAATGAAAGAAGCAAATGTTTTTGAGTAGTATCTAATTGTGCATATACATGTGAAATTCATACTTAGCTCATAATGTGGGTGGAGCACGTAACGGTACACGATTGTAAATGATTTTAATAGCCCTTCATTATAAATTCATTCCACCTTGCCACGCACACTTACTATAATATTGAGCAATGAAATTCGTCATTAAACCGTCTTTCTGAACGGTATGAGCTGCATTGGAGGCTGCGTGAACACTGTTACTGTACTGTTAATATTGATTATTATACGCTACTTATTATTGAATTGAAGCAGAGAGATTTCTCGAATTTTGCACACATGCTAATCATGGCATAAGAGGATGAAATATATGGAAATACCGTGCTTAAGGGATGATTTGAAATTACTGAGAAGAGGGTTTCATTACTCTATGATTTCACGCGATGCTAATTATCTTTAGTTAAATTCTTTTGATTTTAAGAACGAAAATATTTATGTACATCAAACTAGTGGTTGCAAGTTTCGTTAATTTATTCTTAATTATAATTCATTTTCGAATTCAACGGATTTGTTTATTTACAATATATAAATCATTAAACGCATATAAACTGATATAAATTTCTCCATGATCATTCCTCTCTCATCACTTAAAAAATGTCCATCCTATTCATTCTCAGAAAAGTGACTGAGGATAAAATTTTTACTATTCGAAAACATTTTCCAGGTAAGTAATAATTAATTCCAATTTTCATGAATATAACGCTAAAAAAAAGACTTTGAACAATGAGTTTTACCTGTTGCTCACGATTTCATGAAAAGTAAACGTAATTTTACATATACTTGTACCAGTAGCCGCAGTTTGTCGACTCCTGCTTTCGCCTTACATAACTTATAACATAGTATGACAATCTATAACGTGCAGCAGCGGAAAACTATGAATACTACATCCAACGGAAGAGACTGTTGCGTCACTGAGATAAAATTCCTTTCCCTCCGAACTCCCTCCGTGGCATTGCCTCTTAAAAGAGATCCTTAAACTTTTTTTCATCTCATTCCGAAATAATCCGCTAACTTTGATTTGCCATCATATGCGCCGTTATGCCGGCGAAGCGGAGGGGGCAAAATCTCAGCGAATAAATTACCTTATTTGCATTTATTCAGATCAGTGAAGAATAGCAAATGCAATTTCCCGGGAGAATCGTCTTGCAGGGAAATGGATATCGACCGCCTCCATAAAAACCCTCCATGTGTGTGTCAACAAAATGCCGAACGTAAAAACGCCTTATCGCTCAAGACAGTCTTTCGGTGGGTGGGGCAGCAGGAAAAATTGAGTGGGTTTGGATTTTATAATGCTCCTTAACGGCTGTCTAGAAAATATCGCCTCGGTGCATATGGCTCCGGAAGGTTGAATGTGAGTCGCACGTGTTCGGATCCCGTGAACTCTTCTTACAGGCACCTCCTTCCATTCGTAGGATACAAGTGAGTTAACCTTGTTTGCACTGCGATATTGTAGCGAGAGTAGAATTTTACTCATTTTATTATACATCGCTCTCACTCTATCGATTATCTGAACGTTGTTAAATCGGTTATTTTCATCTATAAAATCTTTGGATCAATGAAAAATGGCTTAGAAAAATGATTATTCAGCATTCTCTAAGCCCACATGTCTATGGAATCAATTATTGATAATTCATTTAAACAATATCTCTCGTAATTTCTAAGAGAACAATTGGAAGTAAGAACTCCCTATGAAACCACTAAAAGCCTCAAAATTAGCGGAAAAATTCTTTTGATTATTAACTACATTTAAGAACCAAATTCGAAAGTGAATTGATAATTTTTTTCATTTTTAGGGAAATTTGATCGTAAAAATGTAAAGTTTTAAGAAAACTAAGAGACTTTGCCAAAATTATTACTTCTCGACTCCCTCCATAGAAATTTTAATTGAATAATGCGTAATTCTTCAGTCATTTGGTCAAAAGCAACTACGATAAATATACTTCTACTGAAACCTTCCGAATCCTTGTTGCAATTAAACGAATCACATTGGTGCACCTTAAGGTCATATTAAACGTATGATAAAACTTTGCCTGAATTTAAATAATATATTTTTATCGATTCATCGATAATTCCAAGCCTGATCCATACCGGAAAATCTTACCGAATTCCCTGAACTCATAGGTATCGCACTCCATAGGATATCCGCAAGTCCAGCATCTGAAATCGACCCGATTGGGAGATTTTTAAGTTCTCCAATTTCCGAATCATTTTCCGCTTTTACAGAGACTGTCCGATAAATCCTTTCGAAGGCCTGCATTTCCACGAATAAAACAAAGCACGACGCTGAGGTATTTAAGCTTCTTTTGGATTAAGCTTCGTATCACGGCTTCAAAGAATTATGAAAGACTTCCTCGTTTGTTCTGCGAAATCTATACTTAACTAGAAACAGAAAAAATAACAATCCGGAAAAAGTAATCCTTTTGTACATTCTCTTACGCTGAAAAGCGTCCGTATAAAATGGGTTGATTAGATTTGCGGTGATGGTGACAGTAACCATTCATCTATCCTTTTGTCCTCTTTCTAGCAATTATTCACTTTTAATTTTGTTTTATCTAAGGCGTTATGTAAAGCTCCGATTATATTTAACTTAGCTTGTTCGTTGTCAAGCAGGAAAACGAGTTAAAAGTGGAATTAATAACTTCTGAGCCACGGATTCGGTGCAAATTTTTTCGGTAAATTAATAGACAAACCCAAACAGTATTTACTATAAGCAGAAAAATAAATTCCTTAAGTTAATTCCTTATTAAAATTACGTAATTGTAAAATAATTAAAATATAGCGAACAGTATCGCCTCGATTTCCACAGCGTAATTAAAAAATACACTAATTGCTGGGTTACCTACTCATATCAAAAGATGCTAAATTTATAAAGTAAAACGAAGGGAAAGAACTCTTTACCACCACCCTTTTCTAGGCTTTTTCAGAGCGATATCAATTATTCGTTGCCCTTAAAATTTCATAAGCCGCAAGGAAGGATGCAATCTAGTTGAAATGCCCGTTTTATACACCCAATGGTTGTCCAAGCCATATATTAAAAATTTCAAACTTGCCTAACAATTGAATAATCAAATGGATGGTGACTTTATAAAATCATATTATTCCGTACCGTGAGAAAAGAAGAAAATAAATGGTATCCATTCATATTCGTCTCTGAGAAAAATGTTTTTAATGAGAATGAAGCGAGTCACCGGTATTCAATCATTTTCAAAAGAGAGCTTAGATTTTGGAGACAAGTTTATTAAAGAATACGGCTGTAAAAGAAAACGAACACCCAATTATTACTATTATTTTCCATTTCTTTAGAATTTAAAAAAGACCTTTGATTGAGATCAATGGCTCGAAATAAAGGTTATTTTATGAGACATGAAAGGGAACAGAGAATAAGAAGTTCCCGAAGAAAATTTATAATTGAATCGTGATGTTCGAGATATCTTTAAAGAAAGCGAATGGAAAGTTATTATGCTAAACTATCTGAGAGGAATTTTTAAAGATGATAGATGAGAAAGGGAGTCGTTAAATAAAGTAAGAATTCGTCATCGTTTTTCTATTTCACTCGGATGTTTATTCATTACGTAATGTGTTTTCATACCAAATCCAATCATTGGTAATAACCAAGTAACTGACAACCATGCTTGCTCAATCCGCGCCCTAACAAAATATATTCTTCACGTATTCAATATGAATATACATAATTATTGCGTATACCTTATAGATGAAAGGAATAATAATTTATTTAACATAGAGAAAGGGGATCTGAATATTCCTGGATGAGTAAGAACTTTATCGGTACACCGTTCACTTTGAATAAATAATGGCGTTACTTAATTATATGTAAACTCACTGAATAAATTAAAATAAACAATTAACATCCTTACTCTCAAAAGAAGATACGTACACGAATACGTCATAAAGGTCATATCTTACGATTTGGCTGAATGATAGGATTATTTTTAATAGCAATTTTGTTGCAATTTAATGGCAAATGTAGTTGTCTGACGATTTTGATGAATATTATTAGGTGTAACGGTATTTCTCGCAGCTGATTCCCCAAATGAAGGTAATGAGCTGTAAAGAAAATACATTTCTCCTATTCTTTGCTCCTCTAGAATGTTATAGAGAGCTTTACTTAGGTAAGCTATCATTTCAGGATGAATCATTAATAAATTACCGAGCAAATGCACCAACTTTATTTGATGATGCCATAAAACCTTGCATTATAAACTGATCCTTGCAGACCTGTAAGAAGTGCCAATTATGCAAATTTGAGCAAAAAATATACTTCTCGGATTGGTTCACAAAAACGGAATAGCACACATTCAGCGAAATCAGTTCAACCCTTTATAACCTTCTGAGTCATAACCAATTAATTTAAATTAATCCAAAAAACGGCGCGGGAAGTCGCTTCTAGCAGGATTTGCGCCGAAAATTAGCTCATTATTAATCAAGTTTCGGAGCATCCGTCACATAATTCGTTATTACGCAACTTAATCGAATCAAAACTCCATTCGTGCGTTCCGCGGGCGTTGTATTCTTCAACTGCGCAATTAAAATTTGCCTCCAATTACGTCTCCGTAGGAGAACAATCCCTGGGAACGCACACTACTTCTTTATGCACCCCGCAATCCCAAATTGGGTACCTCTTTCTTTGCGTGAGTTCTTTATAGAACAATGTCCGATGAATGCGATTCTCGTAGCCTATTGCGTAGTTTTTACGTGAGGGCAGAGAGAGAATCGACCAATCCCACATCAGAATTTAGAGAGAGAAAAAAGGTGGGAACAGAATCCCTATTAAAGGCCGCTTTTTTAAATCAAAAAATAATTTTCTCAAGAGGAACATTCCAGCTGTGCTCACCGCCATAAGTCCTCACGATGAAGCAAAATTATTTCGTTGGATTCCGAGTAAATAAAATAAACGGAGCGCATTCAGCCTCGATCTTGACGCTTCTGGAATTTACGTAGCGGTCGAAAAATAAATGAAAGAAGAATTGATAATCGAACGAATACTACTCGAATGCGAATCGTTGATCGGTATTTCCGTAGGACAGAATTTTTTTAAGTTCTTGCGGAGTTTCTCGATGAAAAGAGCAAATTGATGGGTTTGTAGCGTTCGAATATTTAACCTCGATTGACTATACACGCTTTGGAGTCGGTACAAGCTTTTCGAAATGCATCGCCTCTTCTCGTAGTATTCCCTTCCATAGTTTGTTCACAAAGAGGTGTTGAGTATCACTTGTTAATAATTGGCAATGATTCCCTTCTCTGACTGCATCGAGATGAATTGATATCTCTTTCGAGATCCTAATTGTATTGCTTTCACTGAAATGTCTCTGAATAAATGGAATAGCATAGAAAAGGTCACGAAGGAAATAAATATTGTTTTAAATAATTAATTGTTTGCATTCACTACTACTCTTTTTGTGAGTACTCATAAAAATAGTGGTTTCTTCCTTAAAACTGTGACATTCAATTTCATACTTAGTTTAAGAAATAAACGTAATCATTTAGCCATTATTTAGAATTATGAAATGTTACCGCTCTAATTTTAAAAATTAGTGATATTTAATCTAATCTCTACAGTACCGTAAATTTTAAAATCTTTATTTTTTAAAATGAACCTATATATTCTACAGCCCAATAAATTTCTGCGACATTTAAAAAATAGAAATCTATATTAAGGATTTACTTTTTGAAATTCTAAAACTGCAGTTAGGTTTTTCTCATTTAATTTTTCCATTATTAACATAGTTTACGCGTTTTCTAACTCATTTTAAGAATTACAAGTTAAAGTAAAAAATGGCAAGTTATTAGTCAAGTAATTAGTAAGGATACCATATACCTTTGTCCTACTGTAAGGGTGATATTTAAACGTTCAATACAATCCAATCCAATTATATTCAAATATCGATTCCAGATTCTTTTCCTCAAAAGAGATAGTGAATAAAAACAAAAAAATTTCATTTTAAAATCTTTGCACAAAATTTTAAAATCTAGGTGATAAAAATAAAGTAGACAATAGATAGGAGGAATATTGAAGATATGAATTGAATAACCGAGCTTTTTGATCAAATGAATAGACATGGGATAATGATGCTGTAATACAACTGGTAACGGAACATTATCGAATTATCGAAAAAGTCCGAAAATAATTTTCGAGACTCCTCGGTCGGAAAATACGGGTTGAAGAACCCGATCATCCACATTATTCCTTTCAGTTTCAATATGCGTTATAGATGAAATATTAGATGATGTTTCATTTGGAATGGACGAGTGCCATACGGAAATGAACGTTTGATTTGGCCATCTGTGGACTGTCCTGGAGGTCCGTTCAAAGAAATTGATAGCATGGGCATAACACTTTGAAAAAGGACTAGGAAGGCTGTCTAAAAGAGGCGACTACGTTCTCTTTATGCTCATATGACCCGGATGGGCATGGAGTAGATATCGAGAAGAAAGGTCATCTTAAAGAGAAGGCGGGAAAAGATTAGAATATTATTCAGAGGGCAGCATGCTGCAAAATGAATCCCCCGCATCCTGTCTACTGAATTTCTCGGAAACTTTGGAGAGTTTTATAACCGATTCCTGGTATGGAATTCGTTGTTGTCCTTGTCGTCCGACTCTAATGAAAATGATCGGCTAATTGCTCTGATTGACGAAATATCTTGCTATGAATGGCGGCTGTGTGAAAGATACCGGAAGTGGTCACAATTTACTCATTTTCTTCTCTGGAAGGATGCAGACAGTGTGGCGAGACAAATGAAGCTGTGCTATTACTCTCCAAACTTTTGCATCTCGATCTCTTATTCAAATCAAAATATTTCCTTTGGATTGCCCATATTATTTTTTCTTTTCGTGCTAGGAATAGGACTGTACATAAATAAATGTTATCCTTGGAGAAGCTGACAATCGTGTTACAAATAAAAGAAATTACTCTTGAATGGAACTATAGTCAAGAATTTTCGTGATGATATAATAATATAATCGTGAAGATATAAACTCAATTGACTGATACTGTCTCCCACTATAATTGAACTCAATCATTTATTCTATAAATATTAGTAATGACAATAAATATGGAAATAAGGAAAATTAACGGCAAAGCATATCAACCACAAATTATCGAATAGATTTTAGGATTATCTTAAATATTCGAAAAATCATACCATTACCGTGTCGCCTTTTTCATGTGAATCCCAACAAACAAATCCCTTATTCCGAAGGATATGAAAAAGTAAAAATATCGATCGAGGCGCAAGTTTTAAACTTCTACGCGTAGCTGACGCATATCCGCGGAGATTTATGGCCCAATAGGAGCTATGAATTTCCTCGAGACGTCGAGAGACGGCGCATTTTCCGAAACCAAGATAATCTCGCGAAATTTTTCTTCGTATAAATTTGACGCTATAGGCTTCCGATATTAATCCACTTAAGAGAGGCCTCCGTAGGACATGATGGGATGCAACGCGTCTCCTGGGTTATTCGGCTCGAGCAGATGTAAACTAAGTACTATCGCGAAGAATATTTAGGTCGAAAGCTCGCCTTTTTTGGGTGGGAGCATCTGCAGCGTGCCAGCTGACCGCCAGTAGAGGGCAGATGATGGGATGTACGTAGATAATCAGGGAGTCAGGTAGGGGCGAGAGAATAGGAATAACATACCCCTTAGTCATGCCTTTCGTTCATAACAGTGAAATATAACCAGACAATGGATGTCAAAATTGAAAGTTTGACAGCCACTTAACAGTCCAAAAACCTTTGAAGTGCGGCATTTATTATGACGACTTATAAGTTGCTTTTAAAGTGTTTATATCGATAGTTTTTCTCTTGGGTATAATGAACTTTCCGTGAAAAGAATATATATTAAGTTCTGAATACGAATATATATTACGACAATACGATAACGAGAAAAATGATAAATCGAATCACACTATACACAAACCTGACTTGAGAGCTAAGTATTAAACATTAAAATACTCATAGGAAGACGACTAACTTATAATAAGCTATGTATTAATAAATCCTTCAATAAATAACTTTTAATTATAATAAGTCATTCATAAATAAATAATTAAATATTCTCTAGATGAAAGCATATGATCATACTTGAGCCTTCTCTAAACTGCATGAAAATTTGTATCAATTGTCAGAGAATTAATAACGCTGACGTACATATTTCACCAATAGTATAAGCCATTCATAACAATAACAAATTTCCACCTGAAGTTGTGGTTCTACCTCCGTCACATGTAAATTATCGGCTCTTTTAGTAAATTCCTTGTTTAAAGTGAACTTTTCACCTCAGATTAACCCCCTTGGTATCGTAGTTGGGCCATTTATATTTTCATTAAAAATCAATGGTCATTCTTTTGAAAAAATATGCGAAATTAGGATGAATATGGCTGACATGGTAGCTTGAAAGTGCAGATAAATAAACAAGGCAGATTAACCGATGATTCTGTCAAAAGTATTCTGTGGAAACATCAAGACTTCATCAAGCTTTGCGTAAACAAATCAGTTACGTTACAAAAAAATCAAACCTTTTTTTAAAATCGAATTTCTCACTGTTAATTGTTATTACATTATACGTGGGATAATATATTTCCAATAATTCTCAATCTGGAGCATTATTTTAATTAAATACCTTTAAACTTAACCATACCTTTCCCGCAAAAGACACGCAGAAATAATGGATTAATACTTAAAGCCATACGAACATCTGTTTCACGCCGAAGGGGAGCATTTAGGGTAACATGTAACTTTATGTGAGTTGATACGAAAAAAGTTGTCTCAGGCAAGTTCCGCCTGCGTACAATTAACAATGTCGTAGATCTTCGTTAGTAACAGCTATGACGGCAGTTATTCCCATGCAGTGTAAGCAAGATATTCATCGAACGGTAAGCGAAGAATCAAAATTAATACAAAGTTAATAAGAACCAAAAAGACTATTCAAACGGTTGAAAATGATCACTATTTGATTGCACGAGAGTAAATACCAATGGTCCTTCTTATTTCAAATCCAAAGCCACAAATAGTTTGGAAACTAGGCTAAAAGTCTAAATAATTAATTCGCAAGTATATTTTTATACTCTAATATTTGAGTGCATCAGCGATATTCTTAAATTCTTATTTATAAATACCTCTCATACTTTCTAACTGAAAACATTTTGAAAAGTCTGCTTCACCCCATCAATTCTAGTGACATCGATTTTTGTAATTAAAATTACGCCCTCCGTTATACTTCACGAATACATAAATATCTGAGAAAATATTAAACAAAACACAAATTAATGAATGAAGTTCTACAAATTATAACTTTCTTCGGAATATATTATATAAACCCTTGCGAACAATCCAGTAGAATTCTGTTGTAACGAAAGAGCGAGAAAACAATAGTAAAAATAAATTTTAAGCAATCAGAAAATAAAACTTTCGGAACGCTTTAAAAATTTTGCTGACAGAAAATGAATTCAAATGAAGCCTAAGTTCGTGTTATTACGAGCGAATAGCAATTAAACGCCTAGACATAAGCGGTTACCTTTATTTATGTTCACGCCAGGGTGTTAAATCTCATCTCTCTTATAAATATCCATCCTCCCATTCCGGTGAACGTAAGTAAGCTCGAGATAGAAATAGCGTATGTAAGAAAGGCAAAAACATTTACGTGTTTACATACTCAGAAATCAAGAGTGCGGTCTCAAGATTTCGATTGTCTCCGTGTGAAGAGAAAGCTCATCCAGTTCTACCTCCTAAATGCCGTTGGGGGTTTAAGGGAAAGGCGGACCAGACATCTACACTCCCGTCACAGCCTCGTAATCTGGCAGCAGCCGATGTTCTCTTCACGCAGATCCCTAACCCTTTCACTGGTGAACCAATCGCTAGATTTCTTAGCGCCAAAAATCACCATCCCCCGATATTGGGTGTACTATTCCGGCATATTGGTGGTGTAGAACCTTAATATTTTCCGGATTACAGATATTTTTACTGGAATTTTTCCCGGTTTTCGCCAATTTTCTAATCGGCGGAATCTCTCATATTTCTGGAATATCCATTAAGGTTTAGAACGAAGAGTAAAAATTTGATACGATCCAATTGGATTTTATTGGATGAATATCTTTTTCGAGATAAAAGAAACGATATAAAATTTAAATTAAAAATGAGATTACCTTATGAATCAAAAAGAAACTTATTCATTTCGCTCTTCAAGACATTACAATTTGGAATCGTTAACAATCGAGGAAAATGTCATAAAAATATAGATACAACAAGTTCGTGCATTCAGACGTCAAGAGAATATCGCTTTCACGTTTGAAAAAGTATTTGGAACACTACACCATTGGCGCTCCATAAAAGCTTCTACTGATGCTTCTATTTAGGGCAAAGATTGTTGCAGCCATTGAGCTAAAAAAGTATGAAGGTAAGAAGGGGTTTCGCGCTATTTTCAGCTCTAGAGTCTAAAGAGACCTAGAGCATATTTTTTTTTCAGTGAAAATCTTAAAAACTTACATAATCATTACACGATTATTTACAATTACCTAAAAATTGTATTTCTTCGAGTAATAAACAAAAGAAAACTAATAATTATTACATGTAATTCTTTCCATTCGTTTAAAATATTGATGGTATAATTTTATTTTGTTTCTGGAATGTAGATCATACCAGTATTTCATTTTACGTAACACTAAAACAACAGTACTTTCATAAATACTCGGTGACAGGTCTATAAATAAAGTTAAATCAAGAGATATTCTCCGCCTGAATACTTATTTTTAACATGTGTGAAAGAAGAATGAATAAACAAAACGAAATATTTTTTAAGAACGGAATAAGACATTTAGCAGTGTGAAATACAAAAAGAGTTTTTAATAAGGAGACTGATAAAGAATGCAAACAGAAGACGTTGAAATGGAACTGTTTGAAGAGAAAGTTTGCCCCACTGTAGAGAGAAGCGGTTGACTTGCATAATGCCATCACCTAAAGGTAGTTCTCGTTTCATGGAGAAAGACCCCTTACTTGAGGTTCTAATCAAAAGGTGTTTATAGGCACATTCATACCCTCATAATTGCATTCACATTCTTGTAATTGCTTTGACTTTAAAATTCAAAATCGACAATTTTGGCAAAGATGTTTTCTTGACCTTTTGTTCCCTATTACTTATCTTATAACAATGTTAAAATTTCCGTAATAAGTCACAATTTTCCTTCTAGACTAAACATACGATGCTGAAGAAATGTTAGCCTATCACGGGATATATCAATTAAAATTAATAAATATTTCATGAATAAAAACCAATTTTAAAATATCTCTTCCTTTTTAGGAATTTTCGGAAAACGATTTGATAAATAAATATGACCATTGCTGTGAATTATTTAATAGGTAAGATAGAAAGTAGCTGAACGATCTTTTGCAATGAGAATATAATAGGTTAATATGTAGGACTTACCTTACAACGAACATGATTCTGTTGAAACAATTTACTACGTTAAATTAAGAAATCGGTCGAAGAAACACTGAGGTGTTACGGTGAGGAACAGGAAAATCATCACACAGTAAATCCAAAACGCGCATCATAAATTCGAATACATCCGAAGGAAATTAATAGCGACTCCCCCGCTAACCCCAAATAATATTTTTTTAATTTTCTCTCGAACCGACTAGTCAGTCACACGTCAATTTCAGTTTCCATCAAATTTTCAAGCTTTAATTTCGAATATACCTCTATAAATCATTCGATTAAAAGCGTCATTGAACGAAATATTTTTTAAAAAAATTATACTCGTGCCTATCATTAATATTAACCGTGTGCCAGTGAATGGTACGAGCCCTTTCGTAATTAACGTCTGTTTAATCGAGTTCAAATTAAATGAAATGAGTAACGGAGATGATTTTTTCAATTATTTAAATGTAATAAAAGTTTAATGACATAATCCTCTGGGAGAATTACGTGACTAAAAATAGTTTCTAAAGGTTTTGCTGTGTTTAAATGAGCAACGCAGTGTGAGGCATAGACATATAAAGATCGTTTCTGATGGATAAATGCGAAGTTATAATAAATGAACAATTGTGTGGATTTGGAATAGAACAAGAAACAAAGAACATGAGTAACAATAAATGGGTGAGATTTGTCGAAAAGGATCAACTTTCTCTACTAGGATTAAAACAAATCGAAAATTTACCCTTTAAAAGAAATAGACGCAAAGTAGAATCTGAAGGGAGGGGGGTGACATAAAAAATATAGAAAAAAGATGTGCAGTTCAAATAACTAGAACAATTAACTTGCAAACATCGGAGCGCGAAGGGGAGAAATTTAAACCGTTCTGCTATCGAGATTTTTAGTGTTCGCTCATCCAAATCTTACCTCATGCGAAAAATAAATACTCGAGCATAATTTTTTCAAAAAAATGCACTACATTTGAGATATTTATTTTGTTTTCAAGCTCCGCACAACATTGATTTTCTAGGTCACAATTTTTTTCATCGAATTCGTAATCATTAATTCCTTTCGATGATTCCGTTCTATGAAAAAATTTCTTTCTTTTCGAAGATACGAATATTTACTTCCCATTTAGAATATTTTGATTCTACAACAAAATTTTCATATCGATGTAACGTTCTACATCATTCTACGAAATCACAAAACCTGATTACATCTCTATGGTGCAGGATTGAGCACACAAAGAATGTTTATATAACATTTGTTGACTCAGAATTAACTAGTTGAATATAATTGTATGATTTTTACTTACATTTTAATGCAGATAAGTTTCAAAATGATACCTCATTTCGTATTATATCAAGCGGAAGTTTTTAATGGCTGGAAATCCATAATAAGAACGAGGAAGAATTAAATGAATGATTTGAGTCCTCATCATCACAGTTGAAGATTATCAATTAAATTTAATCAGCTAAATATTAAGTAGGATCGTATTTATTGAATAACGTCGGACCTAAATTTAAAATAACCTTTGATAAATAAAATATAAAAAATAAAATATTTAATTCGCTTTTTATGCAAATTGACGAATTTTAGAACAGCGCTGGAGTGATATCTACACAGTAAAGATGCAATTTTCTACATCACTTAACCAAAATAATTTATTACATCCACGAAAAAATTCTAATGCAAGATCAAACGCTTCCTTAGTCATGAAGAACAAGCGATCACATCTTCCTCTAATCCCACACGCCATAATTGCACAATCTGTACCGATCCAACACCGCAAACTTCACCGCTCCGTAAGGATAACGTTCCCCAATCGAAGAATCGCACACTTTGTTCTACTATTTCGGAGTAGATGTGCGTTCAAGTCTCCCCGACTGATTCGAGAAGCATCGGGGGAGAAGTGTAAATATGGAGGACCAAATATCAGAGCGTCGGCCTCCAAGATTGAGTAGTTGAGGGCTGGAATATTGTGGGTGTGATAGGGAAGGAGGGCGTGTGTGCTGCCTGGGTAGAATGAGAGATTAAACTGGAGATTGATTTCGGGGAGACCGTCTGGGGACGTTGGGGGATTGTGTTGGGGGCGGTCGCGTCTGTGAGAGGCCGCCTCTCTCGTTGGGACTGTTTCTCGAGAAGTTCAGATTCCCAGATTTAAGTCGTATCTGATTTATGCCTACGTGCGATCCGGGGGTCATTTGGAGCATTCTCATGGTTACCCCGCTTAGATGCGTGAATTACGACCTTCCTGAAATAGAAAATTGGCATGTTTGTGGGGATACCTACATGCCGAGGACCGGAATTTCCACGCCCGCTCCCACTGACTGACTACCTCTACGCACCATAATTCCATCCGAACCAATAAAGAGATGTTCATTCCCCACCGAGACAACTTGGACGTAATAACCACGTGAAGTTTTTCTTAAATATAACCTCCCGTAAAATGTGAAAGGTTGAATTCAATTACTTACCATTGCGATGATCTGTGTCCCGTCTACCGACAGTAATTCAGCCAACACTTGCGGAGCGGATGATGATGATAGGTTGGCGTAAAATTGTAATCGAAGAAAGAGTATAGAAAAGGCAGCCACACAAATCTGGTAGATATAACTCCACTTCCTGTGGAGAAAAAACAATGTAATGAATGAGCAATTCTTCAGAGGAAGCATCTCCTAAATCATAAACAGAGTACTTATGAATCTGTATAGTCTCAATCATTACGGTAAGCATATGAGAATTTTTCTTTACAAAAACTTGATAAAATATTCAATGACTTAAACTCGAGCTTGAATAATATAACTTTTCTTTCTCGATTGTGATGTAAATAATGATTCATTGAAGTTAGTTAATGAACTGAAGAATACGCACGAATTGCAAGTTTACAAATTTATAGTGTGTGCAAATCATACGATATACAAATGTGGTCTTCAAAAATATTTTCACAAATAATTTTACTTCGTATTAACTTTGAATCTTGGTTATCAAAGAAAACTTTTAATAGAACTCAAAATTGATTTCTAAACGCTTCATAACCTTTTAATCAAACCGTTTCTCATTTTACGAAATAACTTTGTATCTCGTATCTTAAGAATTCGTTCCTCTTAATATCGCTCAATAGAAACTTCTCAAACGCTACTACGTTATATTGACATAAATAACTGCGAAATTCTCAAGCGCTATTCGAGATAAAACTCATTTCATAGACCATTCTTTATTCCCTAAATTGCTATAGCAAGCCCTTTTCAATATCTTCTCGAATAATGGAGTTTGTTCTTCAAACGAACCCTTAATAATGATCTGCTTATTTAAGAGAGGAAGGCCAACTTAAGGCAATTCATCACCTTTAATAATATCTCGAATCTCTACCTTAATTTATGGACCGAGCTTTTCGATTATTTGGATCCTTCTCCTAATCATCGCTGAGATGGAATCTGATTTTTTTGTTCCATTACTTTCTTATCCGTTGTGTAGATAGGTTTCGAATAAGAAATAACAGAAATAGATTGAGAAGGAGTGTTTATGAAAATCGAACCTAGGATAACTCATAAATTTCCAATATCATTCTTCAAGATAGTGCCTAAAAATACATTTTACTTGAGATATGACTATTTAATGAGTAAAAAAGGTAAGTATAATTATGAAAAAAAAATATTTTTAACTCGATACCTTTATTCTTCCTCAATATATTATGTTTTACATTTTGCGATCAAACATTTTACCGTTACTTGCATAACTTCTCATTCTATCTACGTAAATTTTTGTAAGGTTATGGAAAGTTTTGAAACATTTTTCTTCTCACAATAAATTCCTGACATTTATAACCCTTTGCCCTATGTTTACAACTTGAAAGGAGTAGTAGTTAGCATTCTAATTTCGTTCAATAAATTCCCAGGTTTGAATATCGATTCATGACAATTTTTTCTACTATGGAATAGAAGTACCTTGTTCTACCGCATATTAAACCACATGCTATTGAGCTATCACACATATTTGTTACAAATAAATTATTATTTTATCTTAGTTGAGAGAGTCTTCACCATTATCGATTCCTTTCAATCAATCTAGCCTTTGCTTATTCTCAGTGGCTTATAATTAGTTCCAAATTAATCATTTCTCCATATCTTACATGTATCATTCACATCATTTAACCTTCCGAACAAGTCTTATTATTAAAACTTTCAACAGAGCCCGCAGACAAAAATTAGGCCTTTTTACTTCTTAAGCTGTAGTCAGCGGCTTTCCTTTCATCACTCGATATGTGAACGAACGCAATATTGCATCTCCGCCGAACTTTTCCATCACTACACAGAAAACAAGTTTAATGAATCCTAAGCTTTCTACTCCCTCGTCCACAAAATCTGAAAGAGATTGCTACTAACTTTGGGCGAATACTGCCTAGTGTTCACAGCGATTAACTAGCTCTAGATATGTGTTTCTTCAAACATATTCGTTTTATATCATTATATTACTAGGATCTTATCCTTGGAGATTTCAAAATTTCTCAATTTTCTTTCGTTAAGATTTACAGAAATTATCCAGTACTATTCAAATACCAATAGTTGTAGACTGGAACAAATTAACTTCAATTGTGATTGCTGTAACAAAGTTGATGGAAGCAACAGTAGTAATTAATTTTTATCTATTCTTCGAAATTGAATTTCATTTGATGTTTAACCTTCTCTTTTTAAAAATCAGAAACTATCTTTCCCTGTGCAATCAACTCATTTATGTGCAAAAATACTCGAAAGCTTGCAGAAAAAATATTTAAGCTATTCGACCTAAAGAGATAATTTGCAGTAAATCTTATTTTATAACAATTTTATTTACTGCATTAAAATAATACGTATTGTGTTTAAAGAAGGAAAACTGATTAAAACCACCAGCTATTACTAAACTTAATTTAAACCATATAAAATAAGTACCTTAATTTAAACCATATAAAATATAAACCGGAAAGAAAGAATAAAAGAATAGTACAAAAATTGTTTCATTGAAGGGGAGGCATAATGTCAAAAATTATAAATGATAAAAACTCCATTGTAGGGAAAAAAGTTACGAAAAGAATTTATTAATTAGGTTTCATTTGGAAATACTGAATATAAATTTTGCACCAGGAACAGCAAAATTTATAGATAAATTCGCTGCCTTTTCTAGAAAATGAATAAATAAACCAGTTCCGACGAAACATCCTTTCCTTAATTAAAAAAATGATTGTTTCTGTTAAAAAAAAAAACAAATTCTTCTGTTTCAATCAAATGGAGGAATTGAGGCGTCTACCGAGTTCAAAGAGTTTTACCATCATTAACCTTTAATTTAAAGGATCTAATGGCAAAGTGTTCACGACAATATTCTGGAGTGATTGAAAAATGAAAAATGCTCGTAGATATCATATTACTTCTAATAAAATAACGCGTTAAAAATGCTCTTCCGTAAATAAATTCGTAGCGAAAAATTAATATTTTCTCATTAGTAAACGAGCAGTGATGGAAATAAATTCATTTGAGTGGGTGACCGTCCGTCAATTATTCGCTTCGGCACGGAGTGTATAATACTGTAAAAATTGAAATATTCTCCGAGGATTTCACAATGTTAAACAGAAAAGAAAAAAAAGGAAAACATTGTGAAAAAGCGCACGCTTTAACGTGCAAAGAAGTACAATTAAATCCTATCCTTACTCCGAGGATTTGTAAATATTTGAATAATTGCCTCTCATCTACGAGGCTTTTACAATCTAATTTTTTCATTTATATCGCTAAGGTTACACGTGCGCATTCTTCAGAAATTTAGGAGCTGTAAAATTTAAGTCGTTTTCCATTGCATTTTGCTTCTTTGACGACGGATCGGAGATGAGAATCTGTAAAAATAAAACTTCCAGTGAAAAGGCATGATATAATAGAGTATAAAACGAAACACGGACGTTCATTAGGGAGTATTTCACGTCTAATCAAGGATGTCATTCACTGCGCCCGCCTTTGAACTTAAACGCCTACGGTATTCTCTTTATGATATTATTATTAGACGATTATGAAATTTTTAAGTCGCACAAAAAACCTCTCATCGCTTCAAGGAGATTGTGAAGAAAAGGGCAAATCTTTCAGAAAAGATTTATTTGATCTTTCTATGCTTCCAACACAAGAGAAATACGTTGAGTTCCTAATAAAATTATAAAATATTTCTGTAAGTTGAAAAGAATTTGAACAAAGAATATTTAATTTTATATAGATGGAACTTGATTACCTATATCAAACTCAAAAACCACCATGTACGAAGTTGTCTTATTACTAGCAGTATAATATTAGCACTATAATGTGTGTCCAAATTAGGTCCCAATACAAATATCATTTCCTAAGGAAGCGTACAGAACACTTTCAAATAGTTGCCCTCTGCTCAACAGATATGTCGAACTTCAATGAATTTTAATTCGTGGGAATATTTATGATTAGCATTAGGTAGGTTCGATTCAAATTCGATTTTTTTTTTAATTTCAGACAATTGTATAACGAAGAAAATCATAAACCTGTAGAAGCGAATTGCTAAGAGCATAATTCATTCCATAAAATTATTATTAATACCGCATAAATAAGGCAAATAAAAACTCTACTGCCTCTCCATCTTCAGCGGTATATTCTCGACGTAAAATATATCTCTTTACTCAATTTAATTCAGCCTGAAATGCATCTCACAGGAATGGAATTTTTCTGAGAAACATGAAATAGATTCCACTTCATCCTTGAATGAGATTTTCTCATTTCCTCACTCAGAACGAAATGAACAAATTAATTTTGTTCCATACCCACGGCTGTGATGACGATATATCAAGATATTTCTTATGCATTTAAGAGGATATTGGATAGGATTGACGTAAATTAAAGCGATCCCGTCTCTAATACAGTTCTCAAGTCTCAGCTATGAATGTACTTATAAAAACAAGATTGCCTTAATATTAGAATGTTTCTCTGCGTGGAATATACTCGAAAGAATTCATATCGATGATTCATTCTACCTCAGAGAGGTAATCATGTCAACTCTTCAAGGTACTCAAAATCATGTCCTAGTTAACTTACGAAACTCAAAACGATACTTCAATTTAATTAGATCTTCAAGCGGCTCAAGGGAATAAATATTTCCTTTTTTAATCACTGAAACTTCATCTGCTATCGACGATTAAATTAAGCGTGATATACATATGAAAAGATGCTTTAAAAATTACTTAATAAAAAACGAAGTACTTTTGAAAGACTCAAAAGTACTTTTATTAGTTGGTAAAGCATTAAAAATGCGATTCCAATGTTAATTTAGGATTTAAAGATGCGCTTAATGCAATTAAAGCTTTAATGCCGTTGGAACTAAAAATTACTCATATAATTGAGCCTTCATTATTTCAGTTCACCTTCATTTACAGACTCGACGAATATTTTATCACAAGAAATTGGATACGCAGCAATTATTTCTCGCTTGTTAGCAATATATTAATTCGAAATGGCAAAAACAAGAGTCATATCATATAATATGAAATTATACTCATTATGCAAAAAAAACGTATTTAATAAAATCTTTTTATTTCGTAGTCATTATTCATTCATTCCATTATGAATATATTATATTCCAAATGAATATATATTTTTTGAAATTCAGAGGAAATCTGATGTCCGAGCTACTAATTTATACGAAACATTTCATCATTTTTGAAGCCCTATCTTTTATTGTATCTTCTATTCCAATTCATTTATTTCTATAGGTATTCATGGACATTTTATAAAATTCTCAGTAAAATATTTTACAGATAAAATCCATTTACCTTGCGCACACTTAAAGCATATCGTGAACAAATTCCAGGTCAGGAATTGGTGGAGAACCCTTGAAATATTTGTTTACACAATACACCAGGAAAGAACCAGATCCTTCCTCTAAGCATATCAATTTTGTGCACAATATTTCTTCCCAAATATATTGTGTTTCACATACGTCTGAAAATCTATTTTACAAGATTGTCTTAGATGGGAGTGCACAGGTAATCCTCATTAAAAAGTTTGTTAATCTGAACCAATTCCTACGAACATCACATCTATAATTACTAAACATCTCCGAGTGAGAAAATTCCATTGAAACCAAAAAATCCTTTATAAATCCTTAGAGATATATTAATTTTTAATTTTTTAACAACTCTGACCGCTCTGAATTGTTTATCATCTTCAAATTATATCAACACACAATTCTACATTCTTTCTCCTGTGATGTACATGACTAACATTTGTTTCAAATTAAAAATTATCTCATATAATTAATGGTCAAAATTATTCATATAGCAGTACATTTAATTTCAGAGAGAAAGTTTTATCTTAAATTTATTTTTATTTGATTTTACTTTGAAATTTGTATTTATCAAACCGTTGATGGGATAACTTGCACAAATTTCCTCTCGAAATATTAACGCTTGGCTTGATTAACGCGAGGGGAAAATAATTATTTAATTAAGTTAAAGCAATTAATTTAAGCGCAAATTCGAATACAACAACGAATTAAATCGAAGCACTTGATGGGGCAAAACAAATGTAGAAAAATGCTCCACAATTTACTACTAACTTATTTGAAAAAGAAAGGAGAACCATATACATTCTCTTCCAATTTCCTATCATAAATTCAAACAGAGATATCAAAACAAATTTAAATCTATCATAATTCATTATATTAATCGTTTAATATGATTTGACTCGTGAAATTACTGAGAGCTCTACTTCTTAGCGAGACGTAATGCAAGGGAATTGAAACAGAGCGTAGGATATCGTAGCAGAATCTGAAGGCCATCAAAATATCTCTGAAAACGTGTTATTTCCAAATAAAATACTCGGGAACCCTTAATTAAATCTGACCAAAGATATTGACTTTCCCTCGTTCCATTGTTCAGTGCTACACTCACTCTAAAACTCTTGGTAAACGAGGCTTTGTGATAGCTATGTATACATAAATTTATTCTTGTATCTCTTAGTGTAGATTATGCGAACCAATAGCAACAGATATCACTAAAAATAACTCTTTTACAATCCATTCAAAGAACTCCGACAAATAACAATTTTACAAAGAAAACTTCATATACAGCCAAACCATAAAACGAATAACGCTGAATATAAGCGATATAGAGGATATAATATAAATAACCCACAGAAAATAAAACTCAAACAAGCTGTAGGCCAAAAAACGCATAATTTGAATTTCATAACGATTGGAGTTAAATTATAAAACATTCTGCATATATTCAAATTCGACAAAACTTAAAAAACAAACATATAAAATCAATAGGATATTAAATATATATTAAAATTTATGGGAGTTGAATGTTGATATATATCTAATTCTACAAACATTTTCAATTTCCTTCGCGCATTCTATAGAATCCAGATATTTATTCCTCGTAAAAACTGACATGAGCATTATGAGACAGGGAATTATTTAAATTGAAATAAAACTAATGCAACGATTAAAACATCCATAAAGAGATAACTTGTAATTAGAGAATAAGATAAGTATATTCCAGAAGCTGTTTAATTTTCTTGCTAAGGGAAACTACGATAACTAATAAGTAACATGTTTTTCATAATATATTGATTATCAAACTCACTATCAACTCAAATTCAACTGATAATTGTCTGATAATATATTGATTCAAATTAATTAAGAATGATTTATGGATGTTTGGAATCTTCCTATTCATGTTTGGAAATTATCTTCCTATTCATTACAAAAAAATCACATATATTTTTAAAACATATAAGGTGGCGGAGTGGTTATCGCGCTAGATGTTGGAAGAAGTAATTTTGAACTGTAAATAGCTTCTACACCTTCGCGCGTACTGAGGCCTTAACTACAAATATTACTGATTAATTATTTTCTAAAATTAATTTTCAAGCGACTGCATAGGATTGTGACAACGCATACGTGACAATAACAAATATTCTAAAATACCTCCAATACTGCATGTAAATAATTCTTAGTTATGCTTAGTATTAGATTAAAATTTATATTCCAGAGGAAGTATAACACAGACAATAAATTCTAAAACGAGTAATTAACTAAATGTTAAAGGTAAACGGGAGACTAAAGCACGGCTTCTATTTGAATGAATGATTTAGAGACTACAAAAATGAACGATTTTATGGCATACGTCCGTTAATCATAAAATACGCTCAACAAGAATAACATGTCGTTACAGTGGTCACTCGGTAAAGCAAATAATTATTAATTCGACGATTCGCAGCCAAACATCGCTCGCAAATAGAAATTTTCGTACTATGTTTGCATACGGAAGAAATTAGTCAGTTTTGAGTTAATTAAACACCTGCGGTAGCATTTTTCTATTCCACGCTAAAATTCGATAATCGGGTTGATAATCCGCACCGCAGTTCAAACTTTACTTTAGTCATAACCGTTTGTGTTTAGAAGTTTAGTCATAACCGTTTGTGATTTCAACGCACAACAAAAGATACGTTCGGCGTGAACTCTTTGAAAAATGTGCCCGCAAATTTTTTCAAACAGTATGTTAATCCGTATCCCGTAGGAAAATCGGAATATTAAAACACCCAACAGCTCTCTATATTTGTGTTTTACCTAAGATATGCATCTGAATGCAAATGCTAACATTAATAGTCACTGCGCACAGTTTAATTTAATCCGGAATATGCTATTTGTATGCGACAGCCAAGTTCTCAAACGTGGGCACCGCTATAACGAGGTAACAGAATTTTCAAAAGGTATTCGCGTTCTTCACATCGAAGCTAATGAATTGGTTTAACGGCGCTCTCTAACATGAAAAAGAAATCATGTAAATAACTCGGATTAGATCGAATTCTCGAAAACACATTTCTTCGACGGAAAATTCTCTCCGTGGAACACCTATACAGCCTTCGCTCGCACCCAATCTAATCAAAGAATTAAGTTTGACGGGAGAGGAGCTAAAAATCAAATTTACGCTGGTGGAACTTCGTTGAATGAGGCCACATTTTGGGGACGAATCGAGTCAGTTGCTTATCGAGACGTTTTTCTTTTGATTTAGCAGTCGTTTCGGACTCGAAAACATTCCCAACTCTCAAACCCTAATGTTGTAGAGATAGAATTTAAATTAAATTGAAAAAACTGCGATAATCATATCGATGCTCAGGAAAATTATAAATATCGCCCGTTTGTAAAGAAATCGAGGGAATTTAAGCAAGAACCTCGGGACGAATACGCCAATCGCTAATTTCATTACGTAACGAAACGAGGCTACTTGGGAAGGAATTTGACGAATGAGGCTGTTTTGCGAGAGGCTATAAATATAAGGTTGTTTCGCGAGAGGTTATAAATTCGCGATATTAGACAGAAAACGGAATCCTGAGCCCCACTGCGGTCGAGGGATATTGGAAATAGCGCAAAGACAAAAACAAAATGAATCCGAGAGAGTTGTTAATTCATTTTCCATTCAATCTCAAGAAATCTCGCCATTCCGAGGACCTGCCGCCTGATCAATTCCGGATGCCTTATTAATTTCAAGATTATTGTCAGGATGGCAATAAAAGGATCTCCAGTACCTTGTTCGATTGAAATGAGAAGACTGCTGCTATAGCGTTCGATTCAAAGCACGTGGCTATCGGGACTAATATTTCTGAGCGCTGGGGACGTTTATTTGGTGCTTATTTGATTTGTTTTTTTTTTCTCTTGCCATTCATCCGGATGTTTCGCGGATGCAGAAGCAATGCGAAATGAACTTAATTTAAATTCGCTTGCTCCGCATCCCAGATGAGGTTCTACAGTCAGTCTAATTAGTTTTCACGTAAATCTCCTCTTTCCATTCGATAGTCGGCAATCTTTCAAATCTTAAATCTCAGTAAAAAAAACTGTACTTATCATAACACAAAATTACCGATATATTTTAGCATTCTCTTCATTCAAATAGTTTTTTTTAATTTTATGTTAATTTTTCGTTCTCGAGTAAATATTCGTTTCATTTTAAATTCATATTTCTTAAATACTTGAAGACTATACATACCACAACTTTTTGAACAAAAACCTCCGGAGGCGGAGAGGTTAGCTTGTTAATCATCTAATTCCAGGTGTTCTCGGTTTAAATCCCGACTGAGGAAGAAATTTTCCTCTCGGGAGGTGGACGAATTTTATAGAAGATTTTTATTCCAAAAAACAATTTTATCGTTATCCTTTATCGAGACGAATTTCTTTGACCTCTTTATATTAAGGCAGTATCTGTCGGATCCTTCTTTGTTCCATTTAATTTTAAAATAATTTCAACTTCTGGATTTTTGTTACATTTCATTTAAATATTATTTTGGAAACCGTTATTTTTTCTTACATCCTTTTTTAACATCCTACCTCAGCTCAAACAGTCATAGGATCATCATCAAATCAAACGGTTTTAATGCTTCTCGTTTATCATTAACAAGCGAAAAAATGCATAATAATGGAGCACGATTGATGCTTGCGTAAAAACTTAGTGTATGACAAAAACGAATTTGCGCTAAAAATATATTCCCTCCACTCCGTACCAAAAAATTTAAATCCCTGCCTCGATAATCCATAGCGTAGATAATCCCTCCATCTCAGAAGAATTCAATGCGTAAGCGTATTAAACCGAAGTATTAAAATGCGTGAATAGGAAGCTGGGGGAGGGTGGAGCTAGGTTATTTGCGAAGCCGTCCGCGAAAGAATTCTCCGCAGACAATGGATCCGCGAAACTCTTTCATGAGCGTATTATTCACTTTATCCCGCTAGAGAGGATACTAATCCCGCTGCACCAACATCATACCTGGTTAATACCATTCAAGGGCATTATACATCAAAGAATCCGCGCCGAATTCCAGCACGAAAACTTCTAAGAGAAACGGGACGATAGCTTGACGTCATACACCCTAATCTTTCGAACTCCTTCAAAGAAAAAATCTTTCCGCGTGGGCGAATAAACAAATCTGGGCCGAAATCCTCTGGATTCATGGTACTAGCTGGATCTATGGAGTCTTCTTATCGCGCAGTCCGGTCTATCCAGCCCCAAAACCCCGCGGCGTCCGTACCCAATCAACCAGCCCACGTCCCACGAGTGATTCCTCACGTAACAGCTTCCACTCGTCCCCTTAATAAGTCCGGGGTGGGGGGGCTAGGGTGAGGCGAATAGGGGTTGGGGAAGGCAATTGATGAGATACCATCTACGAAAGATTAAGAGGTAACCTAGGAGAGTTCATGGTCCGCATGAATCAGAGGTCTGTAAAACACCGCCGTCTCAATCTGAGTATTTTTTCCGAAAGACAATAAGTCTTTCCCTCTGGGGGGATTTATCGTGTGCGATGACTGAGGACGCCCCAAAATGGCTCGTTTTTTAATCGGCATCGTGGAAGGGTTGTCTATGAAAGGAGCGAGAGCAATTTCAGTCCCAAAATCAAATCACAGATCCAAGTAGGCGCTTATTAGAGAGGGAGAGGGCTCCAGGGAAGGGGTTCTCTCTTATTAATGGAGGGGCGGGCTTTGATTCGTGCGCTATAGAAAGATTTGGAGAGAAGGATGTCTATTATAGGGGCTCGGCAGACGTGTGCGTAAATATTCGATAAGGGGAAATCTCTGACCCGTGGCTGGATGAAAAAAGGGTTTTCTAAATACATGAAGGACTTTCACTGTGAGGAAAGAAATGGTTCTGGGGGATGGAATTGAAAGGGGTGTTTACCTCTGCCACGATGATATCTCATTTTATTTTTATGTGAAATGTATGCAAATAGAGGCTTTTGAAGGATAAATCAACAGATACGGCTAGTAAGGCCTATCTCAATGGCCGAGTGTTTGGTTCTTAGCGAAGGTGAGCAGAATGAT
This sequence comes from Pantala flavescens, assembly GCA_020796165.1. NCBI lineage: Eukaryota > Metazoa > Arthropoda > Insecta > Odonata > Libellulidae > Pantala > Pantala flavescens. The sequence continues at coordinate 14,186,425 of CM036889.1, read as the reverse complement.
TCGCTCTCGATATCTGCAATCGACATCTGAGATCCTAAATGCTTCGAGTTAGCCAATAATTTGAGAACAATTATCAAGCAATTGCAAATGAGGTACCGATGAATGCAAGTTAAAAAAAGGGAAATGTTGCAGTAATACAGGCGGCGATTTTATAGTAATAAAATAATCAGATATATAGACTGTATAAAATAGAATAAATAGAAATATCCTACTCGAAAATTTACTGCTAGTTAATAATTGGCTCGATTCTAAGTTTGTATTTCGTTAATAAATTTCGATGTTATTGCTTTAGTTAAAATAAAGCATATAATATCTAGATATTCTGCTCGTTTTAGTTACAAAATAATTATATTATAGTATTATGAATATAAATAAAGTATACAAGGTCTTTAACATTACCGAGACTTCGAAGTTCTCCGTGGAATACATGTTAGATAATTCGAATTATATATAGATGGATAATTACAGAGAATTATGGTTCTTATTAGAAATAATCCTATTTCTTAATGGTTCAACATTTGAAGCATATATGTTAATAACTATCGGGAACATGCGTGATTTTTAATAGTTGAATATTAAATACCTTTTTTGTTATTAAGTGTATCTCGAATGATCTTCACTGGTTTAATACTAGTATAATAATAATTAATAATAATTAATAATAATTAGTATATTAGTTAAGTTTCTAAAACAATTTGGATCTAAAAACTCCTGATGAGGCTAAAATCATACTTTTCGATTGAGTGACATGAATAAACGGTAATTAATTAACTGAACCTCTGTATTTGACTGAAAGCTTGACATTGATGCTCGTCCTTGTTTAAAATCTCACCCAAAACAGAGAAATTGAATGACTGGCTATAGATTAGCAAAATAAGGAAAATAGCAACAAATTTTTACAAAACAATGCTATCATCAGATTTTCATATCCCGATCTTGATACTCATGATGTGATGCCAAAACATTTTTTCATTATTGCATGAGTATCAACAGCGGGTATTTAAAGAGCTAATAATTAAGGGTTTAGAATAGAGAGATTGATTACAGCCAGATTATACAGAACAAGAGAAAATTATTATTTAATTATTACACATTAATTTGTGCATTAAACAAATATACGATAATTAGTGAGGTACTGCTTTTTTGTCTTCTTTGGATACAACTGAATTGATTGTTACTCCTGAAAACTCCTAGGGATCCCATGAATTAAATGCTCTATGTTGCATGCTAACACGAAAACGATATAATCTTATAATAAAAAATGCTCATTAACTGTGAATTTTAACTGTTACAAATGGTGCTGTTATTGATGCTATCAGTCAAAAAGCAGTAGCTTCAACAGGATTTGACAGGTTGCTAAGGAGAAATAGATGAAAATAATTAGGCATGAACGAGAATCTTACCAGGAATTTTTAAGCTCAGCTACTTAACCTCAATTTTTATTTCAGGTTTCTTGATTCTAAAACTGTGAAACAGAGCATAAAATTGGTCAAGATTAACTAAAGGAAACAAAAATATTAACGAGAGAGAAGTAAAAAATACGAGGTGAGGAAAAAACACTATACCTGTAATGATTCACTCGTCATGAGACAAACTAAACATTAGAAAATGTTACGCTTAGTACAAGCTGAGGGTTATATCGCAAACAATTCGACCATAACCTCTGATTCGACTACAAAAACCTTCTCCATCATATTGTTCCAGGAAATAATGCTTTCGATAGAACATCAGAACCAAATTAAACACTGCCAAAATGCCAGTCTGGGGGTCGAGAATTTTGACGTAGCAGTCTTGTAATTTAATTTGCACGATTGGAAAATCATAGAGCCTTGATATGCGGAAATCCGTCCGAGCGATGGACAGGATCAAAAATCGCGAAAGGTAACCTTTAGCGAGGGATGAGGTGAAATGCATGCCTAAATTAAGCTATACAGGTATCAGTCCGTGAAACGATCGGTAGATACGCAATCGCTCGTTGATTGTCGAGAGGCCTCCTGGAAGGCAGCCGATGAAAGGGTTTTGTTAGGGGTAAGGGAAGAGCCCAAAGAAACCAAAAGGGCCTCTAAGGGTGCCGGCACAATGGAAAGAGCCCGTTGAGGGGTGAATCCGAGACTTGCTGTCTTTCCACGTCCAGATAAAAGGCATTCTGAGGGGGCGCGTGCCCCCCGAGTTGCCTCATTCGCTCTCGAGCCCTTCGTTGGACCCAACGACGTTAGAGGGCGAATGAATGAAACTTCCTAAGTTGCGGATTCGGCCGGAGGTGGGGCGCCCGTGTCGCTCTCGGTGGGAAATGAAGAGATATTGCCAAAGCGGAAGGGGAGTTCGGAAAAGCAGTCGATGTGTCCCGCGGGGACTACGCATGCGGTCCTACCATCCGAAGCCTTTTTCATGCTCCACCTACCAGAACCTCGGGGTAGGGAAGAAGAGATAAGGAGACGAATTCGGAGGGAAAAAAGCGGCAAATGGTATGCAAAGAGTTTCGATGGATCGGTCGAGAAAGAGGTTTAATGCGTCCACTCGATACGGGATTCGATCAGGAGGATGTCTATTCAGACGATGTTTCGTTTTCCGCCTGTTTTTCTCTTCACGTACCGATGGGGGACTGTTTGATACTCTCGGGAAACAACCTGCGGGGCTTTCTCGCCTTCTATTTCGTTTCGTGGAATCAATTGAGGTTTAGAGATCGCGCGCGGTCTTGGAAAGCGGTCGATATAGTAAGCCCATTTCGGTGGTATCCAAAAATACTGGCATCTTGTGTGGACGTTACGATACTCCTTTCGTTTTAATTTTACTAAACTCCTTTTAATTAAAGGGCAAAGAAATTGAGTGACATGAACTTCAAATAAGAAATTCAATTATTCACTAATTTGGTAATATGAATCTCCGAAGCTAAACCCCTGAAATCTAAATACAAGCCAAATAAAACTCTCAATCGATAATGAACTACAGAATGAATTCCCTGAGAAATTTTAAGCCATGGCGAAGATAAAAAATAAATTCATCTGCGTTAAGCTATTATCTACGCCAGGTGGCAGCACGGTGCTCCAAAAGTTTTTCGGCATTCGGACTTCACAGACTACAAACAGGTGGTGAGTGAATACTGAGATGTTAGTCAAAGCATACAACAAGTAATTCTTTATCTGTCACTTTTATGTGCCCAAGCTTAAAATCTCAAAATCTTTAATTTAGAGAGGTTAACATACTTTATTAGGGCTCGGAGTGGTTAGCATGCTAATCTTCTATGAAGCTGAGGAGGAAATTTTCCTCTCAGAGTATGGATGTATGTAAATGCCCATTGATGAGATTGTGAATATCCATTGCTACGTTAAGTACCATGCATAAGTCAATTGTCCATGATTGGTCTGTGGATATATTGTTATATTAAAGTGGATGTGCAGTCTTTGTTAATAAAATAAATAAATAAACGAGCCGATGCATTAATTTAATACATAAAATTATTTTTCCATTTGGAGAAAGGGACGTAAATTGTAAACACTCAACACAAGGTGTAAACTCTCGCATCACTTGTAAAGCCATATGTTCCCCGTTCCCTGGCCAAACCATTCCACGAGTCATAAATATTTATCAGTTCCAAATATTTTCATTTTAACATATTATATATTCTCTTTGAGTAATATTTTGGATAATGGTAATTCAAATTCCGTTGAGTGTTTATATACGACAGGTATATTCAAATATTTTTTTTCGCACACGCTCCATCCAACCAAATTTAATTTGTTCCGCGAGCAGAGGAATAAATTAAAAGGTCATCTCTTTTCGTAACCTTTTAGCTATTTTTTCGCTTATTTATGCGATAATAATCATAATTAAAGCGTAGAAAAGTAAAAGTGAAACGAATTTATAGTTCTCGTAAGTTAATTTTGCATATCGTCGTTCATTCACATCTTAAATAAATAATATAATCCCTAGTTAATACTATAAAGAAAAATATCCTCTATCATAAATCTCAGAACCTCTTTGCAATTGTGTTTTGCGAATATTATACATTCTCGATAATGATAGTCGAATCTATTTAGTGAATCCATTTATCTATTTCTTTAGATTCAACATTTCATTCTATTATAATTTATAAATAACTGTAATCATAAATGCTCATAACGAAATTTCTCTCAAAAGTAACCTCATCTATTTTTCAAGCTTTTACTGATTCCTCACGTTAAAACAGCTGAAAACGACAATTTTAATTACGTCAATTATAATTCCATGTTGACTCCCTACCCAATCACTTACCGACATGTGATAGTGAATGGCTGTTACATGAAATCGAAATTAGTCTACTTTCCCTTAGCAATAAGGGTTCCTAAAGCACACAGTCTTGTCCGAAAGAGAATTGTTGTTTTTGATCACAGCGTGCTCTCGCGTAATTAGCTCTCTTACCACTTGTGGTCGTTACCGCAAATGGAATTGTCAATGAGATGGCATACAAATTGGTATCGACGTGATTATAAAAGCGCGGGAGGTTACGACGGCGATCCTAGATAAATGGGAGGTAAGTTAAAATTTAAAAAAATTAAATAAAAGTTTTTTTCAGTGAAAAAGAAACCTGAACACGTTTCCAATCAAAGAGCTAATGAAGAGAGTCCATTTAGAGTTAAAATAAGTCTTATCTCCAACATCTATCTCCAGTCTAGATTAATCACGGTAAATGCAGTGGAGATAACAAATTTCGTCTTTTTCATCTCTTTTCAAATCTCAGTTTAGATCAGGAAAAATCGAGGACGTACTGTGAATCCAAAGTGTAAAACTAAATATTTCATGTTACCTTCGAAGTGTTTCACAGACCTTAGTCGGAGCTATCAGCTTCGTGAATATTGCTAGTCTAGAAAACTGCGATAATTTTATTCGTCATTTATGAAATTCATCAGGGGTAGATACCTTCAAATTCTAGATATCACAAATGGAAATCACAGTCATCTATTCGAACGAAAGCTTATGGAAGACAACATTATCTCCCCGCGAACGCCACCCACCGAATCACATCAATCATCCTTCCATCCCTGCATTCTCAACGCGGGGATAAACGTTCTGAGAAACAAGCACGATTAAAGTGAATCGAACGGCACTTTTGACCGAATCCCGCACATTCGCAACCCGTTCGGGCGAATTATCACGTCCCCAGCTTCTTCGTCGTCCTTCGGAATGGAATGAACGCGAATTATTTGACCAAAAGCACTCGTATTTGTTCGGGTGCCATTAATTATCATTTCGCACGAATCGATCCGTCGATTATGACGCATTCCTGCGGAGGAATGATTCGGGAGATGTGCATATTCCCATCCGACTGAGTGATCTTTCCATTTTTCCCCTGACTGATTGGTCGCCGGAAAGTGATATGGGGTTGACAAAAGAAAGACACCGCGCTCTGATTTATAAAAGCCCATGCAGATCGTTGCTCGATAGCTTTCGGTTGGTATGTATCGCCGGCGATGAGACCATCGATGCATTCCTAATCTAGGGGAATGGACGTTGGAAAAACCCAAATCGCGCCACGCGATGAGAAGCTATCTCATTGTCCGTTTTAAATAAAAGCGGAATGCGTATGTGCGTACTCCGATAAAACGTTAGCTGTTTAATCAGGGAAATTCTAAATACTTATTTAAATGAAATGCGTACCATTTCGAGCGGGGATCCTTCATTACAGAGCACATTGATCGACGGATTAAATCCTCATGGTATGCGTTTGCTTTATTATGAGCGGTTGCTTTGTATTTAGAACATCAGCAGCGAAATTTTCGATTAAGGATCGTAAAAAATGAATTCTCTGATACGTGAGGAAAATTACGCAGAAAACAGGTCAGAACGAGTTTATGAGTATGCGCCTACAATTGGAGACCGAATGAAATGATAGAGGAACGACGTGCATCATATTCTATATTCAAATGAGATACATTTCCATACATAGCTATACATGAAGAAGATTGTTTTTCATTCTTACATCTGTACATCGTTTCCCAAGTTACAGAAAAATATATCATATTTAACATAAAATATTCCTAAATTGAACAAATATATATTATTGTGCTCTGTACACATAGAAATAAAATGTCCTTAATGCCAACGCCAAAAACCCCTAGGTCTACCTTGAAGTTTTATTAAATATGACATTTCTACGATACATTTCTGTCGACTTCATTTACATCGAACTCGAAAATGAAGTTGAGACACTTAAAGTTTCTATAATTCGTTGAGTATTATGATTTTCACGGATTATTCCAGTCTCGATATATCTCCTTAAATAATAAAACGGGAAACAGCATAGATATAACTACACGACCGCATACGGGCTCCTGTTTCTCCGGAGAGTATAGCAATCTGCCGATTTTCGTAATCCTTTGCCTCCAATGCACGCAGAATCATCACTCCCCACTCAACGTAAACAATGCGGGCGATGAGGGTAGAAAGGGCAAAGAGGATATCCCCGAGTACAAAAGCAAACGAGCATTTATCGTTATGCTTACTAGGCAACATCTCCCCTTTTCAATTCGCTCATCCTCGTGCTGATTCCAATCCCGACTGCCAAAGAAGGAAGTTTTCCTCCACTAACCGTTCAAACAGAGCGATATGCCATGAAGTTTGAATTTGGTAGAAGAAAGAGTCGTAATCAACTCCGACAAATGCTCGATGGTCCTTTTTTCCCAAAGCTCTGCTCTCTTTTGAAAGAGGACTCCGCATCAGAGGCTACTGTTGTATTTGTTACCACAAAAAAGTGAAGTGGTGAAGGATCTTAAACACGGTTTGTCCTGCTGAATATAAACACTCGCATATAGATTGGAAAAACAAACATTGTTGCTTCGGATGTTTACTTATTTTCCATCCGAGAGTATACTCGTGAATTCACTTAAAAGACCTCAGCTTTGTTCCGCAAACTGCGCTCGTTACGTCTGAAAGAAACTTAATTTTCTGAACGCGAAATTTGCTTTGTTATATAAATATCTTGACACTATTACCTATTCTTGTACTGCGAGTGAGAAATAATTTATGGAATCTTAAGCTTGATCGAATATTGAAATCTACGCTTAATAGTAATTGCAAATTATCGATCAAAGAACAGAAGAGGAATTTAAAGTTCAAACTCTGACTATCCATTAAATTTTAAACTTTTGATGATTTCTCTTACTTTGAACAAATTTTAATAGTTTCCACATTTGGAAGTGATTACTTTAAAGTAATCTATGCGTAATACAAAACAATGGTTTGTGCATTTAAATGTGATCAGTAACAATGCTACCAGCTTAATGCAACAATCGATTAATTTAAGACAACAATCAGGTTTCGTTTTTCCCTCGGCCATTCACCTAATTAAACGGATGATTCAACGCTTTAATTTATTTAATTTAAGCTCCTAAGATACTTTTTACTATTCATAAGCACAGTTAAAAATATAAATAATCAGTAAATAAAACATATGAATCGTAATAACGTTTTCTAGGAATTTTTACGAAAAAATTTTCAATTATTCTATCGCAAAAGGAAATAAACGTGCAACCAATGATGAAAATTAACACACATTTAGCCTAATAATAAGATTCGTTCATTCAATTAAGCAATCGCATAATTTATCTAGTACTATATTTAGTTAAATTCATCCGATACTGAATTGGCTAAAATAAACTCAGTAAGTAAATTACCTAATTTAAACATCCAAATCACAAGATAAATTGAATTAAACCATTTTAACGCGTACATTGTGTAAGCATCTGCAAGTGAAATTTATGAATGAGTAGCTTCGTTTAAATCTTCTAAAGGTTGGAATTGGAGAGAGAGGCATCTTGTTACCTCTAGTTCCTTAGCTCATAAATGCGAAGCGGTAAATTAATTTGAACGTTCAAGTGGGGTTTCTACGGAAACAGAAAGATGATAAAAGTTGAGGAAAGTTTATTCTTGACGTAGACCCTGGATATAAAGACCGACTATACGACATAGGTCCCCTGTGGAGTGGAAGGTAGAGGAAAGAGTAGCGAGTAATTTCAGACCGATGTATAGGAAGTTTTAAACTAAGTCAATTGAAACGAAGTTGGTTAAAGAAGACGTTGAGTATGTTCTGAGAAAGAGCGAGTTCTAAGTCCTAATCAGAAGGACGATGGAAATCTACATGTAGGCAAATTATTAGCGAGTATTTATAAGAAGATAAGAATCTCAATTAAAATAATCTACATTGAGAAATAAAATTGTTCACAGTGATAGCTAAAAGAGGTAGAGGCTGGTGCAGGGAATTTTTATATTATTTTTGAAATATTTTGCACGTTATTATTTGAAAAACCCCAGAAATCGAAAGCTAGCATTTCACTATAATTATTCAACGTTCATTCGTGAAATAAGTATATTTATGGAAAACTTTTAACTTGTCATTTTACTGATTTATTTTCTTAAATTTTACATGATCCTCCCCTTGTTACCGAGTAAAATACTCTTCACAAATAACTATGGAAAATTATCTCACTCAACAATTCGATCAGCCTGAGCTAGACCATAATAGTTTTTCAAAATATAATAATAGATTTCTCTCCAACACCTTTATAAAGAACAGCTCGATCGTGGCTCGACAATTGTTCGAATTGCTCCTCCAATTAACGTAATGATGCGATGAGAAAATGTCGATTTGACTTTATGAGCCACTTGCCTTCATCTGTATTGCTTATTCTACACGGTGGTAAGCAATCGAGGAGCGATGTACATGATCCTCATTAGTGGAGAACCATGGGTCCTTAATTAGAACAGGCAAAACCGGATATGGTAAGGATACTGAGCGCAATTCTCACACAACGGATAGGACTCGCCGATTTATGGGAAATTCCTCTAAGCCGCTTCGCTGGAACACACCAATGTTATATATCTATGCCACACCTTTCCCTTTTATGCGATGAAATAAAGGGAATTGGAATTGAGCGCAGTACAGCGGAGGATGTCATCATTGTGGAAAATGTAACTGCACGCCTACGCGTTCGTTGATCAACAGAAATATACCTCGAATCCTAATCGTGTTAAAGAATCCGTCACATATAGCCCACTGAAATTATTATAGCCCATTATAATATATTTACGCAATAAATAATAAAGATACTTCAATATTTTCATCGGGGAAATATTTAATACAATATATATAAGAACCATGGGAACCATATAATTAATAATTATAATATTTTCTGAATATATTCCTTGATATATATTTATATAAAATTAATAACGGTCGGCAAATTAAGAACAAAAAGGAATTAAATGGGCAATTTCTTATAGAATCTTGACAAAAGAACTCAAGTACGGGGAAACTCGTTCCATCGATTTCATTGTATGATCCTCATAAAAAATGTTTCAATTATCAATATCGATGACTTCCGAACGCCCAAATATTCCACCAGTAGGAATATCTTGAAAATGAAATATTACATTTTTAAAAATTAAAAAACACGAATATATGACAGCTTCAAGGAAAGGCATAATAACATCCGTAATTGGGTAACGTGAGAGCTCAAAGTGAAGAGATGTTTTCATACGTCAGTGGGTTGGGGAAATAATTGAAAACCTCAAGGGAAATAAAAATGCCCCGGAAAAGGAGGTAGGTAATTGTTACACTCGCCTTTAACTTGCACCCCTTATCGAGATTTCACCTTCACTCCATCAAAGAAAAGAAAATATTCACGGAAAAGAAGCCCTATAGTGATAATTGGACCTTATTCTGAGTTTTTCGATACCAGAATTTACGGAGAAAAAGGTTTTCAATGTTCAAGTTCCAGGAATTACGTGTTCACTCGATGCATCCCAAATAATTCTCTCACAAAGATATTCTAAAAAGGAAACGACAATTTTTCGGTGAAAAATATAATTCTCAGCCACAGCATGATAAACACAACTCCTGACATTCATGAAAAAATTCCTATTTCAATTCACTCAATTACTTCAATTTAAACACAAGGAAAATTAATGAATGCAGACAACTGAGGTAACTTCATTACTGCGATTGTTCCTTAAGAATTCACTAAAACTTGCTGCATAAAAGAACAATATTCGAAAGATTTTTGTAATCTAAATTTTTCCGGTGGAAAAATCATTACGCTAACAGGTAGCTGCCAAAATGGGGTTATAAACGCGTTTCCCATCCACTCCTAAATCAATGTTGAATTCTAAGTGTTCCTATGAGATTGAAGATACGCAGGTATCCGTAGGATTTGTTCAACACACTAATTAAAAATGCTCGTGAAAGTAAAATTTTACAATAGTCAACATTCCCATCAATAGCAACTTGTAAACGCAAGTCATTCTTTTCCTGACAAGTATTTGGCAGGATTCATCCGTACCCGGTATGAGGAAAACTAGTTGAAATTCCAGGACTGCGCTACCACATACTTGGAATTGGATTCAACTAAAATTATCCGAGCAAGTTGGGGACAATGTGTAATGGCACGCTTCCGATGGAAGGTGGACGCTATTAATTAAAACAAATTCGTACTCGCATGTTTATCCTTGTTTGTGGAATAGCCCTGTAGAACTTCCTGCTTTATCCATTACGAATAACCTCAGGGGTGGCTAAAGGTATAGGGAAACAGTACCCTGTGAGAAACTCAGCATGTCGCAAAATATTGACAGATTATTTCCAGAACAGATGATAAAGTTTGGAAGTAGCTGAAATAAAAAAACGTGAGAAAAACTTTTCGTCATTCGCCTGAATGGTATTGTTAGCTGATACTTTTCCATACAAAAGTGACCATTATATTTCAATATAATTCGGGTGCGAATGGAGTTCCTCGGAGTTTATTTTTGGTAAGGGTCAAAACATTTTACAATGGCCTCTGATAAAGCATTGCTACCTGATGGGTGCCGAACTTGAAGCAAACATTCGCTTCTATAATGAAGTTAAAACTCTCCTCTGGAAAGAGAATCTAATTACCAGCTCAATTCAGAATCCCATCAATCATACAAGATTTACAAGGAGTTCATATTTTCCATAGATCTTACTCTCATAGGTTTCATTTAGCGAATACTGGTTTTTAAATCGCAAAAATAACATTTTAATCCCAGGCTATTCCGCTTCTAAGAACAATAACATTGTAGGTGCTCGCTTATGTTAAATTCTCCTTCATTGCCTGTATGACTGTATAGCATTCCGTAGCATAAATTCGAGAATGAAAAGCCAAAGCCTTAAAGATAATAATACTAATATACTAATTATTTTAGCATCTGTGAAGTAAGTTGGGAAAATGTTTGGATCTATACACATTTCATTCAGTAGGGTGCAATTCTTTCTATACATTGAACGCTACAGTTCATTTCAAATCTAAAATCATCCCTCTTTTTGTAATTCAAAATTTTTCAAATTATATTTGATACAAAAACCTGACATATTCGAAAAATTAGACATTGATCTATGCGGGTTTTTGAAAATATAACATTTTTGTCAACAGAGCTACTGTCTTTTTTTAAGTATGAACGCATATACCGTAATTCGAAAGAAAAAATCAAAGGTTTTAACGCAGAATTGAAAACACTTCCAGGCAAACACCTCGAGGATCGAGCCCCACAAGCAGAGAATCACATAAATAACTCAGTCTTAAAAAGCACCACCACCGAAAATTTTCCTCCTAAAAGGCCTGCTAAGAGGTGCCGGGTAAAAATTCAACGCTTATACGACCAATAAGTCATTCAGTCCATGATAGGAAATGGAAAATGGGGTGGATACACAAGTTCCTCCCCTTTTCCATTTTCTGCCGACATATCATATCCAAGCAACCTATTCCTCGGGCAGCCGAGGGTTGGAAGCAGCTGGAATAACAATAACAAGAAGCACAGTGGGTGCCACGTATAGGGGGAGAAATGCTTGTTCTTCTCTCGCCCTCACCAGAGAAATACCACAGCCTCCTTCCTGTCTGACGCTCTTAGATTCCTTCCCAAATACGCACCATCTCTTTCTCAAACGTTTCCCCAACTACACGAAACTTTCTCTCCCCACTCTCGCTATTCTTTCTCGAAGTGGATGCGAAGGCCCCATGTCGCACTTCACACGCACAAAGCTTATTCCTCGAATGAAAATATTTATTGTAACGCTTCGATCTTCAACCCCGAACTTCTCTCTAAAGACTTTCCTCTCGGGAGCGTGTATTCAGGCGATCCCCTCCGTAGTCGACGTATTTGTTGATTCCTCCGCGACAAAAAGTGGACTTGTTTATCCGAAAATTGATCGCGCGCTGGTGTTTCCGAGGGATCAGGTGCGACGGGATGTTTCGATGGAAATATGACGTGGGACCGCTCCCGAAATAAAAATACGGTCCGGAGATGTATAAACGGCCAGACAAATCCACGACAAGGAAATTGGGATTGTGTATCAAGAATGCTCCGCAGCTTTACGAAGAGGTGATAATTCGATTGAAAATATTTTTTTCCATTGCGTATTTTTATTCGAGAAGAACATAAAATGGAATACGTAACTACTACCTAAAATATTAAACAATAATAAGTGATTTAAAACAATATTTACAATATTCTCGATTCTTTCTGTTGAATGGTGTTAAAGAGAACCTCATCTTTATATTTAAAAAGAATATATATTTTCAAAAATAATTTCCTCTTCAATCCTTATTCCTCACAATTATCTTCCATTTTATAAACGCATAGCCATAAACATAAATACAATAAGACACGTGATGGTCTAGTTAGCCTAAAGGATACGAATCTGAGCCAATAAAAATAGAACCTTCGAGCTTAAACGATTATTTTATGTTCCGGATTTCTGGAATTATAAAATTCTTAAGTTAAATGTTTTCTATTTTAATATATTTAACACGCCGAAATTTGTAAAATCCTTATAAAAAGAATGGATTGCAGGAATTTAAAATACAAGCACTCCAGTTAATACTGTAGAGTGATTTCTTCTCCTTACCATTTACATATTCATATCAATACATAAAACGAGTATCTACGTTTCAAAGAAAGAGAAGTAATTATCTAACTTTATATATATAAAGGTTCAGAACTCTGTCCTGGAGCATGAGAAGCATAACGTAAATTGATTAACCTACATTCTCTATTTAAAACCTAATTTCAAAATAGAATTCTAATAGAATATTTTCAATCATACTCGTCAATCACTCTTTGCTAATTGCTGTCCGCGTAATTTGTTCACCAAAAAACAAGGTTAGTATTATGAGAGAAAGCTCATGAACTTAATAAGCTAATAGTTAAATTAATAATTAGAGACTTGCGTTATCTAGTTAAGACCTTCTGAAGATGCACTTCAGTAGCTCGCTAATAAAGCTTAATTAAAAAAAAGTCTGCCCGGCAAGTGGGAGACCTGGGTTCGAGTCCCAGTCATGTCGATATTTTTCACTTCTGTTTAACTTTGTGAAAAAGCGCACGCTTTAACGTGCTGAGTAATACATCCGAAATCCTTTCCTATCAAGCTTAATTAATATTATAAGCTCGATTTGTTCTGGCCGCACTTGGTGGAAGGACATATGTTAAATGGGAAATAGCACTTGGTGACTTCCACAATTTAAATTATGGAAGTTATAAATTATAAGTTATTATGGAAGAAATAAATTGTGTAAGTCACCAAGTGCTATTTCCCATTTAATTAATATTATTACCTTGTGAGCGTATTTTTGGGCCTACTTGCATTTCTTGACCATGGAGATCGACCTACTAACTCATGCTTGTGTAATTTGATTATAGTATAACAGCAAAGGTTAGAGTTTTATTTTTTACATTCATAATTAATATCTTCTGAATAAGCAACGTAAAGTACTCAGTGGGAATCCCAACTACGTCAAATAAAAAGATCAAGGATTTGCATCATTTCCTTCATCAAAATCATATAATAACTAAAAGTAAGTATAATCCTTAGATACGTAAATGTATCGTTTATATATTTGTCAGAATTTATTCTTAAAAAAGCTAACCTTCATAGTAACTGATAATGGTAATCTCAGGACTTAATTATGAAGGAAATTAAATATTTCAATTGTTTGGATGATAAACTATTTGAACAGACATGTGGTATGGGTTCTGCGTAGGACCTAAACGTCAATAAAGTCCACTGAATAAATCAGCTATCGATCCAAAGTATACTAAGAAGCGATTCTCACGAAACGAAAATAGACATGCCTCCATCGACAGTATTGGCAAGAGCTAAAACTTGTCTCTCGGATCCTTTCTTTTAAAAGGCGACCTATCGATAAATCAATAGAAATCAACACACGTCAAGTTTTAACGGCACAAAGGCTACTAGACGTGGGACGAAGTTACATGTCATGGAAAGGTGAAGAGTCAATGCAATCATAAAGTTTTCCTTTGACATAAGAACTTAAATACTCGCATGTGTAATTTTTCTTTTAAAATGTTCCGTCTATCTTAAATGTGCCTTTTAAAAATACGTCAGAGGACGAATCACGTAATCGCACTTGCGACTTGCGATTATGACAATTGCGTACTATCAAGTACTATTTCCGTTAAAACTATTGCTGCCTAAATTTTTATTCAATGTTCTATTGACTCTATTATCAATTATTATTATATTATTTTATTTATTGTTCTACTGACTATTATTTTATATAAAACCACTGCAACCAATTAGCAACGAAATACAGAAAATGAGAATGATATAGGATCACAATCACATATAAGTTATTTTTTTCAATACACGGAACTTTAATTTAGCTAATTTAAATGAAATTAGAGTACGTCACATTCTCACACCGATGTTATAAATAAAACTGAAACCATTTTCACTCCGTGTTCCGATAAAATTACGACCCGAATCCACGTTATACCTCGAGTTCGTGAGATAAAAGCCACGGATAAAGTCGATCGGTTTATATCCGGTAAAGAAATCCATATAAACCCTTTTAACCAAATGTGTGTCGTGTTCATATTTTCTTAAACTCCGTAACCGGCTGTCTCTGCACCTCGCATCGGATGTTCTCCCAGATTCGTTTTTATTTCCCCCCTTCCCTCCATCAAAACCCCACTGTCACCCTTTCTGAAACTTATTTCACCCTATGCCTCCTCGCTGGGGACACTTTCTCTCTTTTTATTCCCCCGGCCGCCCACGCAAAAAAAGATCTAGCCCGGGGATAGATGGTCTTTTTCCCCTGAGATGGAGCCACATGTACTTGCCATTCACCGATGCCACCCTCGTTCGCTCCTTCCCGAAGGGGATTGTGGGTAGCGGGGCGTGACGCCCGCTCTCCGATTCCTGGGCCTTGCACATCTGGACCTATTTTTCGTGGACTCGGTTTCACCGCATTTTTCGCTTAGGCGCCGAAAAAAGCGGGGCCTTTAACAAACGCGAATTTGGCCGCGCATCCTGTCGTGCTTGTTGCGTTAACAGGCTCTGGTGTACAAAAAAATCAGCGTTGTGATCGAGCTAGTACGCAAACGTTTCATCATGGGCTACTAAAATAGTGACTATTTACGTAAATCATTCGTTAATTTAATTTAAATCGCCCAAGTTTAATAAATATTTTTTATTCGTTCACATGTAATCTGGTTGAGCCCGTTTGTGATGAATAAACTATTATCATTGTTTTAAAATAATTGCGTATTATATTGCGTATACACGCCAATAATTACGACATTGAAATCAGATCAATATTAAGTACAATATAAAAAAGCTATCCAAAGTTTTCAATACATAATTAAGATGCTCGACATGTTCATGGCCTAGGAAAAGTTCGTCCCTAAATCCAAATCCGCACACATCTGTCGCTGAGTCCTTATCTAGATGCATCTCACCCACTAGTTTATCCGGGGATTTTCATTTTGAAATGTCACCCCAGAGATCTTGAGTTGAGAAATAATTTATGTCGAAAATTATGAAACATAGGACTGCTCATTAGTATTCATCCTCATAGAAAAGAACCGTCTTTCCTATTGAATGATATTATATGATCTATTAAAGACCTATTAAATTCGAAAACAGCGCAAAATTATGAGGAGTTATATAAAATAAATACAACTGGTTATCAAGCATCAAAAAACCAGGAGAAAAAATTTCGGAAAATTTCATCCGGAAAATCAAACCTACGTTACTCAAAATACAACCGGAAGAAAGGTTTTCTAGTTTTTTCTTCAATTGCTAATCTGAAAGCGGAACGACATTTTATAATGAGCATGACCTAGATGAATATTTGAGGAAGTCTTCGTATTAATCTATACTTATATACCTTTCTTAAGGGAGAGGTAGCGAGCGAGAAGTGATCAATTACTTAATTGCGAAAATAATAAGATTCCTTCAAGTTTTGAAAGAGAATCCTTGATAAATCGAACTACGTTAATAGATATGCTACTACTGAGTATTGAGTACGGAGATCAGAATAAAGGATATCCGTTATCTTCAAATATACGGTCCGAGAAGTTAAGTGCATTGGGTTATTGGGGATATTATTTGGGAAGTATAGCTGAGAACTCCAATTAAAACCCTTCGCTAATCCCGAAGAAAATAAAATAATAAAAGTCCTTCGGAAAATGGATCATTATTAACGTAACATAATGACAGGTCTTTTCATGGAGGAAAGATTTTTTATCGGTGATTTATTTTTGATCCCTCGCAAGAAAAGATTTTGGAAAAAGAGCATAAATTACCAAGTTATTGTTCCTTGTCACTGATTAATTTACGTATACCATAAATACTTTTCAAACATAATTATAGATTTCAATAGACTGCAATTGGCCTACATATATAGGTTTCTTTATGGAAACAATTTAATGACCTTGTATATAGAATTCTTTTCTATAATTACGTCGAATTTATGGAACATACGTATACATCTCCAAATTCAAATTATAAACCGAATGTTGCGTTCATATTACTCAATAAAAGTCGATACATTCACGGTTGAATAGTCAAGTAATTAAATCAAAAATTTTATATGGGTCATTTGAATGAATCCATTAATGATTATCAAATTTGAATATCAAAATTCAATGAATCAAAATTGAATGAATGATTATCAAATTTAATTCTATGTAATTGAAGCTATAATTTTGGTTAGAAATTTTTGGAAAAATCAATTGAGTGCAAGAAGAAGATGCGATAAGATTAACCATGAATATCATGTTTATTACGTGTTTAAAGTCGAATATGCTTATTTCATGTACATTTTCCCTATGAAAAATAGACACGAATTATATTTAGCGGGTCCAAAAATGCTATAAAAATAAAAGCTCAGTAGAAACAGATGTGGAGCTGGAGCGCACAAAACCTTTCAGGTATTTTTAAGCTGTGGAAGTTAATCCTCGACACAAGTAACTAAGAAGTTTAAAAACACCTACAGCTTTTGAATTATTCTCCAGAATTATAGCTCGTTGGAAAATTTTAGGTACTTGGTCACTAGATGAGCTTCCGAGTGAGTGAAAATCGTAAATAAGGCAAACTCTTCTCTTCGTCAGGCTCCTTTGTCTCATTTAAGTTTTTCTTCATCTCTTTCCGTGTTCTAAAATCTTAGTAACTTTTTCTATCCCGAACTACTCCCTCGGCTTTAGTTCCCCTGTAGTCCTTCCTGTTGGTCTTATTTCTTGCTTTTGAGAAATCTCGCGACTTCTGTGTTTTTATGCTAATTTTCTTTCGGATTCCATACTTTATCCTTTAAGTAACAAACTAGCATCCGTAATCCCTTTTCGCGAGCTGTAGCTTTCTCATCTGCAAATCTAATCGACTCTCCCGTCATCTTGATCCACACCCGTCCATTCACTCCTTTCCCATAGCTGCTGTGTCGAAATTAGTTGGAAATCTCCCGTAATAAAATGTAAGCAGGTAATTTTACCACTAATCGTAAAGATTATATCTGCAGTTTGTAATAAATTTTTAGTTTATCAAAATGAAAGCACCTTAACATCTGAGAACACCCTTGAATTTATATATTATTGAAAAAAAATTGTCAAATATTAAAATGACGATTCAGCATATCAACGAGAGTAAGATAACCTATAACTACATTCGAAAACATTACAGGAAAACTAAACTCTTACGAAATTGTTTTACACTTAACGAATTTACGCTAGATTTCTTCCTTGACTTCGATTGATATCCATCAATCTAATTACTTTTATTAATGATTGAATAATAAGCAAATATCAATCTAGAAACCAACATTGAATGGGACAACGTATTTTTAATTTCGTATATTTTACGCGAACAATAATGAATGTTCTGAATTTAACCTTCCGAATTTAACCTTTGGATAATTCTCTTTTTTGGATTATATTAAAAAATCTGCGCGCTTTTGAAACTAATATTAATATTAGCGCAATCAAGGAGATCTTCTGGAGAATGCATCTCCAGAAGCATATAATCTCTTACGGGGCATCCAAGACCCGCTGTTGCAAGATGAACGACTCCTTCATTTCCTCGGATGCAAAGAAATCAAAATTCCGTAAAAATTGCGATGAAACTCTGTACGGCAACTGTATAGTCGTGATTTTCAGTTCCAGTGGATTCCATAGCGAGTCAGTTACTGGCTTACCCTCCCGTCGGGCATAAAGCAATTTGGATCGGAATACAATTCCGCCTGGATATCAGTCTCTCGGCTTAAGATATGAGACATTCGTAAACCCTTCGCTTCTTCCAATTCGTCAATTCAATATCCGAGGAGATCCCGATAGGGATCCCGATAAAATAAAGTGATATTTTACATACGGAAGGAATGTTTTCTGGATCCCGAGCGATAAATGTTTGAGCGGTGGATCTTAATGATGAGATTCCAAATTCCTCTCGCTCTGCGAATAGATTGTTTTATCGATGATTCGGAGAAATCTGAGGAAACTTTTCGGAGAAAGAAATTAAATGTATCATAATATGATTCTCCCTGAAATTAAAATTCGAAGGTTGTATATTAATTAATTAAATAATTAATTATTAAAATTTATTTTGAATATTGAACAATCCGTCTCTTTTAAATGTTAATATTTAATTAAACTGTCTATACCTTAGAGTTATCGATGGTACGATGCAAAAAATGCTACCGATTTAAATGCTCGCTTTCATAAACGATAGATGGCAAATCAAACTAAACTTTTACTAAAGTCATCACGTTGATTCCTAAAAAATATTCATTCACTCAACTCAATCGAACTTCTACAATTAATTTATGGAGAACTTGATATTTAATAAACAACTAAAATCTATTAATATATTTTAGAATTCTTTAGATTCTGTAATGGTGGATACTTGTCTAGCACTTGGGTGATGCGGAAAACAGAACAGGGACCACTTACAACAAAGAACGTTAAGCTTTAATTGACGGAGGATTCAAACTCCAATCTACCCGTCCACGCTTAGCAGGTGTCCGCGCCCAGTTTTAAACAAAATACGAAAACTTTAGGACGCAAAACGGTCCATCCCAACCGTTAAAAGGAATAGAAATACGCAAAAGGAAAACGTAGAAAAACCGAATCGTGGAAGCATCTGCCAGTAACACGAACATCTCATTTGAGTCACTGTGCGCTGTGCCACCCACCGAATTCCAGCACCATTCTTATCTTCCTTTTGATTAGTGAATGCGCGGAGTGGGAAGCTCATGGGCGGACTTCCCGCCTCCGCAACACCCCTACGTTTCGTGCTTAGGTGCTTCGTATTCTCCTGCCTAAAAACAGCCGCAATCACGTTTTTGTTCGTTCGATTCTAATGGAACTTCCCCTGCGATGAAAAAGGAAGCAGTTCGCGCCGAGGGAATTGAAACGCGAAAAAATGAACGTTTTAAAAAACCTCTTTCGTTTCCTTCGAACCACTTGCTTTACCAATTTACGCCACCGACAGCAGACTCGCCTCGAGGCAAAAGCTCTCGCTTGGGTTCCGTTGGAATTATATGTGTGCGACAGTCGATTAAGATCGGGGAAGTGTTGATGAGAGGCGGCATGATCAAGGGAGGATGCGAGGGGAGGTGGAGTAGACAAAGGACCCGAAGGGCGAACTTGAGACGCTCTCTCTGTAAATTTCTGCTCGAACGATAGGAAGCAATTCCGATAATACGCTCGCTTAGGAATTTTTCCGTCAAAGACGATGCTCGTTATTCGTTCTCTTACTAATCATATAAAGAGAGGGGATTGTGAGCGTGGGAAAAATTCGATCAATGAGCGCGATAAAAACCCTGTCTACATTCCGTAGACGTTTTCAGGATTAAAATTTCGATTAGGGTTGTTTCACGATAGAAAATGTGATTAATTCGACGTTTTGTATTGTGATTAGGAGGAAACATTGAAAAATATGTAAAATTATTCCGTATTTAGTATGTTAAGACCGTGAATGATATGAATTATTTTACGTAAATGCTTCGGGGAATTATTTATACTTAAAAAGTTTATAGTAATAAAAATCGTTAAATCTTATATTTACGTAGTTAGGATCGGAAATATATTCCTAAGTACGCTATAATCTTTAATTATAATGTTAAAATGTTGAAAGTCAAAATTCCGAATAAATTCATTCATCGTAAGATTTGAATAAAGGGCGTACAAATTATATGATCAATATTTTAAAGTAAATATCAAAATTTATTTTAATAAACTAAGATAGATAATCAATTTTGTGAATAAGATACTTTAGATAAGCTCGGATTTAGAAAAGAGAGTATGGCACAAATTATGAGGAAAACAATGGACGAATTGTGGTTGGAAAGACCGATGAATTGTAACAGGAGTGCGGGAGGAAAGCTTTAGGACGCTACCAAGCTAATGTATTTTTCATTTCATCCGTCTAGAATTATATCCATGTTTAATGCAGCCGTGTAGATCTTATCTTTTCCTCTTGTGCCTCTCCCGTATTTCTCGAAGAAGCGACAGCTTATGCAAATCGCCCATCCCAAGCCCTCCCATCCATCCACTTCTACCGATCCAAGAGGAGTAATTCAGGAGCCAAGATTTCACAATGAACCTCATAAAGATAATATATATAAGAAATGTTAGAGATCCTCGGGTGGAAATCTACCGAGAAGACGAGGAATATAAACAAGCTAGGTTATCTTTACTAGAAAACAGAAATAAGGGAACGTTCTGAAAACTATATCAGAAAACTAGACACGACGGCGTAACAAAACTTTTCAGATTGAAAAATGAATATCAACATTTCACTAGGAATATGAAACATGTATGCGGTAAGCAAAAGTTACCAGCATAAGTCAAACTTCTGGAGTCAAGGAATAAAAATTCAAAGAGTAAATGGAAAAGATAAAAAGCAAAGTGAATGGGATTTAAATCCAGAATTTCTATCTCTATAAAACCAACATGTAATCTGGATTTTAAGTCTACTCTCAACTCCGAATAATACCAATCGAGATTAAACAAAATAATATAAAGCATAATGCAGTACAAGCATTCAGTGACAAACTTGGAATTGCAAATTTGAATGCATGAGGAATCTATTGTTATTATAATATAACGTTGCATGATATATTTTAAATAGAATAATAATGAAATTCCTAATCGTTAGACCATGATACTTATACTTTCATTCATCAGTTCAATGAGAACGGTAGCGGTCGCAGGAGTAAATCTAACGGCAAAATAAACAGAATTACATTGAGGAAGTAAACAAAAGTATGCCTAATTTGTCGCATGATTTAAACGCCGAAATTATTCACTAAAAGTTTATGCTTAGATGATTTTTCCAAAATTAGGATTAGTGAAGTATATGAATCTTTTTCCTTAAACCTGATGAATTAATCAAACCGATGGATAATACTGCTCTCAGGTAGAGATTCCAAGTTTCTCATCCTTAAAATCCTCATATTGCCCACTAATCAACAGATTTGACATCTGAGATTACTTTAACCGTTAAATTTATGCTCAATGAGAATTTTTCAATTTTTTTCAATCAAATCTTTCCGTTACATAAAATAATTCATGAAACATATAATTATGAAATTTATCTGTCTGGAAATTGTGTTTTCTTAATTGTTCAAAAATCTATATTTTTTACAATTATATAAAAATTTATATTTTTAAAGAACACAAAATTAAATATAAAATACTTCTTTTACTAGCTTTTCTGAAGCTTAAATTTAACTGAAATTAGTATTCAATTATTTATTTTCCTTTTATATTTAACAAATGTAACATTCATGAAAGTTATTTAATTTATATAACTCTTAATGCGTGCGATGACTAACGTTTTTCGATTTATGATAGCAGTGAAGGTAAATTTTTGACACTCGTTAAATCTTTGCGTTGATATTTCGGGAAAGAATAAATGAAAATAGTTTTTATATTTTTCGTACAGACAAATTCAGAACAGTAAACGAAACTCAGAATTTCGTTGATAAATAACTTTCATTAGTATTTGTTAATCACAAAAATTAATGATTGTAACGATTTATAATTTCACGGGAAGCCTGCCAACCGATTCTTTAATTAACGATTTTAAATAGTTTTTGCAACGAAGCCTATTCATTCGACTCGTAAATAATTTCATGCGAGCGAGTTGTCGGTCAGTTTCCATGTCGGTCAATTTATCTGTCATTCAGTCGATCCGTCGGTAAAGATCTGTCTGTCGGACGGCACTGACTCATATTGAATATGTAAATAACTATAAAAACTTACTTCAGACTTTTGTAAATGCGCTTCCCATAATGAGCAAGGTAGATGAGTTTACAATACTGTTATACGTATACAAAGTATAAAATTTCTCTTAAAGTTCCATCTTCAAAACAGGAATATTACGACACCGCTACGCTACTAAATTCAAAGAAAATCACTTTACCTTGAACGTGAGAAAAACGCTCCACTACACTCCACTTCTATAAAGTTTTGGCATTGCGTTCCTTATCTAATTTCATAACGTTTAAGATTCTAACCCCAAAGTTTATGGCGCTAGTTTACTTGATTATTATTATTTAAAATGGGTATAAAAAATCTATGATATTGACAAGATCACTGCAGCTCCGCTTTATCCAATGCTTTATCCAAAAACTCTTGCATTTGGGGTCTCATAGTAAAGAACCAGTAATAAATAAATTTCTTTCCCTTGCTATGTACTTCCTGTTTGCTCATTTACTACCATAAGGTCTTGCCAATCACACGAGTAGGCAAGTGAACAACTCAAACGTTCAAAAGTAAATTTTACATCAACAAAGGCACCAAGCTGTGGCACTTTACTCCTACTTTATACCTGAACAAAGGAAGCGTACCTTGAAAGTTTCAGGCAAAAGTGTGGTTTGCTCACCTGATAGTGACACCAGCCACCACCAGGGGGTTCTGGCAGTCAATTCATAATGCTTTGCTTGAGGTTTCCCTCGTACAAGGAAAGTAAAAACGAAAAAAAAAGTTAAATTTTATGCTGGAGGCCGTGAAAATCAAAACAAAAATATATACAGAGAAAATTCCTTCATCTAAAACTTAGTTACAGTAAAAATATTAATAATAAAGAGAATTTTATTTCTCCAGAGAGTTCCAAAATATAGAAAGTTCATTCACGAAGTTTTTGAAAATAATCTTCTTGAGTGAAAGATTGAATGAAAACAATCATGAAACTTAAAGGTTTACTACTGTCCAGGTTTCTCATTAATGAAATTCGGTATATAGCGAAGATTGTTAACGAATTCCGCTCTAGAACTAACTTTTACCTAAGACAATCTCTCCTTTGTAAAGTAATTTCATCTATTCACGTTACAACTAATCATGATGGTCAGAACGAATTCGATCAGGTAAGAGAATAAAAATTCTGAAGTTGTATGTGTATTCTTTCCGCCTACTCATTAGAAAAAACACGAGCAATTGACGCGTAAGTGACTAACAGCATTTCATAGATGGCATCTCGTACTTGACTAATTGGAGTAGAAATTCTCCCGATGTGCGCAGGTGTTAATGTGGTCACTCCAAGTGCAGCCATTCATCATCCCTTAAAGATGTCAACTTGCTTTTCGTAAGGCGCATTGGGAACATCCCGTGACGGGAGCTGGATACTCTTCCAAAATCCGTGGCATTACTTAATCCACGTACAGATTCAGTGTGCTCAGAAGGTTTTTGATTCGAGATATGGGTGAGATGTATATGAGTAAAATTTAATTTTACGATGGAAAATTAAAGTGGAGATGCTGAGGACGGCTGAGGGAAAATGTTTTTAATCGGTGTGAGTATACACGACTCTGTAGGAGTTTAAAAGAGATTGGAGATCGGATGTGGTCGTATTTGTGCTAGATAACAATAAAATAAAAACTAAGCAAATATTTCAATATTTCTATTCTTCTAAAAATTATATCCAAGTCGAATGTTTTAGTATCTTTTTTACGACGTGCAGCAACGTAAAATAAAAGAAACTGAGGAATTATTCTTTTTAATTTGTGAAAATAATTACTTTAAAATAATTTCCTTTTATTTTAATTGTTAATCCATGTTTTTCTTAATTACTTATTTAAATATCTTTTTTAATAATTCGAAATCCTAGCACTTATTTTATTTCAAAAGCGTAAATATAAAAAAATGAAATTAACATATAGATCAGAGAAATGCAAAAGTACTCTTATACTTGCAAAAATTAACTATCAATTTCTTAAAGATAAACTTAAATAGATGGATATAAAAACAAAAAAGACGCGAAACATGCAACAAGTTTCGTTAAACAATAAATTCATCAAATCTGAGACACGTAACCTTCATGAACGTAATCATGTGAAGATGCAAGAAGGATCAGCTTCAGAGCTCCCTCAGTCTAGTGCTCATTACAGAATAAACCCTTCCGAGATGTGTACCGAAATCTATCCAGGAGTACCGTAACTAACACAGTATTCTGTATCAGTTTTCGGAAGTAATTTCACGTTAAGTTTTCAAAGAGAACAATCATTCAATCTTCCTCTGTTTACGAATAATGGATAGATTTCTTCTTAATCGGATAAATTAGAGATTTTCGAGACGAGACTCCTTCTGAAAATCCCTTTTCTCCGAAAGAGAACACCGGAATGTACCCTCTCGTTAAGGTCCTTAATTGCACTTATCGACGGCTGAGTTCTCCAGTTTTAGTTCTCTAAAAATTAAACCCTGTATTGCTATCGATGTTTCTCTGATGCTCTTTGGTCGCGATCGTTACGTTAAAAATTTTCGTGGCCGAAAACTCATTCGCACGCCAATTCCGTTCCGCGACAATTACCACCACCGCTGTTTCTCCGTTGGCATTACCTCGCGCACGACTCACAAAACCCGTGATGTGCGCATTTCGTGCTTTGGAGCAATTTCCCTCAGGTCACGGAATCGTCGAAAAAAAAGACGATAAAAGTCGGCGATAAGGAGCTGAAGAGGCAAAAACTCGTCCTGAGGTGTGTCTCGGTATAAGGAACCGAAGAATATGTCTTTCATTTTCTAATGTTCCTTCTTCTCCGCCGCCTCCATCCATCTTTTAAATTCCCATTGACCTCTTTCTGCCTCGCAAATGCGTCTCCCGCGTTATTTATGCAGCGCTTTCGTAATAAAACCTCCAATATAAGTATGGTTCGGCATTTTTCGATCCTCAGAATCGGAATTATTAACCATTAGTTACCTTCACGCCCTTTCTGGGTGGAATAGTGAATGATGAGCTAAGTGTGAAGGGGAATTATATCTTTTTCGACGTTGGCTTTTATTTGAACTAGATTTAATACCTATTCTTCCTCATCCAATGGGTCTAGTTGTCATATAAAAATATTCATCATTCACTCCGATTATAAATTATGTTATACATATATTGCTTCATTATATAGTTAAGTAATAAATACTCTATCAAATATTGGACATCAACAGTTCTAACCTGGATAACAAGAGATGTACAGAGACTATAAAGAAGACCGAAGGGTATAGAAAATATACACATTATTATTCAGGGATAACGTGGAAAAGGGAGGTGAAGAATCAAGCTAAGAGAAAAATCTAAATCTTGGCCTGAAGATTCTAAAATCGAGGCTTACGGCGATTGATTATTATGTACGTATTTCGAATAAAAGCGTCCTAATTCAAAACAATCCTCTACAGTCGATCATTATTCTCAATCATAAAGCTCAAAATTTCCGTATGCAAATTCATTTCGAAAAGATTAAATATCGAATGAAAAATCGTTAGAGAAATAATGATTTCCTTATGATTAATCTCTCATAAATTTCTTTCTCATTAGACAGTCTGAGGAATTCCTTCTTACGCAACAGGAGATTAATAATATTAATGAGGATTTGAAAGCATTGAATTCTCGTTTACTCTCAACTCCTAGCGTTCAAACCGCTTAAAAAATAGCTTTAATGCAATCCGTGATTTTTGTACAATAATTCACACATTTTAAAACATTTTACGATTCTTACGGTATAAATCCTTCCTTCGCCTCCAAATACTATTTACTTTATGCTTGACTGTCTATTTCCATTAAAAATTCCTAAGCCCTCTTTCGTCGTTGAAGCAATTTAAATATCAAAGGCAATACAGAAAGCTTTCTGTCACTCGGAATGAATTCACTCTTTTCACACGAAAAAACGAATAAAAGAAAAAAATCTTTCAGATTTCGACTAAAAATAAAAAAGATCGACTGAAATGTTATTTTTTAAATGTATCTTAATTCACAAAATGGTACAATTATTCAACTGAAATAACTGTATTCACGTCTTCCACTCTAGATACATCAAAAATTGAAAATATTAAATGTAGAATAGAGGAATGTCTTTTGAACATTGAATGACTCCGGCTTTCTTTAGGAATCAAGGAATCCATTCAAAATCCTCTATTTTCATATATTCCTTCTAGATCATCAAAGCCTTGGTTTTTTAAGAAAGCCATCATGGTCTTACGAGTAACTTAAGATCCTCTATTTCGTCGTATTGAATATTTAAAATATAAAATGTACAACATCGACTTCACCGTGGGAGCAGCTTCTGAAAGCGAGGGGACACAAAGCCAATGATCGTCCTTTCACTTCAATCGCTTCCTGTTATCGCTCGATTCAACTTGAATTCTTGGAACTAATATTTCCCTGTTCTTTCTTCCACTTGAATAACGGTTCTGTGGTAGGGATACGCAATAAATGATAAAAATAGCCAAAGTCTTTTGAGAACGTGTCTCCTACGATTGATCTATCGAATAACGCCAAAATATATTTTGTCGCATAATTTTATAAAAAATATACTTCTCATATCCTTATTGTTAATAAACTGAATAAAATTAAAGTACCAAAGAAAGAGTACCTAATTGGAGCCTTCCACCGTTCGCCGTGTTTATTTCCTCTTTTATTTCGCCTCAAGGATACAAAAAGAGCGATTAAAACTCGGAAACCGATATCCAAAAACATATAAACATAACACACAACATATATAAATAAATTATAACTTTTGAATTATTTTTTCATTCCATATCCATTTTCTAGCATTATAGGTTTCCAAAACTGTTGACGTATTTCCATTTATTGTCATTCTTTTTTCAGCTAAATAAAGGAACATCTAAGAACTGCAGTGATAGAAAAATGCTCAATATATCTTCCTTTGGCTGTGAACGATCGACCAACAGATGAAGTTTTTGGGATCTAGTTCTTGGAGATAAACCACAGCTCGAAATTACGGATAACTCTGGAGCTTGATGAAAAGAACGATAAAGTGATATTTCTTTCGGATTCTCACCTCCTATGTCCCTTTCCATTGAAGCTCACATAGTTGAGTGCAACTTCCTCTCGCCTAGAGTGCATTATCGAACTGAATTAGTAAAATGGGCTCGGCTCTAGCGATATGGGCGTGGTTGAAGAGCTGAGGAGGACATCGACGTGCTGATAACTCCCTGTGCAAACACTTCGTTAAGCGTTAACTATCTCTCTTCTAGCCTAAATGACTTTCGAGTCGGTAATCCATATAAGTCCCACTCTTGGTCCAAATTCTCTTAGTTAGACGCCACTTCATTATCGATTCCTTGGGATATCTCAACAAAGCGCAAATCTCGGTGAGAAAAGTAGAAAATAATTAATGTATTCGAAATAATCATAGAAAGAGTTTCTTGGATTAAATCTAGTAAATTTCAAATCTAACCTTCATAAAAACCCTCATTTAATTACTAAGTTATCCATGCAGAAATGATAGATGTATCGTTTTTAGCAGTATGTTCATTTCTGCACGTTCCCCATTACCAGCATCCTACTCTTTAATTAGCTGTAAATACGTGAAAAATTCAATAAATCTATCCAATATTTTTTTGCAGAATATTACGCGCGAAAAAAATTAAACGAAAATTATTAATAGTATAAATAAAATTCCCTTTGTATTTTAATGTTACTCTCTATAAACTTCATTTCATTTTCCGCAAATTTATCCAAAATATGAACTAGTCATCCAGCTCCACCAATTTATTTTCTACAAACACATACATCTTATCTTCACTTTGTACATGTTTTAAATTTATTCACATAGTTAATTTCAATGACAACGCAGAGTGTCTAGATAGAACTAATATCTCATGTCTTTTAAAAAATTTAATTTATCCATAAAATAAATTCGTGCAACATTATGAACATAATAATACAGAATAGATCTAGATGAATTTGATAAACTTTTCATGAAAAACTATGATATTGATTAAGTTATAATTTCGACGGATCGGTGACATTGTTTCTATTCATTTGCGTAACAAAGGAAAAATTATTTTAACAGCGACTAAATGCGTCATGAGAAGGTTGGGATTATCAATCACGAAAGCGGTGTTAATCACTCAAGCCACCCAAACACGTCTTGGATTCCGCCGGGAAGACATCCCTCCTCAAAATCCAAATGCTCCTAAGCATTCGCATGTGATTCCAATACGTCAAAAGGAGACATCTGGAGATTTGATTTTGAATAAAGTACCGACTGTGTGACACATAACGAGAATGGTTTGGCTTCTAGGAATCCTCGTTACCCGTTGCACTAACTTGTTTACAATGGAAGGATTAGCCTCTCGGAGAATATTATTGGGGACAAGGTTGAGAGGAGGTGACATGCAATGCTAAGGCGAGAGTAATCTAATTAGTGATGGGGTACTCCTCCCGAAATGGGCCACCGACGTATTACCCTACGTGAAAAACAATACGTGAAACAATCGACCGCGCGAGGAATACAACGAAAATCCGGATGGTTATTCTGACTGTCCATTTGGTCAAACCTCCCTCTGAATGGGCATTAAGTGATGGGAATTACTCGCGTGGGAATACGACAAAATGGGCGTTTCTCGTATTAAATCCACATAGATATCTGCGGAATGACGAGAAACGTAAGTGGAAATAAAGACCCATTTATCTTTAAATGGAATGCGGAAACGGAGTATTGAGAATTCCTTTCATAAACTACTACTAAATTAGAAAATATTCGCCAAATTACGGAAATAACATGATAAAATTAAACTAAATAAACCAATGAAATGATTCGCCGCGAAATGCAGAAGAAAACTCGTTGAAGTATTCAGAATATATTACATTTGATGAGGGAAGTTAACGTTAAAAATCCATCGTGCACGATAATTGTTGATTACAGAGAAACATCTATATACTTTTTCCACAAAAAACTTCTCTTCTCTTTGAATAAATAATTTTTACTAATTTATTTAAATATTTTAGAATGTTAATATATATTGAAACGAGTAAATTCTTTTTAAGGGTGCACACGACGTATCTTTTTCATCCGAAATAATATCCTAGATAAAACAGTTCATTACGATCGAAAAATAAATAGATGAATAATAATGAGGGATGATAAGCAACGAATAAGCACAATGCATATATGAATTACTTAATAACTTGATATTTAATTCGATAAATTTTCTAATATACTTTAATGTTTACTCCTATCATCAAAAGGAATAGTATCCATTAAATGGTTTTAATTTTCACACGAAAATAATTGATGCTTTAATAGTAATAAATATATAATGATATTCTTATACACAATTCTCATATAATTTATTACACTACTACTCTTTCAAGTTCAAGTCTTCTAAGTCATTTGCTTTTCTCAGACCACCGCTATTTCAACGTGTCTTTAAATTCACAATACAACCAGAAAAGATACACACCGCTATTTTTTCCCGTAAAGACGTCGTTATGATAAAAGATTCAACGTGGGAAAACCTTTGCTCGAAAATTTCCCTCAAACATTTCTCCTTTGAAAAAAACCGAGCATTGTCGTACTTTGAAATATTTTCCGACACAAAACGACACATAGCCATCAGCACCGACGGGCTCATAAACGAGCTTAGTGACCTGCCTGAAATTAAAAAAAGGTGGAACGAGATGTGAAGGGAAAACTTCGACGAATCCGTTCAAAGTTCCTGTGACGCGTTCCCAGCCTTTTGACGCCGCGAAGCATTCTCCTAACCGAAGGGAAAACATCGCGAACTTATTATTTACCGGAATAAAATACTGTCGGAACACAAGGCGATGCAGGATTTGAATTGAATTATCGACATTCTTGTCAATGGGAAAAGAAATTTAACATGTGGGCCCGTGAAATTTTGATGGAAAGGGGGGATCTACAAAGCGGCTGTGTGCAACGTGTTGGAAAATGGTCGTTTTTATGGCACTCGAGCAGTAAAAATTTGCAAAGTGGGAGACCGTGCTTGGGTGGGACAAAAGCGCGAAATTAAGTTTCTGTATCTAGAAGGAATAAAAGGTCCATAAATATTTGACAAAAATTGTGCCTCCCGAGCTTCCTCCATTATCATAAACCGTCGTAATACCAGGCGTGAGCCTTCTGCTTTCATTTACAAAATGCATGAGGAAGTGAAGGTGCACCGTTACGACGAGCGACTATAGCACTTGAGTTCGTGTTTGAGAATTTCAAGGGGATGTGAAGATAACAGAGAATGTGCGTCACAGAGAGGATAACTAGACACTACCTAAACCCATTTAAATCTTTGAGTCGAAACAGTATTCTCGTTTTCGAAGTTGACGAAATAAAGGTTTTACGAGTTAAAAGATAACTGTTGCGTTTGACGCGGCTTGGACTAGTTCCAAGGAATGACGGACGAGTAAAATTCGGACATGATCGGGACTCGAATCCGGACCACCTAATTCACGGTGACAAGCTTTTTATATCGTTTTTATTCCTTGAGATGGACTAAATTTTCTGAGATTAATATCTACATATCCCCAATTGGATTTCAAGTTTTTTTGATGATCATTTATCTTCTTAGAAAAATTTTTGTAGCCTGCTAAATTCGAAGATAATTGAATAAAATTAGAGCTAAATATTGAGCAGAAATTATCGCCAATAATTCATATAAATTTTAAAACTTCATTCATTATATCAGGACTATAATACCCAGTTGTCCAATATTTATGACGACATTTTACCATCGAAATAGTTCAAATAATTCAATCAATCGAAAAAACCTCAAATATATACTAAAATAGGAAATTGAAGATATTAATATGTTCAGACCCATAAAATACAACAGGATATTCGTATCCTTTGAGGATTAAGATCTTTGGAGAAACTCCAAACAATATTTCTTTCATATTATAATCTATTATGCCGCATTCTTCGAACTGAAGGAAAGTTTTCCTACATCCTTCTGAGAAATTTATTCATAAATTCATATTATTCTCTGCCTCTCCTTTTTGAAACTCCTATTCTCGCCTCAGTGCTAAACCACATCCTCGAGTCTACTAATTTTTAAAACAATTTTATAACAACTACTTTAATAATTCTACTATAGAAAAAATAAAAATCACCCTATTAATTTTTTTAAAAATGCCTATAATGGGGGATCGGTAAGCCTTCTAACACTGAGGTCCCGAGTTCAAATCACGGCTGAGGAGGAAATTTTCCTCTCGGGATGTGGATGTTTACATTTCAGTCATTCGCTGTCCTTTGCAAAGCTATGAACCACGCTGTAATTGTCCAGAAAGTTGATGTTTCTGCAGTCTTACTCAAATAAATAAAAATTGTTTTGAATAGAATACTCCACGCCTTTAAACTATTTAAATCATCTTAACTGGGATTTTCATTACGCAATGTCGTCATAAACATAATAAGCGATTTCAATTACAATTATATTCATTATTTCCACTCTTCAATTAAGGCTTTTAATTTACTACGTAATTTCATTTTCGTGCATCCATTGTCCATTGAAAAGTTAAGTATTTAATTCCATCCATTTATACATATTTTTAGCTCTAAGAATATATTGAAATTCAATGTGTAACGATCCCATTAAAGAGACGGAACGATGTTTCGAAAGGTTTCCAAAAACGGAAACCTCGTCAATTACATCCGAGCGCATCAGAAAGTTAATTCAATCAAGAACACCAAATTGATCAATTAACGGTAAAAATAAAACATGTGACGGTTGTGGAGAGGACGTTACATTCTGATAACAGCTTTGATTGAAAACGGGGAGGCATTAATAAGAATATAACTCAAATAGAGCAGTTTAATTTATCGGAACGCCCTGTTATTTGCGGAAATTGGGCATTTTTGCGATAAATCAATTGAAAATCTTTAGATGTGGACTAGGCATGACCCTAATTAAGCCATCACATCAAAATTGATCCTTTTTGAAGAAAAATATAGTTATTCGGGAGAAATCTCGACGCTATAATTTTTACGTAAACTATATTATCTGCGTATATCCTTGTACGAAAATCATCCGGTAGCCGAGAGCGTAGCAAACTAACAGCTAGAGCTAACTCTCGAGGTTCCAGGTTCGAGTCCTGACGAATCGGAATCTTCCGATTGATAAGTCTCTAAT
This sequence comes from Pantala flavescens, assembly GCA_020796165.1. Taxonomy (NCBI): domain Eukaryota; kingdom Metazoa; phylum Arthropoda; class Insecta; order Odonata; family Libellulidae; genus Pantala; species Pantala flavescens. The sequence goes on along the minus strand of CM036889.1, from coordinate 14,153,779 downwards.
GAGTGTACTTCTTTCCGTTCATAGTACAGTGGTCTTATCTGAATAAATTTTAATAGAGGCATATTATTATTACCACTTAATAGGGCTCGTGTTGAAACAGTAGGAAACAAAAACCAAGAAATAGGGATAGAATAAATGGATAGTAACGATTTTAAAACAATTACAACTAACAAGAATCAGCTTGTGAATCAGAATATTACTGTCGAAAAGTTACAATGTCAACATTAACTTCACGCTATCGTCGATCATCAAAAAAGTATATATATATAAGAATAAAATAAACATAATATTATTCATAAATAGATATTATCCTGTATTTGTGTACGTATGTAAATATAATGTGAATGAATGCAATGGTTTATACTTCTCAAAGATACAGTAGCGTAAATAAAGTGAGATAAGGAATATTACTATTCCTCGAAGAGAAGGTCATCAAAAATACTCGTGCAGAGAACGATCATTCCTGCCCGTCTCTGCCCTATATTCCTGCAAAAAAGAAATGAGCGAAGACAGGTAGTGTCACGTTCTCCGCTCACGACTGAGTGCTGATGCATTTTGGTGCCTCTTTCTCAGGGTGTGCCTTTAGACACGTACTTCGCTGGTAATGGGTGGAGCAAAAGAGGCAATTTCCAAGTAGATGCCGAATAACACTTTGATTTGCAGTAAATGTACCGAACTCTAAAAATAAACGTTTCCCATTCCGGTATATCAAAAAGTGGAAATATCTCTAAGATGAGGAAATACTATTGGGTAATATCTTATTTAAATCTGCTACGCCTTAAATGCTATGGATAGGATTTAGGAAAATTAGAAATGAAATATTTTTCAAGTATGACGCTATTTTAAAGCTAAGACTGTCTTCAAATATATTTTGAAATTAATTTATTTTGAAATATTACACGAAAGTATGCATGCCTAAAAGCAACTTGATATAAGGACTTCTACTGTAAAAGATATCCGTGTTAAGAACCACCATTTATTTAGCATTTTTCTACTCTTTCAGCTAAGATATCTCTCTTAATTTCTTCGCGGGAAAAAAACGAATAGAGTTCGATGAGAATCCAAATGAGTTAAAAAATATGGTAAACCAAACCGTGAAACCTATAATATCTCCATCAAAATGGAATTATGAAAAGAACATTTCTGGAAAAATTGCGCAAACTTCTTTTTTAATCGATAGTCGAACTACATCATGTATCGATTATTTTCGTAATTATACCGATGTATATTCCTAAACCAACAACTACACTTCGTGCTAAATTTGTGATTATTGATGGAATGGAACTCCTGTAATCTTTACGATGTCTAAACCTCTCAAATGGATAGGAAGTAGTTTATTTAGTCCATATAGCCAATATCAGTTGAGAAAGGGGACCATGTCTGTTCCGCACAAGAGGCGACATCTTCCATGTGATATGTGTACTAATGGATTGCCAAGTACGCCCGAGTATTTTTTGCGGGAAATTTGAATTGGCCATGCCCACCCTGCAGATATCTTAGATCAATCAATTTAATACCATTCATTTTGAGAACTTTAATCGAGGATTGCCGAATAATTTTTTTTTCTTCGGACCGAAATACTGTTATTGAATTTGATGCTAAATGAAGTTTGAATTTGATGAAGTTGGAAAATCTGTTCGCACTCGTCAGAAGATATTATCCATCCATACATTTATTCTATCTAGTTTCCTTCAATGATCCTGGTGAATATATTTTTCAGAAAATATGCTGTGAAGCCTTTAATAATTCGAAATTTTAAAAACCCACGAATAAAAAATATTATAGATATTAACTAGCTTGTCAACTCCAGAATAACTATAGACCTGGAGATGAAATGGAGCTAAACTTCTCGGAAATTAATACGACATCATTAGAGTAAATGAAACCATGATGATTACTTATAGAAATTCACTTCTCTCATTGACTTGAGGATTGTAGCTATGAAAAGTAATGGATCTCAAACGTAAACAAACATAAATCCTACATTTTTTAAAAGATCCAGTTTCATATGTGAATAATTAGTAGTCAATGCCAAAATTTTACTCTACTTCCAATTAGTTGCTTGCATTTAACTACTGAGTGTATCATTTCATTTGCATAGAAAATGGTGAGAGAAAAGCAGAAAATTAGTTAGGTTATTCTCAGTGAAAAACGATGGAATGAGAATTCCAAGAATGAAATAATCGATTCAAAGCTTGTAAAAGAGAATAAATATCAGACAAAAAGGTACAGAGAGACTGTGTAAATAAATTAAAACCACACTGGATAAAAGCAGAGTAAACTTTCCATGTATTTTGCATGTTTCAGAGAATTCCAATATTTTCACAATCAACATTTGCTAGCACTTGGTGCACCGTTGTACGTAAGTGACAAATAACCAGTCGCATCAACTTTTATATCGGTTTCTGGATTTTTCTCTCCGTTTGAGTTTGATTCGTGTGGTGTGTATTTATGCTTACAAACGGAATGATACGGGTTAGTACGCTCGGTTCCCCTATTAATACGAGCACAGTAATTTTCCTATTCAAAGTGAACAATTTCCATTCAATTCCTATTTAATGTGAACTGAGATAATCATTTTTAAATATATTTCTTGTAGGAGTGAACTAAAAATGAACCTAGTTAAGCGTAAACGATGATTTGCATTATATAGTACAGCAGTATTTCGTATTGAAGATTATAGCCAATATTTTATCACTTTTAGTCGCACAACTTAGTTAATGTAATTAAAATAATGGGATTATCATTGCAAACATATTTTATAATTTTACTTTCCACATCTATCCTTCCATGCTTAATATCAGCAATATTCTCTCCATCGATCTCCTTATTTTAACATTGTTCCTTCGCTTTCATGTAGGGAAAGGTAGTGAAAGTTACCCTTTCACTCTAAATATAATCTCAAATCAAACTTAGCCAAATATGATAAGTACTCTTAGGACGATATTCGCAGCCGCATTGTTCAAATTTCGTGATAATATTACTATCCTTGGTAGATGGCAAACCTTTCTTCACATGAGTAATGGGTGCTGCATAATTCCTAGGATACAATTCCCCTCCACCTGAACAGTTACTCGCTTTCAAGCCATTTTTACTTTTAACTATTCAAATAAAGCTATTGAACATTTATTGATCGAATAAAATTAAAAATTTGAATATTAAATAAATGATTTAAGTTATTTCTCTAGATCCGATTACAATTTTTTCTTGTTCAAATAAGAAGGGATGTTATTTAACGAAAAATAATCACTAGGACAATCATTCGATAAAAAACTTCAAAAGATATAGTACGGTATACAATGAAAATTGTTTCTTGCATCAATATATATGTATAAACAATCGATAGATTGATCAACGTATATAAGAGCTAAAAATAAGGATTTGCTGAAACTTATGAAATACATGAAATAAAAGGGTGACCGCTAGGTTTGAAAACGTTTTACACCTTCATAAACGATGAAATGCAATTATCTGATTTGAGAGTTATACCAATAACATACGTAATTGTTCATAATGTGATGTATCAATCTCGTAATGAGCTATAAGCATATAAGAGAGTTGTAGAGGTATTCATTCCAGTCTCAATTGATAAACATACACCTTTCCCATCAAATAACAGTGCATTAACTGCTCAAATGTTATAGTGTATTTTACTCAAATATAGCAAATATTTATGCGGTAAATATCCATCTGTTAAACTTTCTTGAGCTAAATAATATTCAGCAAAAATTTAACAAAGTAATTTCGGTGTCAGACAAGAAATGGAAATATAGAAAATCTGAAAAGACCGGGACTCGAACCCAGATCCTACATCTATAATTCTTCTACTTCTAAATAAATGATGATCGGAATTACTCACCCAAAGGGCAATGGTTCGGTGCAAATTTGATCTCCATAGTCGTTTAGGCTTTCCAAACTTATGGACCTTATGATACTTGAGCTTGCTACTTCAGATCAGAATTTTTCCTCTCAAAACGTGTTGGTGGATAAAGATACTTGTCGAAAACCAAGAATTCGTAACTGCAACAATTTAATTGGCGTTATGTATGCATGTAGAGGAAGCAATCTATGGGAAGATCACATCATGACTTCATCAGTAATTAACCTAATAGTAAAATCAAAATAAAAAATTACTAGATTAAACTAACTTTTAGGTATATTCCTTAGAATCAATATCATGAGCATAATATTAGATTAAAAAATGAGAATAAAAAGGTGCAAGTGTTAAACTAAGCAGATTGTAATTGGAATATTGGAAATTGAGGAAAATGTTTCACTCCTCATCAATCAGAATATCGTTGGACTTATATTTATGGCACATAGCGATCATTCGAAAAGTTATAAGCGTTGATCAATCTCTGCTAGCACTTCCTATTTCTGGACCTCAAATCAAGGACTCATAAGATTTAAAACGCAACTTATAAAAAACATCGTTCAAATCTACAGTTACATAAGCCAAAACTCATTGTGAATATTTATCTCTCAAAATTTATTGAAATTCATCACTCTGTTTCACGCTCATTCTAAAAGGGAAGAAAGAGTTCCAAAACGCCCGCTTTCCCCAAAAATCACTCAGGGGTGAAGGGACCCAACAATCGGTTTTTATTAATATCGAGCTAACCCTCCGGAAAATTTTTACACCCATCACCTAACCTCAGACAAAACATGGAAATTCCTTCATGCCTCCTGTTGTTTCCCTTCCTTTATCATTTGGGCTCTATAGAGCGATATATCGTCATTGATCTTCGGAACGCCCACTCCCACCGAGCCGACTCGCATCCATTTGGTGGAAGAGAGAGGCAAAACACGGGAGAGAAAATGGCAAGTGGCGAGGGGGAACGAACCGAGCTGGAAGGAGTTACGAATGGGAAAGAGGAACGAAAAAATGAATAAGAAAAGTGGAGAAGTAGCTGGATTTTGTTGAGCCCAACTTCGTAGTATTTGTTTTTTTATCCCGTTCAGATGAATGATTTGATCGGTTGGCTTCTTTTTATTGTTTCGAATCGGATTGCGAACTACGAAAAATTCCTTCGCGTTGCTGATTGTGTTGCGTCACATCGGATAAACGAGGTTCGATACTCACCACTGGATAAATATCTGAGCGCAGTTACCCTCGTCGTATTGTTTAACCGCGTCGGGATCGGAACCGATTTTCATCAGATTAATAGGAATTAAATAAGGATGGGTCGCGTTGCTCTAGTCCGACTGGGACTAAGACCTTATCGTGTCCTCCTCTCAGGGGTTTGATCGGCTGCTTGACGTGGAAAGAATTTCAGAATTGCGTCAATCGAATGGATGGGGGAAGCTGCGGAGCTCACTCTTGGACGAGATATGTTTTCCCGGGAAGATGGGGAAGCTGCAAAAGGGAAAGGGAGAGAGAGTAAAAGGATGTCGATCTTCGAAGGAATATAAGACTGCAGGGTGAATTATTTGACGAGAAACGAGAGAGCTAAAGAAAGTTAAGAGGGGTGAATACGAAGTGAGCTGGATTGAATGGATGCTTTAATGATAATACCTTAAACGCCGTTAAATAAATGATTTAATTACTGGAAGCCTATTGTAAGTCATCTTTTTTGTGGAATTTTCACGAAAGACGTGCTTCACGGAGAATAGAACTTTACATCCAATTTCGTGAAAACAGCTGCGATTCAGCGATTCCACTTCTTTAATTAAGTAGTACGCTTTAGCTCCAGTTTAAATCATCGTTTTGCGATAAAAAAGAGGTTGACATAAGCGATTCCTAATGGCTGTTCTCACACAAGAAAATTTTGACATTAGGTCCGATGGATTAAAATATCTATTCTACGAAAACCCATCACGACAATATTGATCAAATAAATTATTTTGGGTTTCATTCAGGCAATAATATACCTCACCGAATCCAATATTGCTCAGAATTGAATCTACAAATTAGATCAATTAATAAATCAAAATTTCGCTTCATTTTCTGCGTAAATTCGGATTAATACACAGCAAATCTTATATAAAAATAATAAAAGCTGCTCAATTTTTAAATCTAATAATTTTATCCTAGATTTTGTAAATTCATAAGAAATGCTATAAAATAATGATAGGTAGCATAATAAATGATGAAAAATTCGATCTCGCTCGTTCATGTTAAGTAATTGTTAAATATTAGCATGTATGAAATTAAGCTTGGATTACTACAAATTTACTCTCAATGTTCAACCTCCGTGAATAGAATTTATTGAATCATATCATTAGGAAAATCTTAAGGTTCGTCATCCACTATTATCATGAATATTTTCGTATTTAACCAACAAAAAGCTAACGAAGAAAGACGAGAAAGTTTACAAAGCTGCAGGCTAAAGAAAGAGACTGGAAATTCGCTTCTGAAAATATTCTGCCGGAAGTCTTCCTTCAGCCTCCCTTTATCTTTGTATTCCTTATTTTAATAATTCGGGAAGAGACATTCGGCTGAGTGCTTCGCCGAAAATTTTCGTATCGATGGTGCGAGAATAAAAGTTGCCGATATAAAAACAAAGGGGGAACGAAGTCTGATTACCATAATGGTAACAAAGTTATCGCAGATAACTAAGGTTTCCGACGCACAACTTTTCTCCTTGAGTTCCTGACAATCTGCAAAAGAGGGGAAAACATCTATTGATCAGCCGACTCAAAAATACAGCTTTGTATTTAGAACATCTTTGCGCTTGAGGAAAAAACCTTATTTCAAATTGGATTTACTGAAAAATCATAATCATCAAAAAATAACTCTTATTCTGTGGTTGCACAATATCACTGCAAACTGAACTGTTTTACTTCATTATTCCTATTTTTATGCGTATAATTTCAAATATAACAGTTTACGAAAAAAATCAATGGGTTTAATGAAATTAATCTAAATGGAACCTAATAGAAAATTTTATGCTAGAAAGCTGAAAACTTGAAAAAAAAAAGAATGAGATGATCAGTGATGTACCTTCTGAACATTTAGTTGGAAAAAAAGAATGTACACTATCGTATTCGGTACATCGCATAAGATTACAATAGATTTCCAGCTCCTTGAAAATTTACTAACAATCCATCGGTCACCATGGTCGATACAAACAAACATTTAAGTTCATTCAGTTTTCTTAAAATTATAAGATAGCAAATAATGCGTATAATTATTATCCTACTCTCATATTTCATCATGAAAATTTTTTCAATATTATTCGCTTTGATAGGGATTATAGTAGGGTAGTAGGAATCATCAGTAATAATCTCGCAGAATCTTTCAATTTCAGTGTTCCCCCAGTATTATAGTTTAGAAATTTATAAATGATCCTTAAAAATTGATTGATCATTTATTATAGTTTCTTCGGAGGAAACGGCAACGAATCGAGGTAATTTTAAGTCGAGTTTAACAAAAAAAATTGTCCGAAACCTAGTGTTTACTGACCCTTTCGAAATAAAAACAATTACACAAACACCAGAAACAATCCTAGCGAACCTGACGTAGTAATTAAACAAAATTATGTGAAAGAAAAATTTTCTAATTAATCTTTTAGTCTGAAATAATTTTGGAAGAGAATACAGTTAAAATTTAAAGTTCAGCAGAAAAGATTTCGAATACCTACTGTAATTCGACAGCGAGATAGATGAAGTATAAATCAATGTCTTTCGAGAGTGAAATGATATAAGCTTCCCAAAATGAACTCTTGGTTCAATGTGTGCCATTATCATATTATTAACCAATATGTATATCATAAAATATTTACGAGATTCAAGGAAAATTTTAGCTGAGATTTGCGCAAAAGGAGAAACCAGAATGGAGAGAGAACGTAGAAATGAAAAGGTAGGGATATTAAGTCACATTTCAAATACTCTGGTTAATGCATTCACCAAATCATTTCAAAATCTTTTAGTTAATCGTACTTTGGTCCAGTAACATTCTTTCGAGCACTCCTCTTTACGAAATTCACAATTACTCTACACATTATTTTGCTTCCATCGCATTTTGGCGTAAAAAAAACTTGTTTCGCACAATAATGAAATAAAATACGACTTCAGAAACCTCTACCCTTGTGCCTTTTCACCTCCTCCGCGAGATTTCATGGTATATTAGATGGAACTACCTTTATCATACGTCCTCGGCCTTTGGAAAACTTTAAGCGAGCTGTGAAAATCTCTTGAGAGCCGGAGAAACTCTGTTGTTTCGCAAAAGAGGCATCGAATATCACGAATCCGCAAAGTATTCCCAAAGCTTCTCCGACCACAATATGTTAACAGAAAGTCTGGCTAAGATTCCGTTTGTTTCCGACGAGATAAGGTTTTACTTTTATGAGGACCTTCCTTTAAAGATTTCCGATAGAAAAATTGAGGACTGCAGCGCTTTTTGCGTCCTTGAAAAGTTCGCAGTCTTTAAGCAATACGGTCCTAAAACAAGGAAATCTTCTTTCGCCTTAACAATGGATCAATAACCCTGGATTGTATTGACCTATTTAACTTGATGTTTGATTCATCACTGTCGATAGAGGATAGAAGAAGATAGATCGTATGTTTAGAAAAACGAAATTAATCGAAATCATTTTATGTTAACCTTTCTATTTAACTTTATCATCGATTACAAAACCATTTCTACGGATAGATGATGAAATCCACGATGGGAACATGTTAAGTAGCAACTGAAATGAAAAATGTGAGTAGCGTAGAGAAGGCTAAGTGAAACTATAAGAAAGATAAAATAACAATGATACGTAATTCATATTACGACAATAGGTAAAGACAAGCGTGATGATTTCAGGCTAAATACAACACACCAAAGAATAACAAAGCTACATTTCGTAGCAAAGCCTTCAGAAATCTCGAGTTTTTTTTTAATATATATTTTTGAGGAAAATCTATCGCTGCTCTATTTCTTTTTAGTGCTTAAATCTCGACTGGAGCAAACTTGTCCACCACTGAAAATCAAAAATTTGCTTCGTTCGTAAAAAAAACACACATGTCCTTTATCGATCTTCGTGAAAAACTGCGAGTTACTATCGAGGTATGAAAAGTGCAGCTGTGACCTGAATGGGGGAATATCGACTTTTTCCGAGGCGTTGAGTGAGTTGTGAGATATACATGCAGTTGCTTAGGAGCTTAGATAACCTCCGTCACTGCATTAGCTAACGAATTAACCACGCCTTCTTAACATGTATTAATTGTAAGAATGCCTTCCGTTCGACGAATAGACAAACATAAGTGCAATACTATCATACAAATAGAACAAAATCGCCATATCCTTGAAAAATATAACAAAACCCAACTTCCCACCCGACGAAGTAAGGCTTGCTATGAAGATCTTAATTAATCTAATTTAGCATATGAAGCTGTCTAAGTAATATTTTGCTGCACTGTTTCTTAAAGTTCTTCGGTTTCATTATAAATAATATTCATAGGTAGTCGATGGGAAGAGAATCAATGGAAATGTCTGTATAATTATGTGATTACCTATATATGCTTAATAATTAGATTCCTTTTATGTACAAAAGTATTGAATCATCAAATCAAATTAATTAGTTTTATTGATTCATTCTAAATAAAATAAACATAACAAAATTAATATAAAGATGTGAATTTTTAAATTCGTATTTCCCAGTGGATAGCCTTCTCGCGTATTAAACGTATTATTAAACTAACCATCTGCCATGGATAATAAAGAGAAATTCAAGAATATATTAAGGAAAAATATGCAAGCTCAACATTAGGCTACAAAATATTTAACTTTAGAAAAAAAGAATTATGTGCAATTAGTGTAAGAAAATTAAGAAATAATGAAGATAAGTATCATGCTAATTACATATTTCTAGAAAATATTCTCGATAAGTAAAATGTCTTTTAAACATCTTAACATAAGAAAAGATATACCTAAGAGTATATCTATAATTTTCAATAAAAACGGGAAGAAAACACTTGAAAAAAGCGAATACATAATTGGTTTCCTTTTATAAATCAAAAGTACAAGCATAGTGAAGTTAGTGGTGAAATTAACATTTCAGAAACCATAATATCTTGAAATATTTCTGAGACAGGTAAACTGATTGCATTTTAATTGATGCATTCGTATCATAATCAACTATGATTAATTCATGTAAATAAGTCTAAAATCTGATTTTTCCTCAAGAAGGTGTTTTCTAATACCGGCTAATAGGAAATTTCTCTCTCGGGATAGTAGAGTTCGTCCGCTCTTGAGTACTTCACTTTAATTTCCATATTAATGAATTTTTGAGAGAGCCACATAAATACAGGTGGTATTCCCCTGTCATCTTTGTGCGAATGTTAGATACATGTCAGTATTCACCGTTGTCATTCGGTTTTTTACCAACGACGTATCATTATTTCATAAATGTTATAAACACTCCAAACGTTTGATGAAGCTAAATAAACTCCCTGCGTTCCCACGACACCTTTCACAGTTAAAAATTCTTCACTCAGAAACACTTTTGATAAATTTAATAATAAAATCTCATTTCAAATTTCCTTTCCCGCCTCGGAACAAATCGACATAGTTATGTAAAGACCTGTATCAAGAGAGAGGTCAAAGGTACCTAAAAGGTTTCTTTTTCTTATTCTGGAACGTGATAGCGATGAATTACACAATTGATTAATAGATCTTGGCAGAGTGCAACTCTCACACTAACATTTATTCCACTCACTCATGTTATAGTACACTTTCTTTGCGATAGTTTCCACTTCAGCTAAATACTCATTCATCAACGTTAGAACCCGAGCGATATATCAAAAAGTTGTCCGGCCCCGGTAACACGCAGGGAATACAAAATTATGCTGATGTTCAATTTTTAAAACTTAGACGGATTCAGTGAACACTATGGTCAAACAACTGAATTAAAATATATCGATGTACAACGAAGCGTTGTATATCGTATTTCGTACGCCGTTGTGTAAGTAAATATGCTGAATCATAGATGGCAGCATTTTAAAATACATTTTGGGCGATTCTGCAAATATTTTCGTGCATTAAGTCTACGAATAGAAACCTTGCTTTTACGTCATATTTATGAATTTATTAAAATTTGGCACAAAACTATGAGATCATTATCCTGAATCTAGCGTCCCAAATATAGTTCTCGATGGATCTTATACTTATGTCGTCACTTGGTACCGCATGTCTAGATCATGATTGATTGCTATATTGCTGTTTATTTTTAGATATTGTCTCTTCAATTTGCATTTAAATTTAGCCGTATGTTTGCACCTTTTATAATAATATTCGTTTCCTACTTTTCTCTACAACTTTAATAACAGACTACCGTCATCAAACACAAGGAAAACCACAATGCTTACAGTAAGACCACTTATTTTTTGTTGTATTCAATTACTATCTATAATTTAATTTTAATACTACTTATCATAATTCTAAGTGGAACTTTTCGTGTTTTCCCCAAATTTGATTACTTATTCATTGGACTATATTCATATTTAATAAAAATATGAATTTAAGAAAAGAAATATCTAAAATCCACTACAGTTATTTTAGCTTTATTCTCATTAAGAAACTGCATTTCTTGTTTTTGAAGTTTTGAACTTCATCTCCCTTTAAAGCAGGAACCTTCCACACACTAGATTAGTTCCCATAACCAGTTTGAATTATAATTGTATCCTATTAACCATTTGTGACATTTGTGCTGTATCATCCAAAAACTATGGTAATTAGAATCATCATAGGAATATATACCTATAAGTTAAACTGATAAGTTCCTGTTTATTTTAAATTATCTAAAAGTTGAAAAGACAAAATTTATACTCACAGCTCCTGAAGTGCAATGATGGCAAGGCATGGCTTACAGGATCATTTTCAAATGTAGTTCTGCATATGTAAAATAAGGTTAAAGATAGTCTTTTAAGTTTCATCCAATTTAATATGGAATACCAAGCAGAATTATTTAAATTGATATATCTAGTTAAACGTACAACACTATGCTAACTTACTTGAACTGGAGCAGGAATTATTGTACCAGAAAACTAACTTTTAACTTTCAACAACATGATCAGAAAACATTTCTTCCCCTAATTAAGAAACTTATGACCTGTCCAAATATTAAGTTAGAGAATAATCTAAATGAAAAACTAAAAAGCTAATGATTGTTATCAACCAATTATTATAGAAAACTGAACCTTTTACAAATCAGGTAAATGCATCACTTACTGATATAATTGTTAATTTATTTGCTTCCATTTATTATGAAGTTGAGTATCATTTTTGAGTTGAGTTGAGGAAGTTGAGTTTATAATTTGAATATGCTAGTTAAGTTTTAATATAAAAATCCATTTTAGAGATATTTAGATGACAGATTTTGAAATAATACCTACCAAATTAATATTTGAATTTGTACACATACATAATCTCAAGAATTCTTCTATACTTAAAAATCTGTCAGAATCTTCCCTTAGTTTCTTTATCCATTGAAATGCTTACTTTTTCTATAATATTCTTCCATTATAATTACTTCATAGTGTTCAATTGAAAATTACTTAAAATTTAAAGCCAAACTTCTATTTTTATATATTTTAGATGTACTAATGTAATAGTAGATAAAAGTAGATAAACTAGTATAACTTGACCCACACAATCAAGGCACATACGTTATGATGTAGAGCTAAGTAATTTAAGAAATACATTATAAAGTAATGTTTAAGAAATATACAAATACTAAGACTAAATCACCTTAAAGTAGATGAAAATTTTTCAGACAAACTGAATTTGTAAAATGATCGGTTTGGTAAAAATGTCCCCCCTACTTTTAAGACTGTGCCAATGTGAATTATTAAGAATGTGCCAAACATCCCTACTTTAGTGAGTTAAGAAGCAGAGTATTGCAACTGAGGGTTATGATTCTGCTTAACCTTTAAAAGACGGGACTCAATCTCAGAAGTATCTCTGAACGGCCGGGCATTTAAATGCCAAAATTACGGAAACTCTGCAGCTCTCTAGTTAAAGCTAAATAACTAGAAAACTATGTAAGATAGCGTAATAAAACAAAAATTATTTGCATGAAAACACCACTGTGACACTGTGTCATTTTTGCCTTCTTTTTTTGAGATATGGAAAAGGATGGATTACTTGCTTGTACAGAAGATTAAATAGATACCAAAGAGTGTTTACAACCACCAAAAATAAGTTGGATGAAGTGTAAGAGAATATCTGGACTGTTTGCGTAAGTAGCGCCGTGATGAGAAGAGCATAGTTTCGAAAGCGATTACGGATGTAAACCTTGTATCAAGTAAGATGATTTGCTATGAGCTTAAAGCGAGGACCACTCCAAGAGCCTAAGAAAAAAAATCAGCCAAATCCGAGCTAAGAAAGTGATGATAAGCAGACGTGAAACAAAGCGTGTTCTAGTGGTCCCAAAAGGGACCGCTCGGCCATTCGCAACTACTTTTGGTGGTTCCAAAAGGGACCGTTCGTACTTTAAAGGTTAATACCTGTGACAGATGATAACTGTCAAATGGTCTCAATCTTTATGACAAAGCTTATGAGCCATCAAACAGCAATTGGCAAAGTCAGCAAAATTACCATTTGGTATCCCCACAATCTATGTGAAAGAGAAGCTCAAGGTACACCTCAACTTCGCAGAGTTTCTCTCCAAGATACACTTTGTTGGTTTAATGGCCAAGGTTCAGATGATAATATTAGCTCTAGGTAATTGAAACTGATAAGCACGCATTTATGCATGATGCATTAATGAAAACAGCCTTGGAAGAATTTTTCAAATTCAAAACACTGCAGTTTTACTAAGAAGGTATCGATGCCCAACCAAATTAATGGAACAAAATACACTAGAATACAATGGAAATTATTTTTATGATAACGCTCATGATCTGCTTCACTATTTTTCCTTATATAAGCATCATGGAAGAAATCCCAGGAACTTTTCACCAATCCGATATGACCTATCTTTCACAAATTTGATTTATGTTGATTTCTTTCTACATAAATGAAACTAATAAAGTTTATTATAATTTACACTGCTTTGCCATGAGCATTGTTCAATCATTAAAGAATAGGTTATAAAATTAAAATGGACAAAACTTGAGAAGCAAAAGTTTATGATTAATCTTAAAACTGTAATAGCTCATAAACCATGGCAATCCTATTGCTCAATAAACATTACAAAATCATTTTAATACTGTAAAATCTGTTTAACCATACAGAAAGTTTTCCAGTGAAACATTTTTAAGCTGTGAACATGTTACTAGTTTTCTTTACTTCTCCCCTCTCTAAATAATCTTCGCAAATTCAAACTAATGTTGTGTTATGATTCTCCTGATATTGCTGATTCATGAAACATAAAGAGAACAAAGTACAAAATATGGATAGCCTTATGAATCCTCCAAAAATTAATATAGGTTTTGCAGTTTCCTTGCTATTTCATAGAATACATCAAAATTTTTTAATTAATTTTACTGTATATTCTCTGGACTATATAATAATACTAAGCCATTTATCAGAACCCTAAATAGCTGATAAAATAATATTAAATATTTTGATAACCAGTGATCAAAGGTAGGTTAGGTGTGAGAATATTATTAATGAATCTCTAATGAATAGAGGATATTAGGATAAATTAAATAAAAAAGAAAGAAAGATGTATAAAATGTAAAATTTCTTTGTGGATCTTATGGAATGGTAGTTAATTCAATGTAACTGAACAAAAACATGTATTCAACAGAATGTACTGTAATTTAAGCTCCATTCACAATAACAAAATCATCAAAAAAATCTCTCTCATACTGTATCTTGATGTCCCAAACCAATATTTTAATAAGCATAATTTTCATTATATCTTAACTACAGCTACATTGCATTTAGGCATAATATTTATAATAATGTACAGCTGAAAAACTTTCTTGCATCACTTAAATATCACATAATCAATATTTTCCAATATTCACACACTTATTAACCCATAAGAGCAATATATGAAACACATCTAAAAGTAAGCATTCATGTGGAATTTAATTAGATGAATTAGCATATAATTATTAGTAAACACACTTAGCTCAAATATGAAATGTGAGCAGACAAAATCTATACCAATACACACTGAAATAATTACAGCTTTTCCATGAATATATCATTCCCTATGTACGGAATAAAAATAATAACTTTGCAATAATAGCAGTAACTTGTATCAAAAAGAAATAGTAGAGGGTAGAATGGGATTTAAGTGCAATAACATGGATGTTACATTCAAGTGTCTAACCCATATCCAGTAGTAGATTGTTTAAGTTACTATACAATAAACATTCAAAATACATACTCAAAGAGAACTGACACAAAATGAATATATAGGTTTTTAGAACTTCGTGAAATTAACTCAAGGCATAAATAACTGATTAACTCATGAGGTAAATAAATACATTCCATGTAAATCTATGATGATTTTCTTAGAAAACTAGTATGAAAATTATTTTTCGTACTAGTACTCCGGAAACCTGTCTTAGGTACTAAATTCGATTATATATCACAAATACAGATAAAATTCAAAAATATTTCTCATAAATAAGGTTCACAGACAGTAATTATTCTCCTTAAATTAAACAAATGGTGAAATAAAAGTTAAGAATAACTTTGTTATCCTAAGTATGAAACGAGCAGAAATGGTCGCTCGATTGTGTGCCATTACGAGCAGAATTAAATTATATTATTTATTATTCATATCATACAAATTATGATCACCTTGATAAAATTTCCGTTCAAAGGTTAATGTGCATTCGACAACTGATGATTCACCGCACTTCATTTTTGGCCAAAACGTACCCTTCCACCTAAAATACAACATACCAAAAATCAAAATGTCTACAAAAGTTGTACATTTGTTTGCAATATTTGCATTTTATAAAATAATCACTAATCGTAGTAAACTAAACATACATGATTTCATATTTATATTGTGTAAATTTGAAATAAATTTCAATGAAAAGTTGATTAACTTTGACCATATCTCCTCGATTGGTAACAATTATGCACTACTCTGAAGACATTTTCGAAAGATAACCCTCAATTCCGCCTTCCGTTCCATGTGACACTTCGACCGCAAACACATCGAAACACTCTCGATTCGATATCGAAATTAAGAAAGCACCATTCGTTTCAGCGAATTGTGTGTTTTGTTTATTTTATTCTAAGTGCTGAATATTTATGCTAAATTCATCGATTCACAGAGGAGCAAATTGTATGTTCTGTGTGAATGCCATATCTCGATGGGTCTCAAAACATTGAATTATCAATATGTTACATTTAAAATATTACAATATTATTCATCTAAATGATTATAATCCTTTCCATTTTTCCTAACTTTCATCTCAACAACATGTATAATGAATGATGTATAAATCCAATTAAAGTACCTTCTAATGGTTTTTAGTAATATTGTTATACATTCCCTTCAATATTTTATGATAAGTTTTTGGATACTTAAGTTAATACTTCTGTATGTAGAGAAGAATACATTACACAAAATGAGATAGATATGGTTGATATTACAATTCAAATATAAATATATATATAGCATACTGAGACCGTAAGTCTGCAATTATTTCAAGTTCATCAAGGAAACTAGAATACACAAAAATGACCAAAAAATGGGCATTACTAAGGATCAATTGCAGAAGAATACTCTGCCAAACTGGTTTTTAATAAGGACATAGTAAATAGTAACAGCCAGACAATATTTCTTTTTCGATACAAAGTTAGTAATGAAAATCACTGCTTTTTTTCCTTTTTGGTATAAGTTAGGATGTTCATAATGTCATTTTAATATGGTTCTGAATCCTGTTTAAGTAGATAACTGGAGCTGCAGTGTAAATCATATGTCCTTTTAAATCTTTAGATGGTTTTTTTTAATGGAAAAGTAGTTTTGAATGGTGAAAAAAAACCACTATGATCCCAACGTGCCCATTTCACAGTTATTATCACCTATATACAACTGAGAAATTTTCAAAAACCAATTTTTACCAAATGCTTGGAATTGGTGTTGCTGAAGAAGAACATCATGAAGAAGAGTGCAAAGTATTATTGGTATTGGTTCAAGGCTAAAAACATTAATCCTTTTGGCAGATGATGTAATTTGGGGAGATTTAGGTGCTAACCATTAAATTTCACTTGTTTTTAAATAATTCGTAGTCATTCATTATATTGTTGTTGAAGTAGGCAGAGTCTTTTCTTGAATCACATTTGATTTTTTCATGTGTGCATGTAAATAACTCATAATTAAAACCTAACTGATTAACTAACTGAACCAATTATTTATATATATTTTAAATTACTGAGCAGATTGCGTGTATAGTGGCAGGTTCAAGCTTCTACATTCTTAGAGTATTATTCATAACTCTATTAATTAATACTATATATTAATGAGATGTATAAATATGAGTGTTAAGTACTCTACAATTTCAAGTGTTATATGAATGCAAATGGATAATAAAATGGATTATGGCAAATAAAAATAGTGTGTGTGTGTGATAAAAATAGTGTGGATGTGAGAGAGGTGGGTAGGAAGGGGTGAGGGAGAGGATGAGTAGGGAGGAAGGGGATGGGGGAGGAAGGGGATGGGGGAGGGAGGGGATGGGGGAGGGAGGGGATGGGGGAGGGAGGGGATGGGGGAGGGAGGGGATGGGGGAGGGAGGGGGATGGTAAGGGATGGAGGGAAAGAGAAGGGTAGGAAGAAGGGGGTGGGAGGAGGAAGGAGTAATAAGGTAGGCGATGGGAGGGGAAGGAGTGAAGGGGGAATCGACGGGATGGATAAGGAGGAGAGGGTAGGGGAGGGAGGGGAGTGAGGAAGAGGAAGAGTAGGGAGGAAGGGGATGGGGGAGGTAGGGGGATGGTTAGGGATGGAGGGGAAGAGAAGGGTAGGAAGAAAGGAGAGGGAGAAAGGGGTAATATGGTTTGGATGGGAGGGGAAGGGGGGAGGGGAAGCGAGGGGATGGATAAGGAGGGGGAGGGGAGGGAAGGTGTAGGAAGGGGGATGGGAGGGGGTTGGAGGAGATGTGTTAGGAGGAGGGAGAGGGGATGGGAGGGGGATGGAGGGGATGTGTTAGGAGGAGGGAGAGGGGAGGGAATGAGTAGGGAAGAAATAGATGGATGTGGGTGGAGGAGAGTTGGAATGAGGGGATGTGGGGATTTTAAATTTTTAAAACTCGTATAAAATAAAATATTAATTAATAATTTTTTTATTTTATACAAGTTTTGAGAAAAATTTATACAAGTTTTGAGAAAAATTTATACAAGTTTTGAGAAAAATTTATACAAGTTTTGAGAAAAATTTATACAAGTTTTGAGAAAAATTTATACAAGTTTTGAGAAAAATTTATACAAGTTTTGAGAAAAATTTATACAAGTTTTGAGAAAAATTTATACAAGTTTTGAGAAAAATTTATACAAGTTTTGAGAAAAATTTATACAAGTTTTGAGAAAAATTTATACAAGTTTTGAGAAAAATTTATACAAGTTTTGAGAAAAATTTATACAAGTTTTGAGAAAAATTTATACAAGTTTTGAGAAAAATTTATACAAGTTTTGAGAAAAATTTATACAAGTTTTGAGAAAAATTTATACAAGTTTTGAGAAAAATTTATACAAGTTTTGAGAAAAATTTATACAAGTTTTGAGAAAAATTTATACAAGTTTTGAGAAAAATTTATACAAGTTTTGAGAAAAATTTATACAAGTTTTGAGAAAAATTTATACAAGTTTTGAGAAAAATTTATACAAGTTTTGAAAAAAGTTTTTAATTTATACAACTTTTTGAAAAAATTTTTTATTTTGTACAAATTTTTAAAAAATTTTAAATTACATGCATGTTTCAAAAGATTTAAATTGTATGCAGCTTTAAAGAATTTTAGAAATTTAAATAGTATATTATATAAGAATACTAATTTATGAACTAACTTTTAATAAAATTATATTCCTGATATAATCTGATGTTAATAATCAATTCAATACTTCACTAAGAAAGAATGGAATGCTTCAAATCAAAGTTACTATTATTTGGCTTTTTTGCTCCAACTGTTCCTTTCTATTTCAAAATTAAATTAGTTGAAGAATTCATGTAAAAACAGTTTGTCATTTTATACTTAAAATTCCTTATTTTCATGCACTGCCTTCCCAGTTATTCAAGATAGGTAATTTAGCTGTTCAAATAAACAATTATTAGAGAATGCATTTGTAATGTTATTTTCAGTATCGCTAGTATATAGTATATAGATAAATTTGTTATCAAATAGCAGATTATAAAGAATAACTAATAACTTTCAGATGTATCTAAATTTAATTGCCTCCGACAATATATTTAAATATGAATTTATTTTATAAATACGTTAAATCTGAAACTGATGAAAAATTTTCTGATATTGATGGATTGAAGTTATCATAAGGCTTTTATCAAATTTCTATCATGGAAATTTTAAATATACTAAGTACTCGTAATCAAATACCTGTCATAGGGATATAGAGATATTAATTTCATAAATATCAAGATATTATTAAAATGTTTTCATTAAATATTCAAGTATTTTATCTCCATTAAAATTTTATATCCACCAGCACTGAAGGATGCTATTTATATGTCATCTTGTGCAGCAAATATGTAATTCAGCCCATTTTATCTTGGATCCTGGTAAATTCTGTATAGATGTTTCGAAAATTATCCATCCCTGTAAACAGTGATGCTTGTAATTGCATATATACAGCCATTTAACAACAAAATGCAGAAAATGCAGATAATTGTATCTATACTGTATTATGTAACCCTTAAACAATATTTTGTGTATTTATATGTTGTATAATGCTATTGGACTCGCAATTAAATGCACCACAAGTACAGAACTCTCCATATAAATTATATTCAAGAACTATCTGTACTCTATTATGTAAAACATAAGACAGCAAACAAAATAGCTATAGAGGATGAGCCGACTAAAATATCTTTCTTCATAAAAATTGAAATAAAAAATCAGGAACTAAGTGTTCTAAAAAACCAAATAAAGATTAAAATGAGAAATTATTGATTATATACATTGATATTGTTTCATTCATTCACTCTTAAGAAAATGGAATTCTATTGCAAATTACATTGCTCTTTCATATAATTACTAGATAAAAACTGATAATTTTGGACACATACAAAATAATATCAAGAAATTGTTTTCCTTTAAGAATCAGTAATGAACAAATTGATAAAAATGTAAAACAAAAATGTTATATTCATCAATGTCTTCCACCTATGCTAAGATTATGGGGAAATAAATACATGAACATCCCAACAACTTAACCAAGCTATTTTCCTCCCCAGTCTCCTCAACAGGCAGAAAATCAGTTTTCAACTAACAAATTTGAGATTTTCAGTTTATTATTATTGTTATTAGCCTATATGTAAGCTGTCATTGACTAAATATATTACCAATCACGGAAAAAATATTAACAAATTATTCCCAAATATTGTTTCCCATTAATTTTTCATAGTGTTAATAATAAGTTACTCTGAAGCAATTCTCCATTAAAAATAATAAATTATTTTTTGAAATTTCCCTGAAACTAAATTTCTATAAAATCAATTCTTGAATTATTCCCAAAATTATTTTTTTAAAATTTCCAAATATCATTTAATTTGTTGTACATAATTTTTTATTCCCAACCAATTTTGCAGGAGAAAAATTACCGGAATACTTTTTATACTTTTGACAATTATTTAGAATTAAATTTCCTTTAAATATAAAATAATTTTTTTAGTAATTTTAAAATTTTGAAATCTGTTTATAATTTCCAAATATTTTTTGATTAGTTTAATTTCCCCATGTCATTTAAAATTAATTCCAGTAAATTTAACAAAAAATAATCTCTGCGAGTTATATTTCCTACTCCAACTACTACTCTTCTGCACCCCACCTCCTTTCCCTCCCCCACTTTGAAATTGTCTCCCTTTTCCTCCTCCTCTTACCCATCACATACCCATATTTCACCTCCCCTTCTGTATACTCCCCCTTCATTTCCCCTCCAATTAATTTGCATCCCCTCATCCCTCCCCCCTCATCCCTCCCCCCTCAATTTGCATCCCCTCATTCCCCCCCCTCAATTTGCCTCCCCTCATTCCCCCCCTCAATTTGCCTCCCCTCATTCCCCTCCCCTCAATTTACCTCCCCTCATTTCCCCTCCCCTCAATTTACTTCCCCTCATTTCCCCTCCCCTTAATTTACTTCCCCTCATTTCCCCTCCCCTTAATTTACTTCCCCTCATTTCCCCTCCCCTTAAATTGCTTCCCCTCCTTTCATATGCTTCCCCCCTTTTTTCCTCTCCTCCCCTTAATCTTTTGTTTTCCCACACCCCCTTCATTTTGACTGCCTTCATTTTTTTTCCCTCCCCTTAATCTTCATTTGTTTTACTCTTTTGCCACATCAATCCCACCCCTCCCTCTTTTTCCATCTTATTTTTTTAAATTCATATATTCAAATGAACAAATCTT
Source organism: Pantala flavescens (assembly GCA_020796165.1). NCBI lineage: Eukaryota > Metazoa > Arthropoda > Insecta > Odonata > Libellulidae > Pantala > Pantala flavescens. The sequence goes on along the minus strand of CM036889.1, from coordinate 14,132,312 downwards.
TGCTATTGTTCATTCTCTATACCCATTAAAACGCGCAAAATGAGCCAAGGGTTGTTTTTCTATAAACTAATTACAACTAATATAAGCCTAACAGCTTAAACTTTTAGAACGTACCTGAGGCATATGGTCTGAGATGCCCAACTACCTCAGCTACTGTTGATTTCGCCAAGATCTCCACACCTCATTGGTTCAGCTGGGCTCCTTTGTTCCTCTGGCACCAGGGCATGATTAGACCTTCAAAAACAAATATTAAGAATATATATAGACATTCATTCATATATTTAAATTGATAATTTTTTCAAAATACGTACAAAATATTTAAAGATTCATTAATTTCAATTCCATAATTGAAATTCATGGAGTGATTAATAATAAAAACCTATAAAATTAAATATTTCCCTTTCAGACTTTAAAAAGAAGCTAATACATTAACTCACTATAATTTTACATTTGTATTTAACTTAGGTATCAGATTAATTATTATAATGAAACTATTTTCTCTTCATACATATCTAGAACAACTTTGTGGAATGATATACCAACTCATGTTCTCAATTAAAGCAAAGTTACAAACATCAAAGAACTATACTTTTTAAAAATTTTTTGATAATCTAGAAGTCATTTTCTTGCCCTAGGTTGTTAAAAAATATACACTTCTATACCCATACACTATTCTTATTGCTTTTGGTGATTGCTATATTTGCATTTCCCAATGTATTGGCCAAATAATGCAAAGTATATTGTAATTTTTATTAAATGCATATTTCTTTTTAATATCTAAATTTCACTGATTTGGAATCCTTTATTTCCATCTTATTCATTCCACATGTTTCCTCCAAGTTATCAATTGCAAGATTCTAATAATAAGTTTCTATATTAGTTTGATTATTACCTTTGGATTTGGTCCAAGATGCCCAACTACCTCAGCGACTCTCGATTACACTGAGATCTCCACCTCATTGGTTCTCCTGGTGCAGCAAGGCTGCTTAGCTCCTCTGGCACCAGCTCATGATCAGACCTTCAAAAGAAAAAAAATATTTGCGAAAATCTCATTAAAATCATATCATCATTATCTTATGCAGAAGATATACAGTTTTACATTCAGATACCCACTTGCATGTAAAACGCACGATATTTAAGCAGGCCGCACTCAAAGAACAAATTTTTAATATTACATATGACAGCATGGTACAACATTTAAATGAATTACTACTGCTCTATTTTCATGTACATTAGGGTAATTTAACACTCTTAATTTATACTGTATGGTGTGGCTTAATTCCTTATTAAATTTAGTCATATTTCATTGGGTATTTTTAAACAAATAGTTTTACACACCAGTATCGATACTTTCAAATAAGAAGTGGGTAAATTTTTTGAGAACTAATATAGGAAATAAAGTGCGTTTTAAATGCCGACAAATACGGTAAAAATAACAATCTATAAAATTAAATATTTCCCTGTCAAACTTCGTAAAGAATCAAATCCATTAACACTAGAACAGTGGAGGGTGTTCCCAGGACACCTCACCCATAAAAAAAACACGCCATTTTGCCAATTTTATCATAGAAAAAGATCGTTTTTTGTTACTGTTATTCATTTAACATCCTGCATATTTTCACCAACTGTTGTATCTATTGGAACATTTTCATTGGAGATACTACCACATACCCCCTAAAAGAGCAGAGGTGTCCAGCGGAGTACTTTGAGATAATATTGGGTTTTTGCTATAATTATATCCCTCTATAAAATAGATGGAATTGTAATGTTGTGTATAAAAATTTAAGGTAGCAACTCTAATTATGATTTGAGTTGGAAATCTTTTTCCTTCTCAAGTCAATTTACAGGTTATTTGCAAGCAGAAAAGAGGACGCCAAATATCCAGGTATAGATTCTTGGTACGAATCACAGATAAACAAGGTAAAACCTAAGTTGTCCAAAGAGGTTTCAAAAAGGACCTAAATAACTGGATGCACTAGACAACATCTAAATAAGGCACCGATGTCAGATGGAAAGCAAATCTAAGTGTAATAAAGCAACAGAAAAGTGCAAGAAATTCAAGGATTGGGTTTATATAAACTGTAATATCAAGAAGATTTATCTATGAGCTTTGTGGAAGGATTCTGTGGAGTAATTATTTTATGACAACATCATTGTGCTAAAAAAGGTAAAATGAATATCATTGGTTAAAAAAATAAAATATAAGGCCAGGTTTGTATTTTACACCTTATTACAGTTATTTTTGTTATGAAATAAAATCAAAGGAAGGTACATGAAGCGGTAAAGTGATATTACGGGAGATTATTTTTTCTTATGCCCGCAAGTAAATTGTAAATACAATCAGGTAATTTTCCTAAGTGATTTGGGTAAATAACTATTTTATCTCTAAAAGGCTTTATATTAATTTATTCATATAATTAATTTCTAGGTTCACTGTTCTGTATTTTTTTATATCGAAATTTGAGTCTTACGGAATTGATTGAACTCAACAATTTCTATATTAAAAATTCAGCAGATATTTACCTGGTGACCTGCCAATAAATAATCACCAATACTTAGTTTGTTTTTTAAGCATTTAAGGAAAGACTAGGAATTAGAATATGACCGGCAAATGCTTTTTAAAAAAAGCGCAAGAGTAATGGTCGAGAGGACACCTTCCACTGTTCTAGGGGGGGAAGGGGGGGGGGGGGGTCCAAAGCCTGCTGTTATAGTGTTAACTTTCTATAATTTTATATTTAATTCAGTTTACTTATCATAATGAAACTATTTTCTCTTCATACATATCTAGAACAACTTTGTGGAATGATATACCGACTCATGTTCTCAATTAAAGCTAAATTTCTAACATCAAAGAACTATACTTTTTAAAAATTTTTTGATATTCTTATTACTTTTGGTGATTGCTCTATTCTTATTTCCCAATTTATTGGCCAAATAATGCAACATATATAGTAATTTATATTAAATTTATATTTCTTTTTAAAATCTAAATTTCCCTAATTTGGAATCCTTTATTTCCATCTTATTCATTCCACATGTTTCCTCCAAGTTACCAATTGCAAGATTCTAATATTAGTTTGATTATTACCTTTGGATTTGGTCCTAGATGTCCAACTACCTCAGCGACTCTCTATTACACCAAGATCTCCACCACATTCATTCAGCTGGTACAGCAAGGTAAACTCCTTCCAGTACATTATAGATGCTCAGACCCTCTGACCCTTGGCATACTTATCCAACAATGAACCTGGAATATTGGAAAACGAATTTTTATGAAAATCTCAGAAGCATTGAAATTTATTAAGAAGCATTAAAACTAATACTTTGAATAAAAGTATTTTTAGATACTAAACATTTTACTTAATACAATATTTGAGTGAATATATTTTTAAAATAATTGACTTAACTTTCATATCAATCTATAAAATTAAAGATATCCTTATCAAACATTACAAAGAATTTAATCTATGGATCTATTAAATCTATTAAACTTATTTACCAATATTTAAAACTAAGATTTCTGCATAACTTTTTACTTTTGGTATTCCTTAAGTCCCTCACAAGTTGTAAGTTGTTAATAAATATATGTTTACTTCTGTAATCATATTTTATTACTACTGCCTGTGATAATTTCCTCATTCTTAATGCTTAATTAACTTATAAAGTGAAGTTAAGCAAATAGTTAATTGGTCATTTCTTTCTGAACTTCAATTTTTACTGATTTGGAATGCTTACTTCCAACTTCCATTTTCTTCCTTATATTACAGATTGCCAAATTCTAATTTAAAGTTTCAATGTTAGTTTGATTATTGGAATTGATACAAAGTAACAGACTGCTTTAAGCAATTGTGGTACGTAGTACACTATTCTGGATGACAATAATCATTCTTTGTTAGAACCTTGGATTTAAAAATTATTTATAGTGAAAAACAAACTTTTGAGAAATGCGCTTCAATATCAAATCCATTTATTTTTGCACAATATGATTTTAAAATATAAAAACTATCTAACCCTGGCATTTTTATGAATACTTTAGATTTTTTTCTAATAAAGGTTTAACAAAATCACAACATATGTAAAAATTTCTAGCACCCCGTTTTGTAATTGTAATGTACTTTTCGTTGGCTTTCAATGACTGTATTGATTGCATTAGTGAACTAACTATCAAATGGTTATTTCTTCGGGCATATATCTGATCAAGTACTTTTCTTTCCTCATTCATCTATTCAAATAATACATTTTCAAATTTATGAGTTTATAATGCTCGATTTACTCACACAATCTTTAAATAATTCTACTCTTTCATTACTAATGATAATAACCTCTACAATAAGAAGGAAAATGAATTTTGACTTAGATTCTATTAAAATGACAGGAGAGGAGAAGAATTTCTAAACATTTATATTACAGTAACCTATCTATTATCAACAATGGTCATATTGAATGAGCCACCCTATTCCTTTGATATGATTAGCACAAATATTATCAAACTGAAATTGAGTGAAATTATTTTAATTGATAATTAAATAACTCCTTGACTTATCAAATTATTAAAAGGAGAGGATGGAAGTAAATAAGGTTAAAACTTACCTCCTAGAGGTAAAGGGGCTAGCTGTAGCTCATGGCCGTCTTCTCATCCCACGATGCTCCTGAAAAAAAGCATTCCATTATTAGTCATTTAAAGTTCGAAGGATACTATAAAATGGATAATAATAATAAAGAAAATTTATTTTCAGGTCAGCTAAATTCAGAGAACCCTAAAATAATAATTTATTAAAATTACGAATGGAAAATTTGAAGGAGAATAATCAACATGAATCATTAATATCATTATAATAATATAATTATTATCATAGCTTTTAATATGACAGTGATACTTTTAGATAAAGGAATCTCATTTCAAAGTTTTTCCAAAAAGGAGGTTGTTTTAGGAATTCTTTTATTTCTTGCATAAATACGTTATTATAATAAATATTATAAATAAAGCATTGCCAAAACCTCCATGATATACCAAATACGACACAGCAATTCATATACCTTTACTATTGCGCTTCAAAAATCTAATGTCATACGTAGATAAATCTGTTGTATAACACCGTTTAGATACAAAGTAATACTTTAATTTTACTTTTTGATGTAAATAATGATTTTCAAATGCAACAAGCAATATACTCTTGTAAATATAAATACATGCACACGTGAGGTAACTTAAGTTTGCTTACAGCAACCTATCGGTTACTTTTCCCGTACTTCGGACTTAGTTATCGCTTGGTTCAAAAGGAAACGCTGATGGATGGATTTACTGTATAATAAGCTTTATTAAGCTTGCTAAATGAAAGTAATCGGATAATATATCCACGGTTACTAAATAAAAGTATTTACAAAAGTTTTTAAGGCCACATGCAAATCATTTCGGAGCGCAAGTAGCTAGAAGTAGCTTCCAGTTCCCAGGTTCGACGAAAAATACTTCCCGAACGAGCTTCGAAGAACCATCTATACTGTTCACTGTTGGCATTAATATGTAAGTCATTACATATTTCCATACGTACATTTAGCGATATTGACCATTAATTTAAGTACTTAACTAAAAGTTGTTACTTTTAGTACTATCAACCGTTCTTTGACATTTTGCAATTGAAAGCTCATTCCTCTTACGTACTCCAGACAGTTTTGTTTACATGTTATTCACCATGATCGACTAGATACCGCGGTTTGACCGTTTTTGTTTATGTTATTACAATGAGAGTTTTCACTTAATGCAGGGTGCCAATTAAACTGTTTCTTAGTCTACGTTTTCGCATGAAGTTAACAACTTTTAGCCATATTGACCGATTTTACTTATAATGCATTTATTTACGCAAGATATTGCTATTTAAGTACAATTAACCGTTATTTGACGTTTTTAAATGACATTTAACAAGTCCTAGAACTGCTGACTATTTCGTTGACGGTTCAGGTACTTTAAACTAGATTCCGCTTTCCGCTAGAAAACTTTTACTTTAAGCACTTAAACGATTATTTTCATTTTTCCTCTTAGATTTTACTACTTCTACTACCGTCAACCGTATGTGTGCTTTCTTTTGCATTCTTAGTACTATTTTTAGTATACATCAATGAAATTTACCTCGCAACGGGCAAGGAGAACAGGATACTCGTCTTCTTCGGCGCTATAGGCACATCTTCTTGACTCTCCCACGGCGGTAGACGCATCAACGGTCCCTCGATGTCCCACGTCGATGTCCCACGATGCGGTCCCACGTTGCCCCCTTAACCCGTAACGGGCAGGGAGTTCCGTCCTCTTCGTCTCTTCGGCACTGTGGGGCTCATCTTCTTCTTACTCCCTCGGAGGTAGACGCATCAACGGTCCCTCGATGTCCCACGTCGATGTCCCACGATGCGGTCCCACGTTGCCCCCTTAACCCGTAACGGGCAGGGAGTTCCGTCCTCTTCGTCTCTTCGGCGCCAGGGGCCATCATCTTCTTACTCCCTCGGCGGTAGACGGCATCTACGGTCCCTCGATGTCCCTCGTCGACGTCCCACGTTGCCCCCTTAACCTCGGAACGGGCAAGGGGGTTCCGTCCTCTTCTCTCTTCAGCGCCAGGGGCTCATCTTCTTGACTCTCCCGCGTAGTGGCCTCTATGGTCCAACGCTGTCCCACGTCGATGTCCCACGATGCGGTCCCACGTTGCCCCCTTAACCCGTAACGGGCAGGGAGTTGCGAATCCTCTTCGTCTCTTCAGTGCCACGGGGCTCATCCTCTTGACTCTCCCACGTAGTGGTCTCATGGTCCAACGCTGTCCCACGTCGATGTCCCACGATGCGGTCCCACGTTGCCCCCTTAACCCGTAACGGGCAGGGAGTTGCGAATCCTCTTCGTCTCTTCAGCGCCAGGGGGGGCTCATCTTCTTGACTCTCCCACGTCGTCCAACGTCGTCCCCCTGCGAGCTTTTTAAGATTTAAAATATTTAAGTACAATAAATAAATAAATGAGAAATGCAGAATGAAAATGTTGCATTTCTCAGATATGGTTGTTAGAATAATCGAAATCAATGTCAGTTAGCATTGTGATTAAGGACTGAAATATTTATCTTATGATTCTAAAAGATTCCAGAAGAAAGTTTGTGGAAGAAAACCCTATATTGGAATTCAGACTTTTTGAGTTTCTTGTTCTTTATATTAAAATTTACTTGACTTTATGGTTATTTTATGGTTCTACACATTATATGACAGTAACAGGTCCTATTTTATATTTACACTAATCATAGATATACACACACACACAAGTATTACATACCAGGCACGCCCCTTCACTCATCCAGGAGTGCATGTTGGACTCCTAACCTTTGGAGTGATGAGAAAGCTTTGGTGCAACTTTCTACTGCATGCCATCATGGGTCTCCATCAATCCTCTAGTTCTGAAAATTAGAAGAAAGTGCAAGGATAATTAATATTATATTATGTATATGAACACATAATACTTATAAAATTTGATTGGTCAATAGAAAGATTTCATAAACTCCTTAAGAAAATCTCTATAATTTACTCCTTATAATTTCCGAAACTCTGAGATTATTTAGACTGTGTCCTTCACATCATTCCCCTTGCTCTGATTTTAGTAGCTTATATGAAGCTTACTATATTTTCAAAATTTACATAAAAATCAAAATATATACCACAATAAAATAGATTGTCATATTTTTAAAATTTAATTGAACAATGATTTCCCAATCTTTCTTTCAAAAATCACTTAGCTTTCATGAGGTGACCAAAGAAAGTGTTTGTCTTAATACAAAGATTAACTAACCTATCTAGGATTAATTGGAATCGTCAATGGCCTCCTTTGATCCATGCAAGTGGCAGGCTTTGCTCCTTGCATCTATAAAAGATTGATTATTAATTCAATGCATTATAGTTGAAATATTTATAAAATTAGATAAGGGATTCTATGTAAAAATTATATTTATAACCAAATTAATATATAAAATATAAAACTAACTTAATCCTACATTAAACAACCCTTGGCTCATTGAAACCCACCCAGTTCGATCCCTTTCCCATACCTCATTTCCCCCGAACAATAACCCTTAAATCAACATACATGATACAAATTATACTAAGACTAGAAACAAACAATTATAAGATGAGTATATCTAATTATAAGAAAATAAAATTAAAAAATAGAATATTAAAATACAAGTCATATAGACATTTAGCTTTAATAATTTTAAAAGTCATGAGAAAACATGAAAAACTCCTGAAAGAAAAGAAATCAAACATACAAAATTTAAGGAATAATTTATCACATAATCAACTGAAAAATATTAGATGCATTAACAATTGGTATATCTTGCGTTTATAATTATTAATACTTTATTGCAATGGAAAATAATTTTTAATTTAATTCCAAAGTAAATTATGATTCTTCATACTATTATTAATCATATATAATTGAATTTAATTCATATAAAATATAAAAAAATATTCTTTTAATTTTTAATAAAAATAATTTTTAAGTACTTCTGAAATTATTAGATAGCACTTAACACATGTAAAAAAAAATTCAGCATTTAATTTTGTGAAAGAAGCATTGCTTGAATAAAAAAATTTGAAATATCTAAAAGGATACGGACTTAATACACCATTATTCAACTCCTATGGCCCTGGATTTAAGGTTTGAGTATCGATGATGTTCACTTGTAATGTAGCTCCTGGAAGGAAAATAATTCATTAGAAATACAAATTTTATAAACTTTACTCAAAAATTATTGTGGATAATCTAAAAAAATCTTCATATTAACTTCAATTTTTAAAATGGCTATCATTTAGTAAATAGGTTGAAAACATTCTCAGCTGTATAAAAATATTTTCTTCCTTAGCATAACTTTATAAAATCAAACAAAATGATCTGTATTTGATAATTTTTAAATAAAATACACTATTCCATTGATGATATTCATTTCATTAAATTGCCAACATAAGGGTGTTATTAAAATACAATAAAAAAGAGCTGAAAGATCTCCATACTTCTGAAAACTATTTCACTTGAGCAAGATTTATTAATTTTTTAGAAAAAATAATTGAAGCTGACATTCATCTAAGGTTTAAATCAGATTCAAATACATTTTAATCAGCAAAAATAGAAGAAGATTACTTACAAAATATACACTCATTCATAGGAGAATGGTACTCCTTCAATCATTCAAGGTAAGGAAAGAAGCAATCATCCATTCCTATACATTGCACATAATCTCAAGAACCTGAGAATATAAGCTATAAATAAAATAATTCCTCAGCTACAGTGGTAATAAATAATTTCTAACCAGTAGAAGGATCTGATTCTTTCCCAGATAATTCTGCGGATAAATCTTTTAGAAATACAGCCAGGATGTATGGTGAAAATCTCCAACATTTCAGCAAAGAATTAGCAGCCATCTTCTGGGACGTTGATGGACGGCTGCTGCTTACAAGTCAAGTATCTTTTGTCTTAAAAAATTTGAGAATTAGAGAGCTTTCAAGTACATGAAGGAAATAAGGAAAATATTTATTCAAAAATTATTTTTAGTCTTTCATTTCTTAGTAATTTTACATTTCAGCGGAATTAATGCAATGATTTCCTGGGTATGTTGGGATGGTATGGTCTGATCCAAATGAATGGATGATTGAATAACTCCAGCAAACAAAGCAAATCATTGCTCTTAAAGCATTGATTTTGCTGAAATATAATATACATTAATAAATGAATCAGCAGTCTAATCAGATCAAGTGCATTAATATTTAAATTAAGAGCATGAAAACAAAGATGTAACATTATAGCTGCATTAAAAATCAAACTCAGTTCAGCGTATACTTACAATGTTTCAGAATCATTCTAATGTCTGCTCATATATGGATCAATGCAAAAAACACTGCAAAAATTTCATTCCATCACCAGTTTATCCTGCAAAACATTATGAAATCAAAACTTATGAAAATTAAAGTCAACAAAAGGCTTCAAAATTGTTAAATTCAAGTTGCAATATAAACCGAACTCACTCCTAAATTGAATCAACAGTTGTATCACTGATCCTCAGGATATGTTCAAATACTTTCTCATGGGTGGCAGCTCCTAAAAAGTGAAATAAATTCCTTATTATTCCTTATTACTTTGAATACCTAAAACAGATTACAAAATTCTTAATAGAATGTTTCAAATTTGTTGCAATATGAAAGCTACACAATATATAGAACTTATATATAAAAATATAATTAAATATTGTACAAAGATCCATACCCATTTCCTTTCCTAAAAAGTATATGAAGATTCATTAAGAACCATCGGTCCCACTCTTATTTAATACTATCCTTCCTTTGGAATTAGGTTTCTAAAAATTTTTGTCCATTCTCAAAAAAACCAGCTTCTAAAAAGCAAAATTAATTCTGCTGAATTATGATGCACATGAATTAATAATCAGCAGCACAATAACATCCAGTGCATCACTGTTTAAATTAGAAATATTTAAAAAACTTATATTTACATCTGCATTCTGAATGGTTATCAATTTTAAAATCATTCAGCATATACCTACCCTGTTTCAATCTCATTCTAACATCTGCATACATATTGATCTAACAGGAAAAATTTCATTCCATCACAATTTTATCCTGCAAAAGATCGTGATATTAAAACTTGTGCGATTTAAGCTCATATACCATTTGAAAAATCCATACCAATGTTCTATACTAGAAAGCATCAGAAGATTCATTCAGAACCATCAGTCACCATTTTATTTCACTATATCCTCCACTGGATTTGGGCTCCTGAAAATTAAGGTACAAATATATATATCTTCATTCTGAAGGGCATTAATTTTCAAAATTATTCAGCATATACTTATCATGTTTCAGAATCAATCAATCATCTGATTGTTTTGATCAATTCAGGCCAATATCCTGTCCATTCTCACCTTACTGAGCCGATCTTTGTTCTGAAATAGCATAATTTATTACTGCAAAACTTTTATTCCATCACCATTTTATCCTGCAGAACATCATGAAATCAAAGCTAATAAAAAATTAAGCTTGAGAAAGGGCAACAAAAATTTTAAATTGCTGTAGTAATGTAAACCAAACTCACTTCTCAGTTGAATCAAAAGTTCTACCACTCACTCTTAGGGGATGTTCAAATAATTTCTCTGGGATGACTGCTCCTCAAAACCCAAATAAACTCTCTTTAAGTGATCTCAGGAGTAGCTTACTTTTCAGTTCAAAAAACAGATAAGAAAATTCTTAATAGAACATTTCTGATTTGTTGCAATATGAAAATTACAGAATATATAGCATTAATATATATATAATTTTATTAGATATCATACAATAAATCCATACCAATTTCCGCTCCTAAAAAGCATATGAAGATTAAATTATTTCATTCATCAAATATTTCATTCCATCACAATTTTATCCTGCAAAAGATCGCGATATTAAAACTTGTGCGATTTAAGCTCATATACCATTTGAAAAATCCATACCAATGTTCTATACTAGAAAGCATCAGAAGATTCATTCAGAACCATCAGTCACCATTTTATTTCACTATATCCTCCACTGGATTTGGGCTCCTGAAAATTAAGGTACAAATATATATATCTTCATTCTGAAGGGTCATTAATTTTCAAAATTATTCAGCATATACTTATCATGTTTCAGAATCAATCAATCATCTGATTGTTTTGATCAATTCAGGCCAATATCCGGTCCATTCTCACCTTACTGAGCCGATCTTTGTTCAGAAATAGCGTAATTTATTACTGCAAAACTTTTATTCCATCACCATTTTATCCTGCAGAACATCATGAAATCAAAGCTAATAAAAAATTAAGCTTGAGAAAGGGCAACAAAAATTTTAAATTGCTGTAGTAATGTAAACCAAACTCACTTCTCAGTTGAATCAAAAGTTGTACCACTCACTCTTAGGGGATGTTCAAATACTTTCTCTGGGATGACTGCTCCTCAAAACCCAAATAAACTCTCTTAAAGTGATCGTAGAAGTAGCTTACTTTTCAGTTCCAAAAACAGATTAGAAAATTCTTAATAGAACATTTCTGATTTGTTGCAATATGAAAATTACAGAATATATAGCATTAATATATATATAATTTTATTAGATATCATACAATAAATCCATACCAATTTCCGCTCCTAAAAAGCATATGAAGATTAAATTATTTCATTCATCAAATATTTCATTCCATCACCATTTTATTCTGCAAAATATCGCGATATTAAAACTTGTGACAATTTAAGCTCATATACCATTTGAAAAATCCATACCAATGTTCTACACTAGAAAGCATCAGAAGATTCGTTCAGAACCATCAGTTCCCATTTTATTTCACTATATCCTCCACTGGATTTTGGCTCCTGAAAATTAAGGTACAAATATATATATATCTTCATTCTGAAGGGTCATTAATTTTCAAATTAATCAGCATATACTTATCATGTTTCAGAATCAATCAATCATCTGATTGTTTTGATCAATTCAGGCCAATATCCGGTCCATTCTCACCTTACTGAGCCGATCTTTGTTCTGAAATAGCATAATTTATTACTGCGAAACTTTTAGTCCACCACCATTTTATCCTGCAGAACATCATGAAATCAAAGCTAATAAAAAATTAAGCTTGAGAAAGGGCAACAAAAATTTTAAATTGCTGTAGTAATGTAAACCAAACTCACTTCTCAGTTGAATCAAAAGTTGTACCACTCACTCTTAGGGGATGTTCAAATACTTTCTCTGGGATGACTGCTCCTCAAAATCCAAATAAACCCTCTTAAAGTGATCGTAGAAGTAGCTTACTTTTCAGTTCCAAAAACAGATTAGAAAATTCTTAATATTTGTTCTGAAATAGCATAATTTATTACTGCAAAACTTTTATTCCATTACCATTTTATCCTGCAGAACATCATGAAATCAAAGCTAATAAAAAATTAAGCTTGAGAAAGGGCAACAAAAATTTTAAATTGCTGTAGTAATGTAAACCAAACTCACTTCTCAGTTGAATCCAAAGTTGTACCACTCACTCTTAGGGGATGTTCAAATACTTTCTCTGGGATGGCTGCTCCTCAAAATCCAAATAAACTCTTAAAGTGATCGTAGAAGTAGCTTACTTTTCAGTTCCAAAAACAGATTAGAAAATTCTTAATAGAACATTTCTGATTTGTTGCAATATGAAAATTACAGAATATATAGCATTAATATATATATAATTTTATTAGATATCATACAATAAATCCATACCAATTTCCGCTCCTAAAAAGCATATGAAGATTAAATTATTTCATTCATCAAATATTTCATTCCATCACCATTTTATTCTGCAAAATATCGTGATATTAAAACTTGTGACAATTTAAGCTCATATACCATTTGAAAAATCCATACCAATGTTCTACACTAGAAAGCATCAGAAGATTCGTTCAGAACCATCAGTTCCCATTTTATTTCACTATATCCTCCACTGGATTTGGGCTCCTGAAAATTAAGGTACAAATATATATATCTTCATTCTAAAGGGTCATTAATTTTCAAAATTATTCAGCATATACTTATCATGTTTCAGAATCAATCAATCATCTGATTGTTTTGATCAATTCAGGCCAATATCCGGTCCATTCTCACCTTACTGAGCCGATCTTTGTTCTGAAATAGCATAATTTATTACTGCGAAACTTTTAGTCCACCACCATTTTATCCTGCAGAACATCATGAAATCAAAGCTAATAAAAAATTAAGCTTGAGAAAGGGCAACAAAAATTTTAAATTGCTGTAGTAATGTAAACCAAACTCACTTCTCAGTTGAATGAAAAGTTGTACCACTCACTCTTAGGGGATGTTCAAATACTTTCTCTGGGATGACTGCTCCTCAAAACCCAAATAAACTCTCTTAAAGTGATCGTAGAAGTAGCTTACTTTTCAGTTCCAAAAACAGATTAGAAAATTCTTAATATTTGTTCTGAAATAGCATAATTTATTACTGCAAAACTTTTATTCCATCACCATTTTATCCTGCAGAACATCATGAAATCAAAGCTAATAAAAAATTAAGCTTGAGAAAGGGCAACAAAAATTTTAAATTGCTGTAGTAATGTAAACCAAACTCACTTCTCAGTTGAATCAAAAGTTGTACCACTCACTCTTAGGGGATGTTCAAATACTTTCTCTGGGATGGCTGCTCCTCAAAATCCAAATAAACTCTCTTAAAGTGATCTCAGGAGTAGCTTACTTTTCAGTTCCAAAAACAGATTAGAAAATTCTTAATAGAACATTTCTGATTTGTTGCAATATGAAAGTTACAGAATATATAGCATAAATATATATAATTTTATTAGATATCATACAATAAATCCATACCAATTTCGGCTGCTAAAAAGCATTTGAAGATTAAATTATTTCATTCATCAAATATTTCATTCCATCACCATTTTATTCTGCAAAATATCGTGATATTAAAACTTGTGACATTTTAAGCTCATATACCATTTGAAAAATCCATACCAATGTTCTTTACTAGAAAGCATCAGAAGATTCATTCAGAACCATCAGTTCCCATTTTATTTCACTATATCCTCCACTGGATTTGGGCTCCTGAAAATTAAGGTACAAATATATATATCTTCATTCTGAAGGGTCATTAATTTTCAAAATAATTCATAATATACACACCAATTGCAGAATCATTCATTCCTCAGATCGTTCTGATCAATCAATGCTATTCTGTCGATTCTCAAAATACTTGGAGAATGTGAGAACGTAGATGTAACATTTTAGCTGCATTCCGTAGAGTCATCCACTACAAAATAATTAGCATGTACTTTCCATGCTTCTGAACCATTCAAAGGTTTACGCAATCATGGAAGGAACTATGCCAAATTTCATTTTATCACCATATTTTCTAGCGAATTTTTCTTAAAATGTATAAATTAATTCTGCACAAGAATGAAAACCATTTACTACGCATATGAAGTAGATAACATTTGTAGACTTCGGGGAGCTTTATGAACCGAACGCGCAGTACGCCAACATCTCCGATCAAATCTCCGTTTCCAATAAATGTAGAAGTTTGGCTACAGAGTGAGCCGCGTTTTATGTACGTACATACGATAGTCAACCGCTTCTTCTTTAAGATATTCAAAAGCGCGCCTCGGGTTGCTCGCGGTTAATGGTGCCGCGCCGCTTTGACTCCGACATTGAATTGACTCCGGGAATGCTCCAGGATTTCGGTAATAATGTTTTGGCTTCACAAAAAGGCTACAAATATATCCAATTTGAACGAAAGGAGAAATTATTTCTGCCAAACGTGGCAACCAACTACTTACAACTGTAAAATAAATCGCCGTCCTGCCTGCAGACTGCGTTCTCTTGGTCTTGTCACCATGGGCTCCGTCAAGGGTCGGCCGTCGTCTTCTTCCTCTTCCAGCTCCCTCCAAAAGCGAGTGAAATCCTAGGTGCGCCCAACTCAGGGCCTATAGTTCGAGCAAGTACGGAAAAGTATAAAGACGAATACACTTTTCGAACACAAAATGATCGGAAAGGGAATTAAAGAGCAGGAGAGCGATGATACCGCTCGGACAAGGTTGCTGTTTTGATCTTTGAAGAGCCTTCACCCGGCGACGCATTCGACATGCGAGTCAAGGCATCTCTCCGTTCCGTATCTACAGGCATGTGTAGTGTCGTATGATAGTAACGCTTAAGTTCTCCCAAGAAGAAGTTTTTCCCCGACATTTCAAAGACCAATGCCTCGTTCTTACGACCTTTAGGACTGCGGCACGGGATTCTGGATAAGACCGGGATGGTCTAAGGATGTGTAGCTTAGATATTACTTATAACAACCTGAAAATACTAGGGGCCAACGCTTCCTCGTAATTAATGTTTAAAAATCGTCAATCCTAGCCGCTTCAAATATAAATCCCCCGGCAACCGCCTATTTACAAGCAAATGGAGGCGTGGTGCTAGCGTGATCGATTGCTATTAGAGGTGCACGTGGTTCGAATCCGATTTATGCTTTTCGTTTTTTTCTTAAATCACTATATTTTTTGGCAAAAATTCAATCAATTTAAATGCTAAACATTAATTATACAAGGAAACGAGGAAGCGTTGGCCCCTAGTATTTTCAGGTTGTTATAAGTAATATCTAAGCTACACATCCATACCGGTCTTATCCAGAATCCCGTGCAGCCGTCCTAAAGGTCCCCTTGTAAGAGCCATGTTAAAAGAATTATTTTTCAATGTCATTTCGATTACGAACAACAGAACAGTAAAAAGATCCCGAAATGATTGTATCTCCGCAAATGATGCTGAAAATACTGGAAGGTCTCTATTGTCGGCAAACGACCTTCTGTGAGACGAGAGCGGACGAGTTCTAATGGCCTCTAGCACTAGCTTCGGCGACACTTACGACGGGCATAGAATTGATCAAATCGGAGACGGACAGAACAAAATAACAGTTGGTATTCTTTAAGTCAACGTGAATAACATGTCGATCGGATTTTACGAACTAATGATGTTAACATATAACATTTTTATAGAAAAAACCTATGCATGAAAAATTCGTTCATTACAATTTCTCAGAGATAAAACTCTTAAAGAAATGTTGGAGCATACAGTTTCCTCGTAGAAAAAGAATTCTGTCGTAAGAAAGCGCATGGAGCAATGAGGGAGAATAGTTACTACCAACTTTCTAATGGGTTGTAAATGAATAAAACCAAGACTTCGACATGTAAAATGGGTAATGCAGTTAATAGATGTTTCCAGATGAACGAAGGGTAATAAATATTTCCTCGAGAAATAGATGCTACACTTAGAGGATTCTAGGAAAAGTGTCGTTAATTTTGTTTAAATAACTATTGTTAGTAATTTTAAATAAATGCTATCCATTGGTGATATTCGTAGGCGTAAATATATGAGCCTTTATTTACCACAGTTTAGCATAATTTTATTCTCAACTTTAATGGATATCGTGGAAATTGAAATAAATTGGTGCTAAGTACTTATATATGGAAATATAAAATTAAAAAATCCGCGGAAAATTTTTAACTCCTTACATTAATAAACCCAAAGAATGAATTATGATTTCTTCGGAAAGCAAAAGTTAAAGGCACGTTACCTGAAATATTATCCCCGCCTGAATCTGCCTTCGTTGTTCCTCTTCTGATTCAAATGTACTCTCTGAGAGCGGCAACCAACAAGTGGCGCAATGCATGCAACCGAAATAGCTATTGGAAAAAATATGACGAACAGTATTAATGGGGGTAAAATTTACTCAAATATAATTACTAATTATAAGTATATAATATAATTACAATCAATTACATTATTGATTGGAAATTTTTGAAGTGATTTGCTCGAGCTGTAATTAAAATTTTAATTTTTTTATACAACGCTAACAGTATCGGAGAATTTAAGTCATATTCTTCTTAAAGGGAAATGAAATGCGAATAAAGTTATATTTTGAAACCGGAACTTGATATAATCAAAGAGGAAAACGTTTTTGATACATGAAAGACTTAGGAATAATTGACCATAAGATAAAAAATCCCATCGTTTGTTACCATCAATGCATTGTTAAGAAATTAATTCAGCGGGTATTACAAATTTGTTGTATTAATAACCTGCATCTTTTAGGAATCATTGTACGGAATCAAAGTGTAGATAACCTGAATTACTTATGCTTTCTTCTTGTGCTATACTATCAGTTTTATATAGCAAGAAACGAAAATCAAAATCATTGGAACTTATAAAAAAGTGGCGATATATATGTATATTTTTGTGTGTGTGAGAGAGAATTAATTCATTTTAATTTTTAAATGTAGATTTAAGTTTTTTTTGCTTCCATGCAAGAATTCTAAATTCACAACTTCAACTACAAGTTATTTTCTCTATCTTAATGAATTTCTAATGAATGAAAGATGATTCCATTCACTTTCCTGTCTCAATATATATATATAAATATATATTATAAAAAATTTAGAATCACATACTTCTGCTGTGTTATATCTAAGCTGTTTATAAGGTAAGATGATCTAAGCTCTCAATATAACATTTTATTTTTTAAAGCAATCTCTAAATTACTACTTACTTGCAATAGTAGTGACAACTTACTAGTTGTCTTGTATCTAGAATTATTTATGAAGATAAATGGAAAGTAAAAAGTAATGCAGTTATATTCTATGAAAATCAGTTGACATATTTATGGAAAACATATAATTTGCATTATCAAATGTTCCCTCTTTGCACGTTTTTTTTATTTTAGAAAATTGTCTTTCAAATAGAATAATTTCCTATAGGCTAAGAAAAACGTTCTGGCTAAATTAGGAATTAAATATTAAATTATGGATCATTCATTCATCTGCTTTTTGCAGGTGAAAAAAGTAAAAGAAGATAAGCAAATTATGCCTAGAAAGGTTTATACTGTTATAAAAATGAGGAAAGAGGAATTGTCTTTTTGGGGTGTTCAGTAAAGCTGGAAAATGAATCAATATCATGAACAAAAATATCATCAGTTTCAATGTAGTATTAAGAAGGTTCAAAAGTACTTGTCATCTTTCACAAATAATTTAGACTTCTGGAATCATTTGAACTGTAAAACTGAACTAAGATGAACATGAACTAGAGATAGTTGAAATGAAAATTTTCTCAGGTATCCAATTCCTACATTTGCTTCAATGGTTGAGCCAATGCCTAACCTATTTTATCTATCTATAATATACTTAGCAGACTAGTCCAAGTCTCAAAGATCATGCTAATTAACATTGTAATCCTATATAATCCTGGGTTAGGTCCTCACCTACTCTAGAGTTCCTATATTGCTATGCACTTATTTGCTATAAATCTTACTAATGCTAATCAACAAGTTTGAGGATGAATATTTGAATCTGAAAAATATAAAATTCATACATGTACTTTACCATCTGAAGAACCTGTACATAAATCTATTCTCATCTAGTTTTCTTGTTAAAACATCAAACAACATATTTTCAGTACGCTCAGATTTTGAACGTCTATAATGCCAAGGCGTTAGATTTATTAGATTGGCCAAATTCACAATCTAACCTAAAAAACATACTCTTTTAAAAAAATAAATAAAACCTTTCAAATACATGCCAATTGACTATTCCATGCATTTTGATTTTTTATTGAATTATAACCAAATCCATACTTATTGGAGACTTGAAATGACTGAAGGTTTTTTGATGAACTAACATGAATCATATTTATATGTAACTTGGGCCAAAGAAAAGAAATATTTTACCTAAAAAAAGGACATTTAATTAATATATTTGTTACAAATAAATGTAAATAATACTATTAAAATTACTTTTGATATTTTAAATCTAAGGTTCATTAATATAATAAAAAATGAAAATCATCACTTCTGCTTAATGTTTAAGTAAACAGAGAAATTAGGTACAAATATGCTATATAAAATCAAATTGAAAAGACTTTTCGTATGTAAAAGATTACTGTGAGAAACTATTCTATCCAGGTTTTGAAATAAAAGGAGTAAAGGATTGGATACAGTGTAACTTGGCACTTTTAAAGCGTGCTCTTTTTCATAAAGTTAAACAGAAGTGAAAGGAAGTAAATTAAAAGAATTTCAAAGTATTGAATATCATCACATTGTTTGGGGGCATATTTTATTTGAAAATTCAGTTTAAATATTTACAAGATGATGACATTTATCACAAAAGATAATTTAGCTTGGATTATACACCAGAAAAATCACCTTTTATAGAGAATATTTTACCACTGATTGAATAATATACTTAATTTCTTTTACAGATCTGATTCAAGAATCTTGTTTTCTCTTTAAATTTCACAGCAAAGTTTTGAAATCATATAGAAATAAGAATGTGTACAAAAAGCTTTCCAAAATATTTAATTGATTTATATCTAAATGTGGAAGAGGAATAGCAATATTTAATTCAAGTGATTTGAGTAGAATTAAATAGGTAGAACTTAAAGTTGACTAATGTCAATTTGTTATCATTTCATTTGTTAAATTTTTTAATATTTATCTTTCCATTTGTCATCTGTTGAAACACTGCTACAGAAGAAACAATAGAGGAAATCATGATGTTATTTCATGGATGTGTCTTGTAACTTCCAAATTGATGCAGATTTGCAAGAATAGGGAATTTCTATTAATATATAAATACAAGTTTACAGATAAAACAGAGGGTTACTGAAAATTTACATGTACAATTTAGCATAAAGATGGTTTCCTTTAATAAGTTATAAATTATACAAATCACTCAATAGAATTCACAAGATAAGCAATAATTATATTACATATAAATAAATAATTAAAATATTTTTTGCTACACAATTTACTTATATTTCAACTTCTCTGTCCATTCAATTAGAGAAAGTTCAAATTGAAGATTGATGAAACTTTATAATTTCTCCTCATCACCAAATAGTGAGATTTGGTATAGAAAATAGTATATTTGATATATAAATTACATGGAAAAATGATATCCAGTCTTAAGACAAGTTTATGATGGCTTGAACTCTTTGAATCAAGATTTTAACACACAATTTGAATATGCACATTATTATCTTACCCTCACTACAAAAATAATTATCAGAAAATAAATACAGCATATCCCTCAACCACAAAAAGCATTAAAAATTTACGTAGCATTCTACCAGAAATAAGTGACGAGAAAGCACATTAATAAAATAGATTATAATAGAAATTAACTTCAAAGCGAGTTTTAATGAAGAGCTGCCCCAAACAAAAATAGATTGTTGAGCATTCATCTCACTGCTACAATTTCACCAATATCTGTAGGTTTAATCACATATTCGATGTTAAATTTCAAAACACAGTATAAGGGAAACCTGCCTTAAATACAAAAATTTAATTTCATAACAGAAAAATGATAAAAATCAAAAATATTTCTCTCAGGTATATGGATCACAAACTAATTCTTCTCCTTAACTTAACAAAATAAAAAACTAATGTATAACTATGCTAAGATATGAAAAGTTCGAAACGATTAGAAATAGTGTAGCTCAATTGGGTGGTAATAAGAGCAAAATTAAAATTTATTATACAAATTACGATCACCTTGGTAAAAATTCCGTTCAAACGTTACTGTTCATCGTTATTTCATGGTTCAACGCAAATTATTAACAGTAAAAACGTTCCCAAACGCCTAGAATACATTATACCATATATAAAAGTTTTTCCATTGCAGTTGCATGGTTTCATATTCCTTTAATTTAAATTCACTAATCATCATAAACTAAACATGCATGATTTCAATTTTTATTACGTAAGTTAACAAATTTCGGAAAGCTTTAACGTAGATCAGCTTTTCCTTAAATTGTAACTATTACATATATGATATGCTTAATACATATTTTCTAAAGATTTCTGCCTTCCATTCCTTACAATACCTCGACTGCAATAGATCGAAACAACTTCGACTACTTATCGTAAGTTAGAGAGCGCCGTTCGCTTTAGACGTACGTGTAATTTGTTTTGAATGTTTAATTCTGTAATTAAACATGTAGATCTAATTTAGAAATTTTCCCTCGAACTTTCTGTTTCAAGATATAAATCTCAGTTTACCTAAAAGTTGACTAAATAGTTTGAGGACGTAGTTTTTAAACCTCTCAAAGATTGCATTGAGAAATTAATAATAAACAAACAGTAAATTCTCGTTTTTGGGTGCTCTAACTATTAAAAATATATATTACACTAATATTTTTCTGGTAGTCTCAAGTCTCTGAACATTTAATATTTCACATTCGCATATTTGGGCTCTAGTATCATATATGCACCATTCCATTTAACAATATTCAAGAACAAACTTCGTCACTTCTATTCATAAATATTCATTACTATTCAGTATCATTTAATCAATATATACCGTGGAATATTGATGAAATCAATTGCCCAAACTAAGAATATTAATACGGAAACTTAATTCTCCAATCTAATCACTTGTACTATTCTAGATGAAATATCTCATATATTCACCTCAATCTGTACTTCTAACTGAATAAGATTTTATTCTAAGTCTTGAAACTTTAATATTTATGCAGAATTCATCCGTTCAAAGAGAAGATCATATCATTTCCCACTTAATTTTATTTTCAGTGTGAATGCTATAACAGGATGTGTTCTATGAAGACATGTTCCATGAAGCTTAATTACATGGAAGGTATTTACATTTTTTTAATTTCCGTTTAATTATTGAATTATAAAGAGAATAATATTAGCATATTACAATGTCATTCCTCTCTTAATCATGTTCAAGTATGCAATTAATTATTATAATCCTTTAGATTTTGGTCAATTGAAATCTCAACAATACATGTATTTGTACATTTATTTGGAGTTTGATTATATTATTATCCATTACCTTCAATGATTTAATGATGAGATTTTTTGGTTACTCTATTTTTTTCTTTGTATAAAGATGAATACATTACACCAAAGTGGATTCAGTAGATCTTATAATTTTTATGCTAAATACACACTCACACACTCATTTATAAATCAAAGATATGCTTGTAATAATTTCCTTTGCTATTTATAAATTATTTTGATATTAATCAGTCTCCAATTATTTTAGTTTTGGCTTAATCAAGGAAACTGCTGGTTATGTAATAATGGCCAAAAACTGAGGATCAGTTCCAGAAGAATGCTCTGCCAAACTTTCTTTTCATTATTAGGATGAAATTGTGAAGGATTAAGTATGGATGAACATGGTAAGTTTTGTATTGTGGAATATTCTCCACAAATTAATATATGAAAAATTCTCCCTGGTTCTTACACAATGCATCAGTTACGTAGAGAAAATATTATGTAATGGACAGAGAGCAATTTTGTTCTGATTGTATTGTGGGTTTTTCTCATTCTCAGCAAGTTTATATTATATGTTAGTTGTTATCCTCATTATTTATGTATAATGTTAGTACTTGTTTGTCTACCATGACCTCTTGCATACAACTCATGGTGTCATGTCTTTGATTTAAAGAAGTACAGATTGTATGATACAGAAGATGGATGAATATATCTACATTTTCTCTTTATTTCTTAGTTGCAATCAGTGGATTGATTCATGAACTTTAAAATAAAGATCCATACTATAAGTATTATAATTTGCAAATCAGTTTATTTTATCTATATATGATTCAATACCTATTTATGTGAATATTTCATTGAATGTATTTTCAAATATCTGTAAATTTTTGAAAACTATAATTTTTCAAAGTTTCTCCTAGAGATATATTTTTAAAACATGTTCTTAAAATCTTTCCACTTTCTCTTTAGTATCCAATATATATGTTTAGTATGAATTTCAGCAACCATTAGAAAAAAATAAGGTGTGGGTAATGTAATTGTAATAAACCATATTGTTACATATGCTTGTCCACTTCCAGAATGAAGATGATTTAATCATAAAATTATCAAAATGAAATGATGTTTTGTGTTAATTTTAGTGCAGTTATGTTCATTCCTGAATAGACCACTATTCCAAGGTATAGCTTTTCTGAACCTATGTCTGTCATTAGGTTAAGTTCATTTGTATTTTGTCTATCATTAGATTAAGTTTATTTATATTATGTTAATATCAACTAAAATTTATAGATATATTCTCTCAAAGTGGTCATATGATTTAGGTTATTTAATTGTAGAAGTTACAAAATACTCTCCAGAATATAATTATTTAAACGTACATTTCATGAGATAATGAATCTTCATGAAACGTAGGAGGTTTGAAAGATGAAAAATGGTTGCTTTATCTTTCCTAGGGTAGCTTTCGTTAGTCTAGTATCCTAGACTCTTTACCCTTCTAAATTTTCCTCCTATTGTAGGCAATACTCCTTACTGTAGTCTTTGAGTACATATGCTCTTCTTTGGCAAATCTTAGGTATAATTGTGATTTAGTAAATTGAAATGATTTTTATTCTGAATATAGTTTCAAATAATACTTCTCTTAAGTATATGCATCTCCCCACAAATAATATAAGTTTATACTTTTGATAAGGAATGTATTGTATTTAATTTATTTTTCCAAAGTTTACCCTTCCATAGTCAATTTAATTTCTTGCGGAATTTGTATTTGAAATTTAAGTTAGTTTCTTTGAAAATTTCGCCCAAATATTTCTTTTAATCTTTTCCGTATCTCTGAATACTAACTTCCTATATTGTTCACTCTGTCACGTCTTGTTTTAATTTTAAATTTTGCAAATTTTAATCGAAACATTACCTATTGTGAAGTAGTAAAGGTAAACATAGCATGAATAGAGCTATCAACTAACAATTGGTAGATCCGGGTTCCAGTCATAATTTTGTAATATGTTTCACATCTATTGAATTCCTGTGAATTATCATTTGTGTTTCCTCCACACTAAAATCAGTAAGTTCAACTTCTTTTACTAAGAATGGATTTTTATGGTCTTTACCCTTCAAGTAGAATCTAAAAACAATACTAATTCTTTGCTATTAAGTTAGAGTTGATATTTTGTAATCTGTTTAATGCTGGAATGTTGGAGTTGATTATCAGAAACAAGTTTATGTATATAAATTAATATATTTACTTACCCTATATTAACTAACCCATAATAAAATTATTGATTTACAGATAGCAAATACAAACATCGTTTAAAGTTTCGAAATTTTTGTTTTTAGATTTTTTCGGGAAGGAATTTGAATTTCCATTTGAAATGTATCGTTTTGTTTAATAAAGAGGATTAACTTAGGTTGGCTTCACCTTGCTTGAAAATTTTAATTCTAAAGTATACGCTGTTCTTGTACATAAAATCTCTCACAGATTACCGGCGAATTGTTTGTATAATCTCTTCAGATTAAATTCATATTTAAATTAGAGAATCGGCTACTCGAGCCAGGTGTGCATATTATTCACGAAGCATCTGTGGTAAAGGAGAGAGGAGGGTAAATTCATCGGACAAAAAAATCACATTTTAAGGCTTTTTAATGAGCCACATGAGTTCTTAAAAATTACGAAAAAAACATAAGTTGTCATATTGTTTAATTCCTTAGTCCGACGAATTATAATTCTTTTCATTCACCCTGATTTTAAAATTGAGCTATTTGTGTAATTAAATATCAATAAATGAATGAATTGAAACATTTTGTTACCTTCAAACATACTGCTGGCTGCGTTTTTTCATTCGTGTTAGGTAGTTAATAGTTTGCTTTCATTCTAATTATATTATGAAAACTATCTTCTTTGTAGGAGCTTTTGTCACTGCATTAATTTTGAGGTCCCTTTATGTGGTATAATGAATATTTTTATAAAGCACTGATAATTTCATCAAAAATTAAAAGTGTAAGACCTCTTATGCATCAGTTTTTATATTGCTCACTCACTTACGTCGACGTATTAATGATTCTTTTTGCAGAATTTCAGCGTATTGTTAGTATAATTTTGCTATATAAGTTTATGAGTCTGTTAATTTCAGAAGGATGGAACAATATTGACGCTATTGATGCGTCCTGCCTAATGATTGATCTTCATAATTACTAAGTTACGTATCTTCTCTTGCGTGTACCGATTTATCCTCAAATTCCTAATCTTAAACAGAAGTGTAAAATAGTGACATGAATGGGACCTGCCCGACAAGTAGGAGACCTGGGTTCGAGTTCATTTTCATAAAATGAATTTTCCTCTGTGATAATTGAATAAAAGTGGATGAGTACATTCTTGGGAATGATAATGATCCTCCGAATAATTAATTTTACTTATAAATAAACTTGCCGGGCAGATGGGAGACCTTGGTTCGAGTCCCAGTCATTTCGCTATTTTTCACTTCTGTTTAACATTGTGAAAAAGCGTACGCTTTAACGTGCTAAGAAGTACACCTAAAATCCTTTCCTTATTCTCAAATTCCTGTGGTAATATGGATTTCTCCTTTCGAACTCTGTTAAATATTTTTATTAATTTGAAGCGGAAAGATAAGATTTACATTTTTCCGTTCGGGTTTCTCTCTTGACGAAATTCTCTTTTTTTGTAACATCGAAATTCCACAAAGGAAGATAAAAAGTTAATTAATTTATTGTAGCAAGAGAAATATGTCTCACAAAAAGTGAACTGCTAAAAGCTATCCATTAACGATTGTGTTCATATATTACTTTTCCCCAAATTTTAATTTCATTTTCATAAAATAAATTTTGCTCTGTGATAATTGATTAAAAGTTGATGAGTGCATTTTTGGGAATGATAATGATCCTCCGAATAATTAATTTTACTTATAAATAAATAGTAAAGAACCATACTAATACTAAATCTACCGCGGTGTATGGTCTTTATGAATCGTAAAAAATTACGCTAAAAATATCTTTCCCTCTTCTGAAAAAAATTCTGGAATTAAGTAATTCAGTAGCTTGTGAGCACATCCAAAATATATCATACAACGCATTATAATGAATCTAAAAACGTAAATTTAATTAAACATACTTCGAAGTCCTTTTGAATATTAAAATATGTGGTCAGATTTTTCCGCATTTAAAATCTTTCATAAATATCATTATTTTCAAACTTTCATTACAGAAATAACAATAATGAAAAATGAAAAAATGAAAATGAGTGTTATTGATTTGAAATATGATTAAATATACTGAATTATAGTATAATAGGTAAAGGCGTGTTAATTATATTAGCGTCATATACACGTTTATTATGCAAACCATGTATTATGTTATCAAAACCTCATATTTTTGGGTTTACTTAAACGCACTACGATTCATGTAATTACGAATTCCATACAAATGAGCAAACTGAAACCAGGGATGCAAGGATGATAATTCATGATTAATCGTGTTCTAAGTCAAATTGAATAATTTCATGTGATAATTGGATTAACGGATAAAATTAAGAAATTCACTCTCGTTAAAAATAATAACGGATCTGGTGTATTTACTTTCATCACATTCACGAATTTCAATTTATTGGATAATTAATTGAGAGTGAAAAAGCTATAGATGTAAACGTATGTATTAAGTAAATCATTCATTTTCATAACACTCGAGGAGATCACGGTGTGTTGTTATGTTATTCTATTCGAAGCACCGATGAACATTCCAATTTCAAATTATCAATTAGGCAAAATATTTTATTTCTATTTATGTATTATCATAGACATGGAAAAGTAAAACTTTGAGTATCTCATAATATTGAGAGCTAAAAAAGGTAAAATATCCATTCTTAGATTTCATTTACAGTTTTAAAATATCAATAATCGATTTTAGATTTTTAAAAATAAAAAAAAACTTGAACATCGTCTATGAAGCACATGCAACATTCGGATATCGTCTCCTCGATATACAAATTGCGACTAAGGAAATGAGAGTGACTTAAAATGATTCCTCCGAATACGAGAATATATTTTACTACGAAAATTTTTCAAACAGTTTCGGTATTTCATTGCGATCTTTTAAATTTATGGGCTGGCGAACTCAGAACAGATATTTTGAGAATCCTCGTTTGGATAACTGCGAGAATCTTTCTTTATGGTTTAATTACAAATAGTAACATTTAATTATTACCCTTGATTTGACTTATCTACCTCATATGAAATAGTGAAGCTTGCCTAGAGTATTTGATTAAATATATAACAAAGAAATCAATATGGGAAGGCGTGACTTCATGAAAAGCCATATTAGTGAAAATACTGTAATTTTCTGTGAAATAAGGAAAACGAAATTTTATTGTATAATACAGAAAACGAAATTTTCGAGACACTATCGCTCTACCTCAGCTTTAGACCGATTAGTTTTCTATGTTTTTGCATCTACAATAATTCAAAAATTCTGTGGGAAGTATTGTTTATTTTGACCATTAGTTGAGTTGGTAGTTAATCATTATAGCCACAATGCTTGCATATGGAAATTTTATTGGGGGCGTATGACCTCTCAGTGCCAGCCTGAATAAACCCATACCATCCATCACCACCCTTTCTCTTTCGACAGATCTATGACCCTATGCTGTACCGTGCTCCTTTTCCCTAATGCTTCCCACACATCCATTCGATTTTCTTTCGCCCATTGTTACTTATGTAAGTCTAACCATAGGTTGCGTACCAAAGTCCTTCCTTCAAAGGTCCATCCTTCGATCACAGCTTTGCTTGTCAAGCAAACGTTTACTCACTAGAAAATTACGAGTTAATGAAGGCACTATCAATGCCTAGTAATAGCTTCTATTAAATTATTAACTATGAATGAGAAAGACAATGTTGGTGCTTTTTCCACTAGAGATAGAATATCTAGTATATTTTAATAATATTTTGTAATAAGAGGATTTTTAAAATTAAAAGTCATGCCATTAATCGTTATTTATAAAAAATGGATAAAAGAAATTCCAAGAGATCAGGCGTATCTTCCAAGTGTTCTTTATTTACCTCTATTTATTTAATTGGCTTTAAGGTTGCTATTCTTCGATATAATACTGACATTGAGCTGTTATTTTCAATAAAATAGCAAGCGATGGTGTCATCAATTAAATAACTCATTCCTTACGTTATAATTTCTTATATTTATTACATTTCTTTAGAGTAAATAGCTAGAACGTACTGTGATATTAGCTGCACTTGAATCTCATATTTCTGATTCATTTGCCTAGCAATATATTTAGGTGTAATAACGGTGAATATCAACCTTTCTACCTATAACACAGTAATAGATGATTTACAATTAGAAAGAATCTCCGTAATACGTTAAAATATTTGAAACAATCAGGAATATGTTCTTTTTAATTAATTTATCAATACTGTATGACCATTTACATTACAGCCAAACCATTTACCCGCTATTTCATTACTTATGATTCCAAGTTATCGATGGGAAATTTTACCTCACCCTTTGAATGTGCGAAACATATGATGCTGCTGTGCTTGTGAAGTTATAAGTACGAGACAGAGACATTTTTCTATGTGTGTTTTTGTTACAGCATAATTTTCTAGAAAATTTGCATTTCTAGTTGTTGCAAAAGCCTGAAAAAGAATCGGTACACCTTGAAAATCAGATTTCATCAAAGTAACTCGATAACTTTGAAGAGTCATTTGTATATATGTTTAGATTTTTTTCGGAAATTATCAATAATTTTCTCTGCGCTTAGAAGGAAATATGACATTTTTTTGGTTCCACATGAGATGTATTTGCGTAACCACTTTCAACTAAGCAATCGCTTGCATGTCTCATTAATTTCTTTCGTCATGTATTTCCACATATTGATTCAATCGATAATGACTTTGTTTTCAAGGAGATTTTTATAGAATCTTCATATACCAAGTGAATTCTGAATTTTAGATAATAAGCGATAGATGATTGAACCAGAAATATTGTCATGTAAGCTTGCATATTACAGTTGTGTATATTTCTCTTGGGTATTTTAGTATATTATATTTATTTTAATATAACAAAAATCAGTAATAAAGGGATGAACCTTTAGTTACGTTGTATTAATAAAATATCTTTCGAGTATTTTCGTATGGAAACAATCCAGCTCCCATTTTATTTATATTTGTAAAAACCTCGTACTTTAATATAAATTGGAAGTAAAAAGATTGCCTCTGGTGAACAGCACCTCAGCCTTAAAATCAGTAGGGTTTGTTGAGTAGATTCGTTTAACGTTTATGTTAGGCGTTTACTTTTACCAGTATCATTTAATATATTATTTAGCTCATTCGAAGTACCCTGTAATACGTAACTAGTAAGATACAATGGGTATGGTTTTGAGGAAATTTAAGTTGAGTATTATAAATGTTTTATTAAAGACTTCGAGTATTGTTCTGAGCATTCCATACTGTCCAATGAGAAAAAAAAGAGTGTCTCTCAATTATTTGATTAGCATGAGTTAATCTTTGAAACGCTTTATGGATAAGAAATTTCAAAAACTTTACTCGACACAAAATCTTTAATTTTGAATTTTTGACCGATGATCGTCGCTGAGTCGTTGTTAAATTTAAAATACCTCAGGCGAAAAATTGCGAATTTATATGGCTGAGAGTTCTTCGTCGACATGGAACCTCAACATGCATTAATAGGGGAAGCAGTGAATGCTCAAAAAAGGAAAGGTGTTAATCATCCGAATAGCCCAAAGATTTTTATGCTGTTTATTCTCTACGTGCGAGTTCAAAAAAACAGGGTCGTTGCCAAAGTATAATAGCACATGGAAACGGGTGAAAGACTGCCTTTAGTAGACGTGACTGTCCCAAGGGAATTGCTTTCTTACGATGATATTGGTTTATTTCATTGGTAAAATTTTGAGGAATATATTTATGGTAAAAATTAAACGATGTGATTATGTTTTAAAATCATGAAATTTATTAGATATGTAACGAATTTAGCTGTACGTTTGGTCCCACCTGTGTTAGTTTCCTTGGAAATAGAAATAAGGTGGGGGATTTATTTTTCCGGGTTCAGGAATCCCTAAAATACGCATTAGTAAAATAAAATCTTAAGTTTTCTGAAGTATTTTAGTCCATCAGCTAAAAATAATAATTAAATTTAAGTCCTAAGATTTTCTGAATCCGAAAAATTATTTTTCGGCGATTGTTAAAAAGAATTATTTAATTTTTTTCCCCTCGATAATACTAACATATGTATTGCACATGTGTTGCAATTATATCTACTAAGAATTTTCCTCTAAGAATAAATTATGCATGTTATAGAACCAATTTTTTCCCACCTATGATAAACGGATTTATCACAGCTAAATATGTCATATAAGGATCACTTATATGAATGTTAACAATGTAGATTTTTATTCAAATTTTGCTTTAAAGACCTGTAGTATCAATTCAATTGTTAAGTGAAAAAGTTATTTCTACTAACCTATTAAAGAATTATACATATAAAATTATATTTGATCACTATATTTCACGCCTTGTACTGCGATTAAACGCGAACAATTTAGTATTGTGAGCTTATCGCAATTTTTCAAGCAAGCGATAAAGGTTCGTATATGAGGTAATAAAGAGTAAGTCAATGACATGGGAGAGGTCAGTGAGAATTCATTATTCAGGTCAACGACTTAACAATCCGGAGGTGGTTATGCAGCGCGTGTACAATTTAAAATGAGCGTAAATTTAGTGTAAAATCACCTTTCACTCTTGAATACTAATTCAACTTTTGACAAATATGTATAAAGCTCTCAGCCGCCAACAAAGCAGGTTTTTGTATTTATATAGATTGCATTCCACCTACTCAAAAGGGGACTATATAAAAAGTGACCATAGCAAAGTGGAAGTAAAGGAAGATACTATAGGTGAACACGTATAAATCTTTTCTTAAAATATTTTATTAATCGTACTTTAGTATTTTATGCTTTATTGGAGGGAAAAATTTTATGTTAAAGATTCTTATGGTATTCTGTATTCCTAAAATATTCTAACAAATTTTGTTGGTCTTTTTCTAAAGGTATCTTCCCTTTCGATTTATAAGAATAATATATGGAGTTATTTTTCAGCAGGTACCTTTATTACAATTATTACTTTATCGTCACAAAGTACAAAATTAAAGAAGTGAACAAATAGGCTAAATAAATATATTCCTTTGTTATCAGGCACTAAATTTCTCGACGATAAACACCCGAATCCTATTTTTTATACGAAATGCTCGTAGGAAATGAGCTTAAAATTACTTCACGAGGAAAACTAAAATTAACTTTAGCTACGATACATTGTTCCGTGTGGTCTCGCGATTTAACTCGAATTCTAAGCTAAAGGAAGTTCTAAGATCCGCTTTTTCTTGCCCTTAGACCCTTAATTTCGCGTTTCGTATTTGACCAGAAAAGACTACGTAATCTCCTCCACGTCTTCCGAGAACGTACACTGTCTTAACTTGTTTAGTAGTTTTAATCTCAAGTCTCGCCTCTTCTTTTTCCTCAAACAATTCCAACTGGCGTCGGCGAGCGCGTTATTAGGGTCACATGCACGTTATAGAGTGAACAAAAAAGATTGCAACCAGTGACCATTCCATCCGGAGAATCCTAAGTAAAAAAATTAAGTAGCGAAAAAGGTTTGAAAAAATTCACGGAAGGAGGAATCCATACGTTGCAGAAACCTCTAAGAGTTCGAAATATTACGTCCTGCATTACTGAGACCGTATTTTTCAGGCAAGTCCCTCGAGAATCGATTTGGTTTCCCGTCTATGCGTCATTTCTAGACATTCCGGCCCTTTATGTGAGGAAAATACTTCGGAAACCCGCTGGGTAGGGATGCTAATTTTGTTATTCCAGCGTCGAGTTGCCGGGGAATATCTTAAGATATTTGTTAGCAGTGTAAATCTTCCATTCTGTCCGGATAGCGAAATTTAAAATCCTGCTGGACGAACCAGTATATTTCCTTTAAGCAGATGAGCCTAACTCAAGCTTGTTTTCGACAACAATATAATAAGTTAGACCGTGAATCATTACTTTTTTCTGAAAAGTATAATCAGCTGATACTAAAAAAAATATGTCGGAAATTCAACAGGATGGAGTGAGTTTAAATGGATATTCATAATGGAAAAGAGGGCCAAAAGAAATATATCAATCCATCACGTAGAATTCGGAAAATACCTTTTATTTACGAGGAAGTTTAATTGATGCTAGAAAAATATTTTAATTTGTGGATACCTAAAAGCTGTTTATTCAGCGCTTCTGCGCTACCAACACAGAAAAGGTAATTTTAATTAAATACACAGCAATGAGGAATGAAAATTTATATTCAGATTTTTCAGCCAATTATTGATATTTGATCATTTTCTGTATTTATACCATACATTTTTCCGTCCTATCAATTTGCGTGTGGCGGGGGAAGTAAATAGCGATCGATGTTCTAATTTCTTCTTTTTATACCTGTTGCTCATTGTTTGCGGAAAAATTGACTTTCAAAAGGTTTTCTCTTTGTGCTTTGGAATGTTAGTAAATTCTTTATTATCGCTTGGATAAGAAGGTAGGAGGCTTATTAATTCATTCATGAACGTACTATATGTTTTAATACTTAAGTAATATCACACCAACTAGTAATGCAGGTTCTTTTAAAATTCTCTATGTGGAAAAAATGATCGAAGCGAAAGCTATTCTCAGTATGAGACTAAAATTATGATTGTATATTCAGGTTTTCACATTCTACGGATTCATTAAATCGATCGATAGGGACGTAATAAAATATGAAGTCGAACATAACATAAATAGACTAGACCAGAAAATTTTCCTATCCACCAGGACTCGAACCTGGGATCTCTTAGAGCATTAGCACTCAATGCGCTACGCACTCGGCCACCGAGGCCGCAATGGATGTTTTAATTCCTATAGTAATTTCTCTTGCATAATTGTACATCATCTATGCTGGCCTGTTTCGGTATTTCTATTTTTATCAATTATGTATTATTATGTTTTTTATCAATTATGTATTACTTTTGCATATTCGTAAAATTTATCAATTGCTTTAATGATTATGTTAATGTAGATCTTTTGGCGGTTTGTAACGTCGAAATCATGTAACTATAAGTTCGATACTTATTTAATCATTAACTAATTGAATTAAGTGGCTATCTCATCGTTATGTACGTCCTTTACGTTTGTATTTATCGCTATGTAGTTCCTTTGTCTACATCTCTGATAGTCAAATTGTTATAGTAGATTGCGTAAAGTACAAGTACTCTACGGTGAGGGTTAAATTTACGATCCTTATACAGTAAAAAAATGAGATAAAAATTAAGCGGAGTTATAATTATAAATGAAATACGCATTTCTGATATTAATCAAATCTGAGATAACTTTGTAAACTCGCGAAGAGTCTAGACGCAAATTCTTTTTGGATCTGATGATTAGTTAAATGCGTTCAACTCTACTGTTAATCTGAAAAGGGCGTATTAGAGAGGATGGCCTAGCGGGTAAGCCCTCACATTAGGGGAAGTTATAGTTCAATCTCCTAGAGATGCTTTTACAAGATGAATTACCGAAGACCGCATTGCTAGTTAGTGTTCCTTACTTTTTTAAAAGAAAAATAAAAAACGTAAAAGTCGCCTTTGGAAGTGATTCCACTTTTTCTATCTCCATTTTCAAATTAAAAATGTTTCTAAGAGTTTCGTGAAATCCTCCTATGATCGAGAAAGACTTGATGAGATTAGAAACATTTATTTGTTTATTTTTTCTGTTTATCACAAGGTACGACAACGGGAAAGATAACCCTGATCATTAGGCAGACGGCTTTAATCCGTAGACAGGAGACGAGGGTGGCGGGTCCCCTGGCCGAAGTCCTGAGGATGACATTCCTGTCATCGCCATCTCAAGAGAACTGATTGCTGATTGCAATTGTAATTGGTCTAATTCGTTCCTCTTCGCGTATTTGTATAAAATACTTCGCTAAATCGCCAATGGGTCAAAATGAATTAATCCGAAGCAATCAGTTCCTTTATCGAGTGATAAAAGTGTTGAAAGCGCGATATGAACTGAAATCGATGCTTTTCTCAAAGAAGTGATGTAATCTTAACTCCATGTGGAACTTTAAAGCGATATTTTTAAAAATCCTCTATGGAGTGTATTATTCGTCACTCAATTTTAATTAACTGTCGAGTAGATGTGAATCGTTCGCTAGAATTTTCATTCGTAAATTAGGTACAAAAGTTGTTCGTGACATCTGGATGGATGCAATAACGTATGTGAAGACCGCGAAGTTAATTTTAATGATTGTTAGAACGAGTAAGTCGCCGTAAATGAGTGTATGGAAGTCGTTCAGAATCAATCCAGAATCTTCCACTTCGGGGCTGGAGTTACTTCATATTTAATTCAATATATGTATATGTAATGTATATTTGCCCGAGAAAATCCCAGAACATTCTGGACGAGTTGTTCTTATTAGGAATAAATGAAACGATTCCAAATCAAAATTAATCCTGTTCTTCCAGTCCTTCACCAATCGATAATTACATTAATGATGTTTTCATAATGTAAGCTTCGCCTGCATATTAATTCAGTCAATACGAATTTACTATGTGTAGTTATAAAAAATGAAACAAGTAAACTTTATTTAATAATCCTTCACTATGCAACAATTATCTTTAGATGATACGATACGATTGGGTTGTACGTCAAATAAACTAGTTGATAGATTTTTACAATTTTCCCGTAAAAGACTAATAAAATTTGGTGCTCAAAATAGCTGATACAATTAAGAAGCATCAATCCGATACATCTCATTACTGTTGCAGGAGAACAAATTACTCATCAAACTCGATTACGTATTTTGGTGATCTGCGAAAAGCAATCTGGGGTCAAAACTGAGGTGAAATAGCCTTAACAAACTGTTTTTGAATCGATTAACCTAATCTAAAGTGAAATCACTTTTTGGCTCGTGAATGTAATCCCGATTCATTTACATGTTTAGAAATAAAGGTCGTAACCATGAACAAAATTGGTGTTTTTGCAACGGATGGTTATCTAATGAGATTGGTACCCTTGTTGAACCGTAATTCACTTCGTAAAATGTCACGCTTCTCTAATTTGGAAACAAAAGTGATTCTTTTTAAAAAGCAGCAGCCGAAAATATTACATTACCTCCGAATCGGTAACGAATGTTTTTTAATGAAATTATTCCAACCAAAAATGTGAGACAATAGTTATCTATCCGAACTCGAATTTTGCATTCAACAAATATGAGAAGGAAATATACGTTTCGATGCACTTTGTTTGATGTAGTGACTCCTACTCAGACGCTCGGAATAAAAAAGGAATAGAGAACGATGGATTTTTTGGATTTTATCAGCCTGGCGCACATATGTCGAAAGTGGAGGGCAAAAGGTCTTGCAGAGGCCTCTACCGTTTTTATCTGCTATCGGATTGAAAACAATAGATTCAGCAAGTCAAATATTCAGGAGAATTCTGGGGCGAGTTGCAGTGCATCCTTTTCGAAAAAAATTAACGCAAGAAACGAGTGAAAAACTACAAAGTGATGCCCGAAATTTAATATAGCGATGAAAGTATAGTTAGAGATACGTAAACGTACGAAAAAAAGATATTGGGAGCTTTCTCTCCGTCAATTATTCAAATCGAATCTTTGATGGTACAAATATCTTGTTCGTGATAACAACATCTCTAAAAAATTTGCGATATTATGTTTATTATTTTCATTTGGCTATTGATTTTTTTTAGTTTTTGCTATTTACATTTTCTAATTCGTGATTACAAAAATCAATACGAAAATGAATGAAAACAAAGACATCTTAGTGGAAGCGACGGCTGCTAAAACTCCAACGATCGTAAATATCGTGAGAAATTAGTTAAAGTAGCTTACTAGAAATACGAATCGCTCATTCATACGGTCGTCGTCATAGTAGCGTATTGCTGTTAATTTTAGTATCACTCACACTCCATTTTAAGTGATTGCAGCCTTATTTCCCATCTCTCCGGCAGAGGGCTTGCAGAGCATGTGCAGAGTCGATTAGATTTGAGAAAAGTTAGGAGCTATAATTAGAAAATAACCGCGTTTAGGGAATTGATGCATTTACACTTAACTTTCGTCTCCTTTTTTCGTTGCAGGATTCCGCACGCTGAAGGCCCTCGCCGGTGGTCAGGCTATGGAGGAGAAGGGGAGGCGCGCGTCGGCTGGGAGTTGAGGGGAAGCAAGCAGCCTGTTGTGACGGAGAAAGTCTCCGAGTTGTTGGCAGTACCGCTCAGTGAGTCGCTGTGCGATAGTCCGCCGGAGTCTCTCCGTAGGGTGCTTGGTATACACGCTCGTACGTTGTGTGTTTCGGACGGGGGGAATGCGAGTTCGTGGCAGAGTTTGAAAAGTCTGGACTGCCTCGAAGTGTTACCTCGGAGGTTTCCCCCTTTACGACATCGCTTCAAAGTTAGTTATTCGTGCGATAGAAGAGAAATAGAAGAAGACGTAAGATCCCGATTGGGTGAAGTCCCGTGGTGAGCATCAGGCGTGGAGTAGGAAGCATTTGGAGTGTAACAGGTTGCAGCCGCGAGACACTACAACTTCTTTCGAGGAATGCCAGGTAAGAGCAGACGTGTTTTGGGAATTCTTTGGCCGTTTTCCGTTCGCGAGCGCTGTTGGAAAGTTTTCGCGAGTTTACGAAGTTTCCGAACGCGTCCGGGGTTGCCGTGATCTCCCTCCGAGAAGGATTAAGTTGCTAAATAGTTGCGTTCGGAGTCCGGGTGAGGTTGTTTATCTTTCCCGCAGTTCGTGTCCGAGTTAGCCGTTCCGTTCGGGTGTCAACGTACGAAATCTGCGAGGTTTTTTTCAGGCCCACGATTGTTAAGGGAGAAAAGATGGACTCGTTCCAAACAGATCCAAGCGGGAAGACGGGAGAATTAATGAATTCCGTTGTAATACGAAGCGGCGGAAAAGTTCGTTCGAATACTTCTTAGCGCCCGGATTTTATCTCGCGTTTATTTTACAAGTCGAGGTAAAGTCCGCACGCATTTTGGGACGTTTCGGAAAGTTTGGGGAGTTCTAATCGGCAGAGCGCTCGGATGAAACTATCACTTCGAAGGTTCAGTTTTGTTTCGTGCTGCTCGGATTACGATGTCCCCAAACAGGACTTTTAAAAACGTACATGTATTGGTAATTCAACGTAATAAAGTGAAGGGAGGAAGAAAATGGGTGATGGATGGTATTAGTAAACAGACGGTCTAACGCTGTCTCATATCGATTATTAGTAAAGTAATAGCGGATTAATGGTCCCAAAACTTCGAACATTGTTTATATGCATGTAATTATGTGTAGACTATAAACCCAAATTAAATCTAAAGTGATAAGTAATATCATTTTTGTAGTCTATGAAACAAATGTCATTGCTAGGCATTGATTAAGTAGTTCCGTTAATTTCCTGGAGTTTCATTATAACGAAAGTAGACTTAAAATAAAATCAATTAAACAACCGAAAGCTTATGCTTAATGACTCATAGAAGTTTATTAACTGTTTTTTAATCAGTTTACGATAAAGGGTGATGAAATGATGACAATGAAAGCGTGGAGGTTGTCCATTAATATGTTATTGGTTGCAAGGGACGCCATATTGACACGCTCTATGATAAAATGTCGGGATCTTTCTCCATTATTACTTAGCGATCGACTCATTTCTTTATTCGAGCATTATCTTACGATGGAGATCGTTGCCTCATTTCTTTTCTGCGAAGATACGAGGGACTTAATTAGAAAATGGAGTGCTTAAACATCGCCTTCCTTTTACGTGGTTTCCATCACGAACGGGGTCTATGTCAGTTCGAAATTAATCAGATATTTTTCTCGCTGTATTGTACAGTAGCCTTCTTAATTTTCACGCAATTCGTAATGAACGCGATTAATAATTATGAAAAAGCACGCAACATCAGATCCTCATGCGAAAGAAAATCGCATGTGGAGTTTCATAGACAGGAAACGGTGAAGCATTCTTAAACGTCGGGCAACAAGTGTAACAGATCTGAAAAGTTTTCCGTAATTTCCTTTTTATATCTACTAACGTTGCCATCGCAAGGTTTGTGGATGCTGTAAATCACAGAAAATGGATCCTTCGTAAGTTACGCTGTTGGTCCAGCGACATCTACTTCTCTTATTATATAAAAACTACGAAAATAAGGAATTATTAGTAAGCGCAGATGAAAGTGGTCAAAGTATGAAACCGAATATGTAATTAACGTTCCTTAAATTTCATATTTCAAAGGAAATTGAAATTTCCAGTTGCTTAGTGTTACTAACGTATGCCTCCCCACATCTTTTGTCAGAAGTCAGATATTAAAATTCTTTAA
This sequence comes from Pantala flavescens, assembly GCA_020796165.1. Taxonomy (NCBI): domain Eukaryota; kingdom Metazoa; phylum Arthropoda; class Insecta; order Odonata; family Libellulidae; genus Pantala; species Pantala flavescens. Next base: position 14,093,552 of record CM036889.1, on the reverse strand, counting down.
AAATTAAACCTACCTACAGCAAGAAGATTTGATGGTTATGAATGGTTCTTCGTTCTCCAAAATAACATTTTCGTAAAGGAATAACCGATAACGGTCTACATGTTATTACTGAATTACATTTTTGTTATTGTTATTTACATTTGTACCAAGTCTTCAAAGCTCTCTTCTGTAAACACTTTTCATCGTTCATCGTCGTATCAATTCTGAATTAATTTAAGATTACTTTAGATGAGATTTGGAACAAGCTTCTCGTCATGCTGTTATGAGAGGAACAAGTTGTAGAGATTTCACAGACATTGATGAAACCAGCAATTCAAAGATAAGGCGATAATTGTTGTATACACGAAAGAAAATAATGTGCAAGCATGAGTCAGATGCGGGATCGAATGAATTTCTTAAATACTTTTTGGATCATAAATGTTTTAATTATATAATGGAGGTTGGTAAAAATTTCGAATGTGTCTCGAAATTTCGAAAGTTTCAAAGCCTTTTCCTTAAGATCAAATACTTATAAAAGATTTTGATTAAACTATTATGCCATTCGATTTGGCATAGTTATAAATCATTATATCGCTGCATTTTCATAGTGTCAGTTTTTGTCTTAAGTGTTTAATTATTAGTTGACAAATTCGGTTTTCTCTTATCATGGTTTGTGGCTAACCGCTAATCTACATAGAATGACAAAGTAATCCTTTGATCCTACGAAGTTTTCGGATTGTGAGAAATTGGACGAATATTATGACGTTATTATTCCTTTTCGTGGCATAAAAAGGAATCATAATCAAGTTATTATTTAATCTGGTACCAATTGAGAAAATACGACCAAATTTTCAAGAAGCTAATCTGGGGCAGTCAGTTATAGACGAACTTCAAGAATCGGACCCCCATCCCTTGTTCACCGATCCTCAATAACTTGCGGGATGAAATCTTTCAAAATTTTCGATCAAACGAGCCTTTTAGATGTCTCAGGCAGGGATTATATTCGGGTTCGAGTGGTAAAAACCCTTTAAAAGCAGCCATTTCCGAGACCCTATTAGGATGATCGGCATTCTTTCCCTTTCGCTCCCATTCGGAATTTTATTTCGCAAAGGGAACTCAGCGTTTGATGCCGTCTGACATGCCTCAGTTTATTTTTGTTTCCTTCAGAGAGGGAACAAAATGGTAGTCCGACAGACCGGCTCGCTTATGCACTTATCCACCGCGAACGCAAAGAGCTACGTATCGCCCACGTCCGCGAAAGGTCGGAATATGGCAAACAAATGAACATTCCCTTCGTCAATCCGTCCCGCACGTAATTGAGTTTGGAACGAAACGGAGGAAATTTCGCGCAGACGTCCACCGGAAGGGAAACTCCGCCCGCGATTCAGAAACTAATATGAAGCATAAATTAATAAATGGAATCGAAGATTGAGGGTAAAGTGGGACGTGGAGGTCATCAACGGACCAACTTTTTGATATATTGCCTCCCTTTTCTAATCGTTCCCGAACCCTCGTCGGGTACCATTTAATCGTCCCACTCCACCTTTGGGATTTAATGAAAAGTTCGTTCTTTCGCCTCCTCTCAATCCCAGAAGTCTCAACATTTTCTCTCGACCACTCACTCCGGTTAAATCGCCCACGCCCACTTCTTTTGTTTCCTTCATCGGAAATCAAAAGCTTTTCCCTAGACACCGATGCCTTTTGCTGCATCCCATCCTCAAAGCTTGTTTTGTTGACGTAATGGTCGATGGAAAAGAAAGAGAACTTTATCAAAGGGGTTTATTTTTTCACGTATAACTTCCGGGGTCGCAGTGCCCAGTCTTAAGACGCATCGATCCTTCCATTATCCGTGGCATTTCCTCCTTCATCGGTTTCTTTTCGCGATATCAGTTGTGAACGCGATGGGGTCTTTGGCACGGCATCTAAAGACTGGAGAAGTCCTTTTTAGGATCGGAAGCAGTCGTACGTGGCTTCCGGGAGGGCCGGCGTGGGTCAGGGAGATCTCTGGTGAGGGGTCCCTCTCTCTTAGTCGCGAACTAAATTGCATTTGATGCATCAAGTGCAGTGGCGAGTCGCTAGATGTATTACCTCACACTTCCTTCGAAGAGCTGTAGATCATCGTTTATCTTCCAAGAAAGAGGAAAAGTTGAACGTGCTGAGTTTTGGCTTCGTTTGTCGAAAGCGGAATTCGATTTTTGTCTATGGAACTCCATATATTTCTTCTTTTTATGAATCTTATCTCAAGGAATAGGCAGATCAATTCGAGGATGGAAATTCTACGAGTTGAATTAATTTCCGGTCATTCTCGTTCTTATACTTAAACTGCAAAACAATCATAAAAAACAGTTAATACGTAAGATGTCTCATATTACGTTTTATGAAATGTTTACGTATTCTATTATTTTTTATCTCCGTTACTTTACAATTTTTTTGGGATTTGTTATGTGTATTACTTCAAACTCGAGTTCGAAACCCAGACAAGGATAAAAAGTGCTTACCGTAGACTTGGTTATCATCTTTCCGTCAACAGGTAAATATGAAATACTGCTCTCGTATTCAGGAACGGCCATTGGTACGGGAAAGGAAAAGCAGGAGTGAGATGGTAGTGAAAAAGGAAAGGGATAAAATGCATCAAATAGATGAATACAGTTCCGTAGGTAAAGAGGCACTGTCAGCAGGTGGGAAAGTAGAAAGGATCAGTGTGGATTGTACTCGACGACTGTGGAGGGATTCGGGGAAATTGAGTAGGGAAGATTTCCCACCTTCTATTTGAAAATCTTGTCTTGTTCGTCTTCCTACAACATTTATCATCCTTCTCTTCGGCCGTTTTTTTATCTTTGCCTCTTCTTGCTCGGTACATTTCCACTTTACGAGATGGGTCGTCTTACAATAAATCGTTTCCCCGATTTTGTTGAATAATGTATCCAATTTTTTTGATAGTAGTGAAATTAAGGATTACTGAGCTACACTACTGAAATTTTTACTCTCTTTTAAATATCGTCTAATTATTTTTCGGATACTCTAAACCGTTTATTTATTGTATTACTACCCGGATCAAATTCCTTCCTAATACACCGAGTTTAATATTAATATTTTGATAGCTTGCCGTTCTTTCATTTCATATCTATATTTCCTTTAAGGATGATTTAATTTAAATTTTAAACTATACGGAAAACATCGAAGGATATTCATTCACATTAGCTTTATTTGTGTTATTTTTTGAATCGTATACACAAAACATTATTAATAAAATGTGGTTTATCTAAGGCAGGGAATAGAAAGGTGAATAATTATCTCTTTCATTTATTGCTTGGGATAAAGGTACCGGTAAAATACCTTATTCGATGCTAAGGTTATTATACTTGTTTATTTTTGTAATTTTGACGAAAGTTAGCAAGATATTTCAAAGAAGAATCAGTATTTGTGTTTTCTTAATTGCCTCGGATCTACATATTTTACTTATGTTAATACATATAAATATAAATTATATCCATACGTACTTATTCGAGGTTATTTTTGTCTGCTATTGTGAATAGCTATAGATGTGACTCATCTGCATGCAGTTTTACTTGCCTTGTTTCTTTCACTTCCATGCAAATCGCTGGATTATATATAATCAACCGGTGTCTCGCTCATTTTTCTAAGCTCCAATCCGCCTTAAAAGAATTGGTACCCTTATTTCAAGGAGAGCTGCTTGTTTAAAGTTGAACATTTTATCGGAATTTTCACCATACGTGTCCTGAAGTCGCTTTTCTTTCCATGATCATCAGAAGAGTGGATGAGGTTGCTTTCATCGAAGGGTTGAAATCAATAACTCTCACATAAGAACTTTATCCATAAATAAGCCATTTACGAAGCTAAATTTTGGTTCATGCCCCATTCGCTTAAATCATTCAAAGGGTAAATTAAAGACTTAATTGCTTCTATCAACGATTCAGGGAAATACAGATTCCAAAACGATTTGCTTACCATCGTACTCATCGGAACGAGCTAGAAGCGACATGGACGAGCTCCATACGGCCTTAAAAATGCCTGGAAATTTTTTTTCTTTGCGTCACTTCTCTTGGAATGGAAAGGGTTATATATATTTCAAATCTAGAAGGATGCCGCCCGAGATATTCTTTAGCATTAAAATATTTTTCGCTCCGGGAATCCAGAAAGGTCTGGTCGGTTGACATCCTATCTAATCTATGTTTATGGCCTTATTTTTATTTAGGAGAAATATGATAGGATACGTTATTGCAGTGTATCTTTATTTCTCATCTTCAATGTCTGTTAATACTGCCAAGGTTAATGCATCTTTGTTTAAATCCCAGAGTATGGCTCTTGGAGAAAAAAAAGAAGAAGAAATTATCAATAATAAACGTTCTTAATTTATGAAATCATCGGCGTAATTTTTTGTTGATGAATGTAATCTAATTCTGGAATTAGCCAACTTAGAATAGCCATCGAACAGAATGGATTTTATGCAAAGCTATGTGTATTCAGCCCAGCAATTCTGTATTCAAAACGAGCAATGCGGCGAAGTCAGGAGAATGCTGTTATTAAGGCAAAACGTCTACCGATTAATCGGTTAATTCCTCCAGTATCATCCGAACGCGGCATATGTTTGAATTCTGCGGACTGCAGTCACCCTTTGGGATCCGCACAAGGATTCAGATACAAACAGTGCAGAATTCCACCTGACTCATTTTACACCTTCTCCTCTTCTTTACTTTTGTGGGGTACAGGATACGTTTTGAACCGATTGAGCGTTACGTGCTTTTATATTTCATTTAAACGAAGGAGAACTTATAATGTAATAATTATCAAGCTGATCGACGAAGATAGATTCATCACGTTCGTCCGACTGTTTAACGTCACTTATCTGCCGGAAAATTGGCTGAAAAGTTTGCCAAAACACGATTAGTTATCGTCATTCTCAATTGCGTTTATCAGTGTATTCATGTTCGTTGAATTTTGTATGGTATTCTTCCTTGATAACTTTTGGTTCGTAATGATCGGGATTTCTATCTATTTATCAGCGCATTGATCGATACATTCCGTTTGATTACCTTTCCCGTCGCATATCGTTCCTTGCCATTCATCCCAACCTTCTGCTGGTAAGGACGGTGGTTAATTTATGCGCTTGATGTGCCTACAACATCGTTGTAAGAGATTGGTTAACTCCATTCATTGCCTTCTGAATTTTTAATAATCACGTGCTATAATATTGAATGTTTCCAATGATGTTTCCCATCATATTTCTCTGTCATAGCTATGCTCATTTCCCATAATTCTTATACAGATCTCGATGTCTATGATTTCGGTGTATTAGTGTAAAATAGTCTACTTCTCTGATGTTCAAGATCTGGGAAATATGCTAAAATTGCTTTCAGTTCATTTTCACTAATTTTAGTACTTTCCCTTTTGCATATTCGTAATATTCCTTGAAGTTTTTCAATTTGAATTAGAATGATTTTTAGTCATGCTTTCCATTCCATTTGGTATCATAGTATCTTAATGAGAAAAGCTCGATTACTTTCAAACAATTCAATTTCGTGAAGTACTTCACCCCTCGGAAAGCAAGTGTTATTCTTCAATTTAAAGTTTCCTCTTTAATCTTGAACTCCGATTCAAATATCTATAGCGAGGTTTGATAAAAGATAACCATGAATGAAATCCAAATATTAATCGGATCGTCGAGATATTTTAGTAATTCAGTAACGTTGTTTAAAATTTCCTTACATTTGAAGAAAAAAGCTGCCTCGTCATCTACTCAACTCACTTAGCCATTCCATTTATTAAACACTTGAACGCTTGATACTTCTACGTGTAGGTTCTGAAACACCGAAATTAATATATTTGGTTATCATTTTAATGCTCTTATACTATGTTTGACTTAAAAATTCTAGGGCAGTTGGCGCTGTTAACATGAAACCACAAATGCGGTTGCTTATTTAATCAATTCTTCATTAATAGATAGATGTGTGTATTGAATTTACTGTTCATCTTTTTTACCGTGGCTAGCAACTTCTCGAACAGTGTAACTCTACTTTATAATGCTTCTATTTTCTCAGTGAACCTTTTTCCTTCCTTTCGTGGTATTGCATCATTAATTTTTCACCGTTGAAAGGGACTATGTATTTAATACTTTTAACTTGGTTTGAATGTACTTAATTTTATTCCAGTTCATTTTAGTTCTATGATAACACGTTCCCATGATCGAGTTTTTGCTTGTTAATCAAAATTCGACGTGGTTAGAGAAATGGCGCTGCACAACAGCCAATGACCTAAATGTTTAAAATTCGGACACATACATGTCACGATCAGGGAAAATTCATTGTCGGCATCCCAAGGTCTGTTGTTAACAGCTGCTTACGCCGTTCTTCTCATCCGAAAAACACAATGGAAGTGGAAGCTTTTCATGGCTCGCCGGATGCGTTTCGTAAGTTCGAAACATTCGTCCGAAGTAAAGTTTTTGGTCGACAAATACTGTTGTTTTTTTTTCTTTCCGTGCGGATAATGAGAGTGAACGGAGAAGCTACGACGAAGCGTAAATGCGAGGCGCAGATGAACCAACGCCTGCCTGTCCCTGAGAATGACGGCTCCACTGACGAAATACTTATCATCCATTGTGCGATTTCTTTTCCATCATCATCGTTCGGTTTCGAAGGCTTTCCTATAATTCATGTCCCGCTACCTTTTTTCACGGTCGATTGAACTCTCTACGGACCTCGTAATTGGTTGTTTTCCTCGATGGGGGCCGCTTATGAGTCACTTGTGTTAAGCGGAAACTGGATGGATTTCGTTGAATTAAAATCTCGGAAGGAAAACAGCTTTTCCTCATCAATCCGGATGATCACGTACTCTTCAGGCACATGTTATAATCCGGAGCATGGATGTTTCAATGAAGAAGGAATTCAATTTCGGCGTGTTAAAAATGTTACGTAACGATCTTTTTATGTTCCGTTCCGAACTTTTTAAACGCCAATGTATGAGGGTTAGTCCGTTACGGTTAACCCGCACTCAAACCGCAATTATCCCTTACAAAAGCTTTACGATTCACGATTGTCGGATCGAGGAATTTTGCAGGATTAGCCGATCCATCGCGGCTGGAATTTAAACGTAAAAGATTTCAACTCGCCCGGGGAGGAATTGGATTAACTTTTTTAAAGCCAGAATCGCGAATTGGAATCACTGGGGATTCAGACTACTGCGTAAACTTGGCGAATTTCCTTATTTTCTCGCGGTAAATTTCCGAATAAAAATTCCGCGGGAGAGATTTTTTCCTATTTTGGAAAATTATTGTGCACGCGCGCACGAAGGTTCCGGAAGAATTTGTCCTTAATACGACCTCAAATATTTTAAGGAAACAGTATAAGTTAAATGAAAGAATCCTAAACCTTCTGCCACCCAACTATACGTGTAATGTCCCCATATTGTAAGCTTGGCCTTTCCTTTATATACCCACGCGGGACGTCGAGAGATTCGCAAATTAAGCGCGTGACGGAATTTCCGGTTTTTGTCAGTTTTTTGCGGGGGAAGCCGGGCGGAAATGCTACTAGCTCCCGCCTTTCGGAAGCGGTTGATAGGGCAGCTCAGATGAAATTCGATTTGGTTTTGGCGCTGGTCGGCATCCGTGCGTTCGTGAGGAATTGCCTCAACGAGCGAGGATTGATCTCTGTCGCAGGGGCCTTTTTGGGTTCGGAGGGCCGTCGAATGGCTTAGGGAAGATGCACAAACGAACAACTCCGCCCGTGAGACCGCTTGCAAAATTGGTCACTTTGATGTGCACTACGATGTGGTTTTAACTGACTGACCAGGAGGTTAGTTCCTATAGTTTTTCTATCAAACAAAGGCCTTCTATCAAGGGTCCGTCTCAGCACACGATTGAATTTGCCGAAAGTATATTTTTTTCTTGATTGCCGAAATAATTGATGCGGTAATATAAATGGAATCCGGACCCAATTTTCATTTCATCTCCAGGATGCGGTTAAGTAATTATTTCCCAGGAGTGTAGCCTAAGGGAGGTAATTTTTAATCATCTATTTCGAAATACTCGTTTGCTATAAAGAGATATAAATTCAGTTTCACGTCCTTGAGTTTAGTGAATACCATTATATTTCATCGTTTTTTTTGCACGAAGTATCTCTCTCCAGTATCATATAATCAGTCTAACTTTCTTGTTTTCCTTTATCTACTTAATTGTCGAATATTTTATAATGACGTAATGTTAATTTTTGAATGTAACCCTCGCGGTATCATTACACGTTACATCGTACACTTAAAAAGCTCGGGAGGATTCCAGGATTGCCGCACGAAAAGAAATGTAATTTAGTTCCACCGCAGGTTTCCGCCACGGATGGGATGAGTACGCGGGCTGTCGGTCGGCTCGGAAGAAGCCCTCCCGCTGTTTAAGATGAACCGATAAACAACTCCCACGCGGCGAGCCATAATTCGCAATAATTAGGAAGCAGCGCGGGTTTGTTAGTTAGGGGGTTGTGAGACTCGCATCTGGTTTTGCCTCGGACGATATCAGTTACGGGTACCAAGTAGAAGAGGCTTGTCTCAGGGACAAATAAACATTCCTAATGGCTCAACGGTTAGTATGGAGTTCATCTTGCTTCCTCTAATCTCCTCTACATCCCCACGCCTTCTTCTTTCGCTTTGCTTGCTCTGACCCGAATCTTACAGGGTTTCTGCGCTAATCCTCACTCTCCTTAGCTTCTCTGCGTTATGTATTCATGAGTCCTACTTCGCTCTTTTGCAACACTGGCTCCATTTAGCAGTCGGATGTCTTCACCGATGGCCCTTTACGTATCCTTCCCCTCCCCCCAGCATTTTCTTCCCCAAATGTTCTCGGCTCTCAGCAATTAGCCGGCATCCGAAAGATTAATTTAATGTTGGGCCAAAGTCATGCTTACCCGTAGGCGCATGGCAACCACTCCGAAAAAAAATCAACCACATCGCGCCTTTCCCCGAAATTAATCGAGCCATTTTTAATCCGGATTCCAAATCGAGGTGTGGTTACTGAATCAAGGGAGGTAAGGAATTTAATTTTGTAGCTAAGCGAGCTTTTGACGCTTTGTCGAGAGGAAACTGTTCCTTTTGATTTTTTCGCAAGGCTGTATTTTTTAGAACTATTTCCTAGTGCGTGAGTATGGAGCAATTTTAGACTTTTCTATTTGCGCTGACCGACGAAGAGCAAGAATGCCAAAGATTATGCGAAATGTCAGCGGTGCTCTGGGGACACGTTCGGTGTTTTAATCCCAATCGTTGGGGAAAACTCAAAAACAGACCCCAACAAAATTATTTTTTTTTCCGCTGAATCGGAGGACGCGCCCGAAGGTAAATCCGATAACGCTCATAGAACGATCATCCCACGTAGACGTTTTCATAGGCTGTTTACCATTTTTACAATATAAGGATCAAAATTTTGCACGAGGAGCAATTTATGAATGTTTGCACATACGTCAATAAGGTTGCGATGAATAATTCATGCTCAATCCCAGCCTTTAATTTCGATGTATATATCGGCTCAAAAATTACATCGTTTTTAAATGGTTATTTCACTAGATATTCGTTTCATTTAAACAGCAAACAGCACGGGGTCATTTGGTATTTACTCGTCGTGTATACTAGCCCAAAATTAAAGTGGCCTAATATGGCTTTATTTTTAAAATTTCTCTCTCGATTTATAGAGTCATAATTCTTTTTCAGTTCAACGTTCGATTTCTCGGAAATTTTATTTTTGAGTAGAAAAATATCGCCTCGAATTCAATCAGTTCATTTAGGTCCATAGCCCTTAGCAAAACCTTTCAATAATTCTTCAAAAATAATTGATGCGACAATGGATCTTTTCAATATAAAGTTGACTATGAACTTTAAATTTCAATATAAATTAGCAATTGTTAATTAACTTTTTTCGTAAAAAATAGTTCCCTTTATTTGATAAGTTGTGAAATATCTTTGGATAAAAAGTTTTTCAAAAGTTATTGAGTATAGAGGAATATTAATTCCCTAGTTTGTCTTTTATACATTTTTTGAATTCATTGTACTCTTTGGTTGCATTTTATATCTTATTAAAAAATATCGTAATTGAATTTCCGAAACGTCTCGAGATTTTGAAAGAGTCGAGTTTTCTTTATGAGATTTTTCCTTTCGAGAGAACTATTTTTTAGCAATAATTCGCTTTTAATAGTTAATTATTAGTTATTATTATTATTAATTAGTTAATAATACATCGAAAATTAAATAAAATTCGTACATAATAATGTTTGAATCAATCATATTTGCCTCTATTTCGCGATTACGTTATCATATTTATTTCAACATCCACCATTTCCCCTATAATGTCTCGTTCATGAAGGCTATTCAGGTAAAATTTATGCTGATCACCTGATGAATTAACTTCTTCAAGGGAGAGCGAAGTATGTTAGCATTCAGTTCCGCAGCGATGGAGTTGTTCGCAGTATCAGCTCAGTTTCGGCAAAAGGACGCGAGAGTATTCTAGCGGGATTCGTTTCCCCTAAACACCCCTTCGGGTACTCCTTTTCTGGAAGGTCGAAAATTGCGCTTTTCGGCTCGGGTTCTGCTCAAATGCGTGTTTTTATACTCACTCGCGAAGTGGCAAACGTCTCTTTCTGAGATCACAGCATGTATCCGATGGCTCTTGCTGAATAATGGATTTGGTTCTTGCGTAGGACTCCTTCAGGAGCGCTTATCACCAATGGTGTCCCCGCTCAGGTCATCTTGTTTACTCGCGAGAGCCAGTTGTAACAAAAAAAGGAAAACGTCTGATATAATATTTATGCAACATTATCGGAATATTTCGAGACAAGGTGCTATTCTTGCGATGAAAGGGCGTTGAATTTTTTAACGCGGTGCTCTACTCGGATGAGGGGAATTTCTGGGACGTCGATGACTACCATTACTGCCACGTTTCCGAAAATAAATAGTCAGGATTACGTAAAGTGTTTTGGTAAATGCTGCATCAGTACATTATTGTGCACTGAATGTATAGCTTATATTTTTCCTGTTATTTTTCAGTTTTATCTCTCTATGTAGCATTGAACTAACTCACGTTTATGTGAAATTAGTAAATGTAGTTCGTTTATTCCGTTTCAGAGTTTTTTATTTGAATTTAACTCGATTATTTCATTCATGTTTTCTTTAAATTTAGTTAATTAAAAAGACTTCATTTTTATTTTTTGCTGCGGTTTGTAGGAAATTTAAATTTGAAATTCTGAATTTTATCGAGAAAACATCTGGTAGTCTGTTTCATAAGCTTATCCGATCTATATTGCAAAGTTCTAATGAATTTAAAGTAAACAAAGCATGGGTGCCGTTTTTGAAATCTCTATTCGGGGAAGTGTTAATTTAAGTACGTTAAATAATGGTTTTCTTCCAGAAACTCAGTCTTTCATTTTAAATTTGAATACTTAATCCTCTCATGCTCGCCCTCGACGTAAAATTTCAAGTCCACTAATTCCTCTTACGGATATGTTAGTTACGAGGCGTGCGCTATTATCCTCCACTGTTCCGTGAGTTAACTTAAAAGTCTCCCTCCATCTTCAAATGCGGTAGTTGTACTTCTTGAATGGTTTTAGTGCCGCAGATATTTTTGCAGAGTTGTACGTAAACCCTCAAAAAGTAAGACTATCGTAGCGTTGCGGAAAATCGACAAAGTTTTCGTTAAAAAATACTCTCAACGTAAAACTTCTCGTTGCTACGGCTCGCGTTATACAGTTCTCCAGCGTCTGAATGCGCATTTATTATTCTCTCTCTCTGTGAGAAAATAAAACGGCTCATTGTTCATCATATTCCTTTCGACGTTACGTGAAACATACAAACGTATAAAGTGTTTTCCTCGTCAAAACTTCTTTGCTAAAAAAGCTAAGATCGGCCGATTTGTCGTATTCATTAGGATGCATTATTGTGTGTCACGGGTTTTGAAGTAGGAAGAATTTATCGCCACGTTTTTCATTCTAAAATTCTTTCAAAATTTGAATCGACAGAAGTTTTTATCCGCGAAGGAAGATTATTCGAGCCTGAAAATTTCAAGGGACTGCAAGGAACGACGAATTGTCTCAACAGATCTCCTGCATCATTTCGGAATGCGGAATTTGTATACGTTTGTTCGCACATAACGCTCGATTAGTTCAAATTAAGTGTGAATTTAAAATGCAGCTACGAAACGTTCACTTCTTGTTTTCCATAATAGAAATCACCTTCACTTTTGGATGATTTTTCCGTGTTATATTCACGATTTAGGTGTTTTATTCGTAATAAGGGTAAAGAACTTTTATCTAGTTCGGCCAATTGGGTATCCAATATTATTCATGCATCCTGTTCATATTTTTAAGTATGTCTGGTTCCTGACTGTGCTGTTTCAATCATACCATCCATCCATTTCAGATATCTTTCCCTTAGTTTTGACTCGTAAAATTATTTTTCAAATATCCTTTGATTTTTTTACGTCCTCTTAAATTTCAGTTGAAAATTGAAATAGAAACATAAGGTAGGCAATCAAAGCATAGTAAAAGAAGTCTTAAGTAGCCTTCCTAATTGTTATACTTAAAGAGGAATATATCTGTCTTGTATTATGTTGCGTTCTGCTAACTCAAAATTAGCGCGAGAACGGAATGATACGAAGAGTAGCTCCTCTTTGTATGCCATAAATATATTTTATTTATTATAGATTGAAGCGGGTTTAAAAATTGATATATCATAAATGTAACATATATCGGAAGCTATTGGGAAAACGACAATATAAATAAAATCGATATTTTTAGGCGTGACTTCGTGGAAAGCCATAATAAAATGAAATTAAAAACTTTGTATTTTCCACACTGAGACTCACACACACTCAGTGTGGAAAATACAAAGTTTTTAATTTCATTTTATTTTAAATAATTATATTTCATGGCTTATTGAATTATAATTAATCTCATACATGTCTCTGAATGGTTAAATACGTAGCTAAAATTTCAAGTGAGATTGTATTTATTATTATTGCTCAATTAATGGCTTTATATGCATTGCATTTTTTATAGCATGCATAGCATTTTACTACTTACTGCTATGCAAAGTACTGCTTTTCAAAGTAATGAAATCATAAATATTTGTCATGTGAATTATATTACTTGTTTGCGAACTAACCAATGGATTATTGTATGAGTTTCTAGTGTTTTAAGTTTCCAAACAAGTGTGACCAAATATTTGACGAAATGCGACGAAGTCCTTTTACATTTTTTTTAATAGTTCAAAAGGTGGCAAGAACATTCCAACATTTTTCCTTTCTTTATCATTTCGAAGTTCCTGGATTTAAAATTACTGAATATAACACTTCTCTTTGATAACCAAGACATGTTATATCTTGCTATAATTTGAAGAGTCGTGTGAGAAATGCCAAGTTAGGAAGCATTCTGCTCGTAATGGTTTTAATCTTTAACTGGTAGTTGCTGAGATAGCAGCAATTACTTTGCCCATCAGTTTACATGTCGCCTACAGAGAGGACGGTAATCACCTAACTTGTTTTTGCTGTTCGCACTATCTTCTGTAATGTCCCTAGTGTTTAAAGCTGGACATCTCAATACATTGACAAGTTAGCGTACTTGAATTTTATCGTGCACTTATTGATCTTATTTTACTTTATTTTCTCTGATTTTATTAGGATTTGTTTGTTATGTGCCTTGGTCACAATAATTAGCTTATTAATTACAGTAAGTTTTCATGTATATTCCCATTCATGTATATTTAAAAGTCGTAATCGTTGTTTATAAGTCCTCTCTCTTAAAGCCCTTAAGCCTAACTCGTCGCCCTCTCTTATTCATTTCTCAAACTAGTTACATTCTTTTAAATCACTGTTTTTTACGTTTTTGTCTTTTTTCTGTCTTTTGATATGAAGCTTAAAATTTGATTGAAACTTTAAGATGATTTTACATGTAGGATCTGATAACGTTACGAGATTCATAATGGCCAGCAAGTGTTTTTTATTAACCGCTGGTTAAGGTTCTATTTCAGTTATTTTCCTTGGAAAACTTGTCCAAACGTCTATAAAAAAGTTCAATCCAGCGCAACTGACTCAATGTCTATCATTACAAAATAATTCCCTCGGAGTAGAAATGTAGAGCACTCGAGTATATCATTAGATAGTAGTTTCTTGCTACAATCATTTACCTGAAGCAATCGCTGAAAGACCTTGGCATAGTTTAATTTAAAGATTTCCTCGATCACCCATAGTTTTCCGAACAGTGTTTTTTATCGCAGCAGTGTTCGATCACATGGGACATGCATTTGCATTTTATTCTCATATGGTACAGCCCTCTGAGCCACCGTTGGTTCAGTTTATTTGCTATTTGGGCTCAATCCAGGTTGCGTCCCGTACGCCTTTCCCGATACGTTCCCCTTTTCAAAACCATCCCGTTCGAAACTGGAATCAATTTTGCGCACTTCATCATCCGACATTTAAATGGCACTTTCAAAACAAGGGAATTTTTTGCTCGTATTTTATGGATATCATTAAATGTACATTTGGTTTCATTACTTCCTGTTCATCGATATAAAAACGACTTTATGCCGCGGCTTCGTTAATTCATTTGTTAGGGACATTCCGCAATTTTTTTTTTCAATTTGACGGTCAAATAAATTTTTGCTTAATTTTTATTTCTCCATCAAACGAGACGTTGCTGCATTACCACAGAAAAAATTTAAACACTGTAGAGGTGATATTTTTTTAACTTTTTCGTTTGAATGCGTTCATTTTTATTTTTTCCGATAGTTTGGCTCAAGACTTGATATATAAATGACCAATAACTAAATATAATATCAATGGATTTGAATGGATAGAAAATTTAATGATGTAACCATGAATAAGTTTCTTCAAAGATCGCTATAAATCATGGATGTTGTCGAAAATGCAATGGGAATGATTCAAATTAAGCTTTTACAGAGTTGTGATTCCTTTTAAGACGCCTCATTTCATTGATCGGGCTAAATTTTTATAATAATGCGAATGAATTCTCAACCAAATTTCGCGATCATCGCCACCTTTTGCAAACATAATTTTTCGTGACGTCATACGCAAACATTACCAGTAAAGCTTTACTTCTAAAGAGTACTCTTCGTGGGCGGACACGAATCTCACACGTGATTATTATCTTGCCGAGACGCTAAAGACGACGGTTCGCATCTACAGAAAACCCCTTATCTCACGGTAGAGGATTCGAAAAAAGCGTTCGAGGACTCATTTACGCCGAATACTGGAACCCATTTAACGGTTACATATTTTTCTTTCCGAGAGTAGGCCGTTTACCTTTCAAATTTTGCCGTCTTCCTTTCTAAACATTCCCTCACCGGCCATTCTACCTTAGTTCTGCGACACATTATCGAGATAAGGGCTCCATCAACATCCCTTTCTCATTTTTTCTTTCATAATATCTTCCTCGCATCGGTTGCACGCCATCTCCAAGAGTGTATCCGGGATGCGTTAGATTTCGTATTCCCGGTTCTCACATTTACGCCCGGAAAGTCGTTTCGAAGGCGGATTCTCCATAATGTTATTCGGCCATAATAGGCTAGTGAAAGCTTAGTTTTCCTGGACACTTTACACTGTTTGCTATTCTTTTACAAATGTTTAGACATCGTCGGATTTATCAAGCTACTCCTACTTTTCCTCTGGATGCTATGAATCAGTGTGAGATGTGATTTAGTGAGTAGTGCAGGGTAAATGAACTCGTTCTAAATGGCAGTAGAAATAGGTGGATTTTCAAACCTTTATATGTATTTGATCTTGTTTTAATCATCAAATTGCACGGATAAAATCTATTTCGTTGATAAATCATATTGATGATGTCCAAACTCGTTTTTTTTTTAATGTCCTAATAAGAAAAGTCGCGTATGAGGATTTTACAAGCATTTATTCAACAAATATCCCATAAATATTCACTTTTGGATTATTACTCTATTATGGTATTCAAATCAGCAAAGGGTGTACATTCATCATACATCACGATTATAATTCACATTTAGCTGAAAAATATTAATCATATATAAGTACCTTCGTCACATTCCATTTTTTTCAAGTGATACTTAATATCTGTTCGTAGCTCTTTTGAGTTGAAATATCTGAATATTCCCTTCGTTTCGAAGTTATCATAGTCATCATTCCTCCACAATCTTATTGGATTCTTTTTGAGGGTATTCGAAAAAAACTACGCTCAACACGTAAGATAAGCATGCTGTCAGATACCTTGGCTCGTCAGTTCATGGTTCCGAGATTATAGGTATGGATGCGAGGGCAAACCAATTGAAGAATTCCATCTCCCTCATCTCATCAAGCAACGAATGTGAGCTCTCACCCGTCAATGATCAGGTTTAGTAGTCCGCGATGATTATTGTGAAACAATATTCGGTTCGTGAATGAATTCGTAAAATCGGGAATTATTTCAGTCGTTGAGAATAGGATGGTCATAAGATTAAACCTCTACGGAAACAAATGAACATAGACTCACTAATGAAATGTATTGAGCGATATTCGTGCATAGACTTAATTGCATCAATGTAACTTTTGTCGCTCTTATTCTAGGAAATGAGGTTTCAATCATATTGGTACCCGGAATGGATTTACGAAATGAACAAGATATACTCAAATTAGAATTAGAAACAGGATATCAATGTTCTATGAAATCTGGTTTAACTAGATGAACCTCGCTGGAACTATATTTCTGCGTAATAATGCATACTATAGAGCAGGACTACATTGGAATGGATAACGTTAATTGACGGAAGAATTTACTAAAGGTATTAAATTTTCAGGATGCGTTTAATCAGTTTTGAAGAATCATGTCATAGCTGCCGTTTAATTATATTTTCAAAGAATAAATTTATAATTTCATGTCCAAAGAAATTATGTTATGTAAGGAATGCTATAGATGCAATATTCAGTCAAATATTTTGCATATTGTCATATTGTTTTTAGTCATCTCTACATTGCAGCCTAAAGTTTGAATCTATTAAAATTTAAACCGCGAAATTTATCGATGGAAACATTTCTTGATATGGAGTCGCTACTATTAATATCAGTGTCGCACGTAGAAAACTTCATCTTGAGCGTATACTCTCGAAGCACTTTTTCTCACTGCCGTGGAAATTGCAATGGAATTATGAATCGCGTCTCCCTTGCCTGGATCCACAGTAGCGCATTTATAGTTCACTGAGTTCGGTTTCCGTGCAGTTCAAAATGGCGTTGGAAGGGTGTTGGCGTACTGCAAGTCGAGGGCCGATGCATTTCTGTAAACGAGGTCGTTCAGCTGAGGTTTTTCATTCTCGAGCTTCAACTCATTAGTCTTTAATGACTCGAACTGACGCTGAATGTATCGACGCAATGGGAGACGGTAACTGGCGGAAAACTTTTTTCCCATCGACTAGTTATGAAAGTCAACCGAACGCCGAGTTAAAAAAGTAGCGTGCGTGTATCCGAATGCAAGAATCGGTTTTGGAAAGGTGGCCATTGTGCTCAGATGTGCTGCAAATAAAGGAAAGAGGATGGAGTTGGAAGAAAGCTAAAGAGTTCTGTGTTTTTATTCGATTATCGAAGTTGGAAGTATTTGGAGTACAGTTGGAATCGGTATACCTTCGGCTCCGCGCGGTCCATCCGCTGGCGCTCCAGCATCCTCCAAACGAGGTCTTCGTTTAATTTCATCGGAGTGTAAATGAGAGAGTTTTGTTGGATTGTTTACCCTCGTGACCTTTCGGTGTTTTAAAGGTAATGAGTCCGAATTTTCGAAAGCCAAGGATGTAGTGGAGTTGTTTCGTCCAAGTTGCCTGCACGGAACTTGTATGGATTGTACGCACCAAGGTAATCTGACGAACTATTATGCAGATTCACTTTTTTCAATTCATGCTGCGTACTAATTGAGCTAGAACGAACCAATTCATATGTTCTTAGAGTATTAAAAAATATTGCATGAAATGAGTTATACTTTTCGTGCAAATAATCAGTGAAAATTTCCCTCTAAATTCCATTATTGGCGTCCGAAGTGAATTGGCTCATTTTCATTATAAATGCGATTTAATCAGTTCACTAATTCTATTTTGATCAATATATTTGGAGATTTCTATTTATAACGGTTTTAATCCAATTATTATATATATAGGGTAATAGGATACCATTATTTTATTGTAGTTTGATTAGTTATATTCCACAAACTCACACGTGCCACGGTTATTTTGAATATATTGCGGAGTTATTATTTCCGTAATTCAAATTTTATAGCGTCATTCTAAATATTTATATTTAAGGAATGATGTGAAGCTCTCAATGACCCAATAATAGTAAATTTCCATTGATCTTCTTTATTAAATTCTATATTTATATTATTTTTTACTTATAATAATGACGGAGAATTATAGATTGAAACTTTTTTTAGGGTTCTTAAATTTATAAATTTTCACGCTACTATCATTATAATATCCTTTGCTTCAAATGCATTAATGATATGAGATGTTTTTAAATATCGAATAATAATAATCTGCTGTACGTTTCCTGTTGTATTTATATATAAAGGAAAAAAGTTTGCTTTGAATTCTTAATCTTTTCGCTTCAATGTAAGATTTTAATTTTCTATATTTCTGCTACAAATATTTAAGCTGATTCAGTGGACGTTTCCATTCCATTTCGTAGAAAATCTTTCGCTTTTCAATTCGTCCGTTGTCTATTTTAAGGAGGACGGCTTGTCAAAGATTTGTAGGGAAAATAAAGCTACTCGGTTGATCAACAGGAATCGGAACGCTCCTAGATTCCCTCTCCAAATACAAGGCGTCGATCCGATGAAAGATACATTCCGGAAAGGCGTAAGGTAAACTCAATCAATATAGAAAGCGTGACTTCTGACATCCCTTTCGTTGATTCCGTGCAAACTGAGGATAAATGTAGAGGCGCACTGGAATCCAAAGTTAAAATTCGACTTTGCTAATATTTACCTAAAATTTATACACTCAGACACATTCTTCATCTTTCCAATTTTTATATCGGAATATATTGGGTACGAAGTGATATCCATAAGCCCAAAGGCATTTTGGTTTTTGTTATTTTTTATTAATTAGTGTAGAAGTAAAGATGCAATTTGGATAAAATGTTTGCCCACTATTTTCTCCATTTCTAACATCTATTCGGAACATTAAAAAATGTTTTATTTTCATCCATTCTTGCAGTGAATGGGTTTAATTAATGTACTATATAAATAAATTAAATAATTTATATAACATTTGGCTATGATGACTGTGCGATTTTGCGCTCTCAAAGCTAAAACATACTTTTAATGTTTGTGGTTTTCATATTAATTAATTTTTCTAAAAATGAATATGTAATTATTCTCAACATATGTCATTCTTGATCGGAATTATGGAATTATGTATTTAAACATTTTCCTGAATATTTTCATATCAGGGCTTAATTAAACAAAATATCTATTCATATGCTCCATTAGATTATTTATGTTTCACCCAACTATTAGATTTTGTTTTTATTTCATAATTTATGCAATACTTTAATCCTAGCTTTATAGTGTACCAATACACAGGAAATGATCGAATAATTTTTCATTGCCTACCTTTCATTGCAACCTAGTTTTTTCGAAAAAATATGCATCACGACTAATGAATAAACCAGTCATGGTTTTGGAACGTAATGTTAATTATTTTGTCGTTTCAATTGGCCAATTCTAATATTATACGAATTGTTAAATTCATAATGCCCCATTGCGGTCGATGAAAATTAACATGCTAGGTAGAGCATTCCGTGATGACGAAGTATTATTTATTTATTCCGCTCTCTCCGATTATGTATATTTATAAATATTAATCGAGTCCATTATCGGTTGTGAGTTATTATTCATAATGTCTCTTAATGCGTCCGTATGAACACATTCCAGTAAGTCCTTAGGTATTCAAGTGACAAATGGATCCTTCACAGTAAAATCGAAATATAATGGATGTATTAAAATTTATGATTATGACCATTTCCCAATTGAAAGTTTTAACGAGTACATCATCCTATTAGTGTGAGTAAATTTTTGATAAAAATGAGTGCTTTGTCAGCGCGAGTTTGACGCGAACAGCAATCCCATTATATGTCTCGTAAATTACGTTGGTTTTTCTCATATTGGTCCTATGCCTCATTTGTGAGGTTTATAAACTAAAAAAAAAAATCTATGTTTTTTATATTTCAAAATCGTTTGGCATGATATTTTCATTAATCCTGACACATGAATTCTGAATCGAAATCAACAAAAAAGATTGGCTATAAAATTTTAATATATATATATTAAAGTTTAGTTTTTATATTGGGTATACTTATACTTTTAATTGATGGTGAACTTATACTACTCGAATGTTAAATTTTAAATGAATTATATTTATATATAATAAAATTTACTAAATATATTATTTATTATTTTGATTTAATTTTATAATGAATTTATTTAGCTCTGATGTTAAATTTTCTATAAAAGCTATGCATAACTTAATGTTATATAAGCCTTTTAGCGTAAAATTTTGTTCGAATACGTAAAAAATATTAAATGACATAGATTTCCCTCATATGTCGTTTCAGATGTTCTTTTGCCGGCGAAAGGGCGATTATTTTAACTAAATAAAGCCACAGTTGCTCTAATTTACTTTTTGGAAGAAAAAAGCTCCAAAATCCTAGATTTAAAATACTCCCTAAAAATTGAAACGCTTTCAGCAAACAAATGAATATTTAAGCATGACATGTTTAGGGATTTTTCGACATCTGTGGAATTCATTGTCGCAAGCTGACACCAGGTGGAATTCAACAAACGTGAAATCATTCATAATAGCTCGTGCCCATTGCCGTCTCCCTACCGCAGTTTTCCGTCGCTCTGTTGGAAAACCTGCGCCCATGTGCTACCATGGGATCCTCGCTGCGTTTGTCATTTACAAATCCGAATGAATTATTTAAACAGTTTCATCTCTTGTAAATTGCTTAAACTAGATGTAAGAAGGAAAGGAAAGTTTCACTTTTCAGTCTGTGATTTTATTAGTTTTACTCTAAACTTTCCTTGTCATATTTTCGATATTAGATTTCGTCTTCTCAGACTGCTTGTCTTATATTGCGTTTGGTATTCCCTTAAAGTATATACCCAGCTTAATACTTGCTTTACTTTGGCGAAGGTGATTGTGTGCTATTCCTCGTATGTTCCTCTTATAATCATTAAGAGTGTCTCACAATCAGACGCTTGTGCCTCCTAGTTTATTACTAAACAATATTATAGTTTGATTATTATAGTATTTTATTTTATATACATTCTGTAATCTTTTTTCATATTGATCAAAGAAAAACGTCGCTTATTAGATTAACGTGATTGTATGCTAAATATTAAGAAAAATCATCTTTTTGGATGTTATTTTGGATGGAATTATAGTACGGCTATATCGCTAGTATTACTTCGACTTTTTATACTCCTGCACATCGCTAATGAGATGTTAGTTACAAAAGTTTCCTTGATTTCCTTAAGGTTTTATATTTTAATCTTTAAGAATCGACTGGGACGCCCTCTGAAACCTCTTTTCATAAATCTATTCCTGCGAAAATATGCTAAAGGAAGTTATTATATATTAGCAGTTTCTTACGATAAAAGCAACGAAAATGACAACACCGACTGGTGACTCATTTTTCTCCGCACCGTTCCGTTAGAAAAATAAAAATATTTTCCATAGCGTCAGGGTACCAGTAGCGCCTCAAGATACGATATTTAAACTCCAAGGGCGCAATGTATGCAAATCCGATCTCAACAGACTAGATTTTCCACGCCACACGGACGGGTTGAGAAAGACGGTAGAGAAGTACAAGACGCTTGAACTTATCCGCAGCTTACTGGGGTCCAACACCATCGAACTGTACCTACGTTTTTATGAAAAGCATCCGAGCGAATGTTTGAAAAATTAGGAAACGGTATCAGTATTCGCGAAATATTATTAGTCTACTATTATATTAGATTATTATTCGAATAGAATAGTGATGTTAATGAATTCTTTAAGAGGCGAGGTATATAGTTAATTGCTCAGCCTCGATACGTCAGATGTACTTGCTCCTTTCACGTATTAACCATGCACGAAGTGAATAAGTCGTGGTCTCCCGCTGTACCGCTCGTATTTTTAGAATCGAGACAATTCACCGCCCTCCGTGTGCACCCTGTCACCTCCCTCTCGCCGGCTCGTATGGCAACCGGATCGTGGCTGCTTCAAATCGAAGGTCATCCGCGGACCACTCCCTCACTTGGCAGCCACTTTTCGATTCCCCGTTCCTAGCGCTGCTTAGGCTGTTCATTTCCGCGTAAGAACTCCGTCTTGCTCTCGCCGCAACCCGGCCTTCGAGAAACCATCGAGAAACTGGACACATCGGTCCGAGTAGCAGGGTCCTCAACCGTCTGCGGACGGTTCGTCGTAATTATTTTGTTCTCCGTTAAATCTCGTTTCATCTTCTTCACGGATCAGCTGGATGATACATTCACGTCCGTTCTTGTTCCGTTAAGGGGAGACGAGGTGAGGTTTATCCCGGTCTCGTATTTCGCCGATGGCAATTGGCTGGTTTCATTCGAGGACGTTCGTCCACGCTCCGCGTATTTTAGAGACCGAGAGAGTGGGACACACGGAAATATTTGTCCTGAATTGAAGTTTTGCCTCGTTGGGGATATATTAGATAGTTCGAGATGTAATTAATTTAATTTTGACGCGCGTGTGTCAGTTTTTTGTCCTTTATCGCGAAATGAGTTAATACATAACGTAAAATTTAAAACATTACATTTACTCGTCAAATATTGAAGCTCTATCTTGTTATGTCACAAGCGGAAAATTTTATTTTGATTATTACTGTTATTATGATATAAATAGTTATAATTCGAATGTTCCATATGCTGGAATTCTAAATATCTATTTAACTTGTAACTATTTCGAAACAGGGAAATCTAGTACATTATCACAATTTCAGTCACATTTTTGTACAAAATATATTTGAGGTCTTATCACTCATGATTTAAATAATGAATTTCTCCGTGCTGGAACAGGTTATATCTAGAAAAGCGACCAAAAACTAAGGTTTAAAAACTTAAATAATTAGCTACCAGTTTTACAATTCATTGTGTAAATTTCGGAAAAGTATCTGACCCGAATCAAGTTCTAACCTTCTAGATAAAATTTTTTAGTCAGGTATGTTGTTCATATAGTAAATTAATGGATTCACACAAATCTGTAACTACCCTCGGATTCCATTACGTAATGGATTATTCTAGCTCAATAACGAAACTAAATTGCTTATTTTAATGGGCTCAATAATTTTTGAAATGAGAAAAACGAGAAGCTTTACGTCTCAATCAAATTATTGTCAATTAAAATTAATTCGAAAAACTAAGTTATGGAAGCCATAATCTTGATCATGCATTGAATAATGGCCGATATGACGTTATCGCGCATTTTCTGATTGTCAATCGATTCGTTCCTCTAATAAGGGTACTCTATCAGAGCGGAGGGACAGAAAACTTCCGAAAATGAATTAATACGCGAGCATAAAATATCAAGATTCATTTTTACCATTTGGATTCCCATCACCATACGAAAGTCTCGCGACCGATTCGTCCCCCTGGGAAATCTCGCGTTGTCACTCCGATCTTTTTTTGTTAATCGTTTGAAGTAGTCGTTGTTTATCGCGATTGGACTTCGATTGAGAAATAAACGACGCTTGATCAAAACACTGCGGTTCGAGGAAGTAGGGATTGATATCAATTAATTTAGCATCATTTACAAGCATAACCGCTCAGCGCAGAGTGTAACCTTATATGGACGGACAGCGCAGCAGTTTATTTTACGCCAACGAACATGTTTTCGGTATCCTTTGTTAAGGTTTATCACTAAAGCTAATTTTACGCGTTCGGCGATACCACGTACGTGTCCATTTCTAACGAAAGGGGTTTGATTTACTATTTCCTTGCGGCTCGCGGACAGGCTGCTTGCAGAGAATCTATGTAAATGCGGATGATGAAGCGTTTTGCCGTTTACGCTCCTTAATTTCCCCTCATCTTATCCCATCAAATATCTCTTTCCTACAACTGTGCATCCGAGTACCGTAAGCTTTCGCGATTGCAGAATACAAACATGAATTTTTAAGTTATTTTCGAGGTAAAGAGAAAACAGCTGCCTTAAGGAATTGCGAATCTTCCCCGGAAAATCGCCTTTTAGCGCACCAAGACGCTTTTAATTCCCTCACAACAATGGGTAGGGTACCTCAGTTTTCGCGAAAAAAACAAACGGTAAATAAATTTATCGATCTAGAGCCGCGAGGTAGGGTTGTGATAATAATGGTCGGCTGAAGGGAATGGGCAGGAAATGAGGTTTCGGGAGTGTGCTGTCAATGGAAGCATTGTGAAGTGTCTTTAATCCTGTTTTTTTGTAGCTTCGTTGGATCTCCTGGCTAAAGGACGTAACCATGCTCATATCGACGGAATATTCATTCTTTAACCTCGGAAATTCGGGAAAATACACGCATCCACCCCTTGGATTTAATCGTGGAACACGCGTTGACTGAAAAAGTTTTATGGAGATGGGTTCTCTAGAATTTTTTAAGCGTACGTTCGTGATTCTGTTCCATATATCTCCCGGGCGTTATATTCGGAAAACGACGCCCTGGCAAAAAAAAGTTTCCAGTTCTCTCGTATGGTATGGTAGGGTCGGAATACACGAAAGGCTTTTGGTATTTGGGATTCGGTAATTAAAATAGAATTATTGTACCGTCACATTTCTTAAATGATGAATTGCCACTTCGGAAATGCTGACCGACTCAGTTGGAACCATTTAGCATTCGTGAAATGCCTCCTTGGAGAGGAATTAAGGTTGGAAGAGGCTAAATTTTTGTGTTTTTAATTATGAAAGTGCTCAATCGGGGGAAGTCTTCTTGGCACTATGCATGAGTTGATCACATTTTCGCTTTCATTTGGAAAGTTTTAATCTAGGGGATTAAAATCCCAGAATCCTTCTTATTGAAGAAGTCAAAAATGTTCTTTTTTACTTCTATGATTTTTCGAGCAGTAATTCAGGTAATGGAAGCTACAATATGTTTGCCAATCTTTCTTATACTACTCCAATGCGTCACATGAAGTTACTCATTTTTATATCATTTCCTATGAAAACATTGTGAAGTTTAATATTTGAGAATTACCGAATTGATAAATTCTTCCTCCTCATAAATCGTGATTAGGATAATCAATTACGCGAAGATAAGTGGATTTATCTCAATCTAGTCCTTTTGAAACGTCTACTTTGATTTTTAGCCTTAAATTTACGTTCTTCATATGATATTAATTTTATTTGGAACTCAATTCAGCAATAATGGTCTTTTGATGTGATTTATAGATAAAATCAATTATTCTGGGAGTATTTATTGAACACTATAAAAAAGAAATTATCCCATTTGAGTGTAGTAGTTTTTCTGGACCTTATGTTATTTATTTCTGATTTACTTGGTACACAAGTTCAGTATGATTGAGATTAAATTGAAAGCTTTAATATTTGTATTCCTCGAAACACTTCGAAAATTTTGGAATTATTTAACTTTAAATGAATACTCATCTCTAGAATATTCATTTATTCTTTAATCTTCTGAATTTTTCTATATAAATCATTGGGTTTATTTGAAAGATAGCATATTATAGCATTATTATGGTTTTCGAAAAAATGTACAAAATAAAAGTATGGGGATTGAGTTATATAGATATTCCGGTTTAAATCGTAACTATTTCCAATGTTAAAAATTTTCTTGTTTTCCATGAATATTAAATGAGATATTCCTCGACTTATTGAGAATAAATATTCTATCTTTAGCTTCTTTTATCATAAATTCATGAGTGTAACCGTAAACCGTATAAGAAAAGTATTTCCTCTTTCTATATCAAACCGTTGAAATATCAAAATGGGGAGTGATGTTTTTTTTAATGCATGTTTTGATGAGGGGATGTCACTGTTTTAGTTATATCAGTAAGCTGTGTTAATCTTGGATCATTACGTATGTTTACAGCAAGATAAATATGTACTAGCGTTGTATTCGTATAGTTGTACTATGTATATAATTTTTTTAATTTTTCGCTATTTATTGATATTTGGCTCAGTTTCTATTGAAAGTACGCTTGAAAGTGGTTTCTTGCGCAGAATCTGAGCTACTTTGTTGATGGCACCTCTCATCTCGTTCAGGCAATCTTATGATTTCACATCTGCTGCTGCTGCTACATGACACAGCCTTTCAACGGAAAAGTATCCTCATCTCTGGTCTAGCATCTGTGATTCATCATTCAGCGAACCCTCCCTCACTCTCTCGAGCGTTGGAATTAAACCCGATGATTTAAAGATATATAATCACTAAAGATGGTATTGGATTAAGTTGGCGAAATATATATGATGATATTATGATTTTGATCCACGAAAACAGCTTCTTCGGGCGTTATTTGTAACGTCCGAAACCTTAAACGTATCTCTTTTAGGTCCTTCGGAATTTCGGAAGGATCGGGCAAAATGTATATGTATCGCCGTAGATTTTGGGGTCAAAAGGCTAGGGTAAGAAGATAAGGAAGAATGGAAGGGGAGTTATTGGAGGTATACCAAATC
This sequence comes from Pantala flavescens, assembly GCA_020796165.1. NCBI lineage: Eukaryota > Metazoa > Arthropoda > Insecta > Odonata > Libellulidae > Pantala > Pantala flavescens. Next base: position 14,066,921 of record CM036889.1, on the reverse strand, counting down.
CTTCCGTTTGAGGGTTTTATGGAGTCCACAGGGACGATTTCCTCGAATAAGCAAAAGCCCTGCCTCTAGGTCACCTCGATTTCTCCTGCTTCTTTATCCCCAATTACGTACATTTTTCACATATTTTTATGCTCCCTTCAGTGAACATGTGTATTTTTCTTCTTGTTACTTGCATTATTTTTTCTCAGTTGCTTAGATGTTTAAGAAGGCTTTCTTTTACGTAACTTTTCATTCTCCTTGTTTTCCTGTTTACAGCTTACGATGTACTCGTGCGACCTTATTTTTCCACCTTTAGAATGTTATATACGATCGCGCTTGCGGATAAGAAGCGAATATTGATTGTTTTAAAAATCCAATAGAAAAAAATGGTATTGTTTCGCGATGTACATTTTCCTCAATGCCGTACGACGTGTCGCCGATTTCGTAACGACTTTTCATCGAAACAATAAGCAGTTTACGACATCAATCGACAATGACTCGCGTGCTCCGTGAAGCAACATTTAATTGGTGAATCGAAAATAATGTGCGAAATAAGCTGTAAACAATTTCACCATTTAATCATATAGTTCACGCGACGCGTTATTGGTTGGCATTCAATTTTGCGTGAATAGATGTCCTCGGAAAATTCTCGGATATAAATCTAGGAAGAAATTGAGAGAAATTTCGGAAATGTCCCGTGCAGAATCATGCTATGGAGATTGAAAATGCAATCAAATAAGGATTACGTGTTCGCATCGCTCTTTCTCATCAATGAAGTGCTAACGATACGTGTCGCTGAAGTTCAGGCTTTCGTTTTTATGAATGTTAGCTTTTAAATTTGGATTCGATCGTGGGACTGGTATTATTTAGCACCTTCAACACAGTTTTCCACCTTATCAAACATTGAGAAACTTTACTCTAGAATATTTCAAGGATAAGGAAATTCAACTGAGTGCTACGCTGTTGGAAACTTCGCGCATAGACATTTTAAGGATCGAAGAAGGAATTTCATAGTTACTGTTCTAAAAGTTTTATACAACACGACCGGTTTCGATGACCTTAGTTGGCATGGGCTGAAACCGGTTAAATAAATCATTCAGTATGGAAACTACGAAGTTCCCTCTTTAATTTTGAAAAAATTTTCATCTCCGCATCTAAATTTCTATTAATATTTAGGCCTTATTCTCTAAATAACTACCGAGCTCAAAATTACACGAATTTAATTAACGAGGCTGGTCCAATCTATGTGAACGTCAAAACGGACTTTGAAAGCGAATTTTATCTAATTATGTCTTGTTTATCGTGTAAGTTGCTTTGTACAAAGGAGCGCCAAACCAATGAGAAGGCTGTTGAGTCAATGTTTATGTAGCAAACAGCAATCGAGTGCTGTGAGTAACTTGTTTATCATTGTTCAAGGAGACATCTGCAGTGAAATCACTATTCTTAAAAGCAAAATATTATGTAAACTCTCTTTTTTCTAGGATTGTTAAGAAGGTATTTATATTATAATTTATTGACCCCAACTCGAACGAAAATTATATTCTTGGATAATGACACTGGAGGATTATCGTATGAAGTTCCTCACAATCGATTACCGCATACAATCGCATCCTAGAGTCTAATTCACGTAGGAGGAAGGGATTAAAACGCGTAATGAAAGAAGCATTATCGTAACCAATTTTGCTTGGCAATCGTTGGAATTGAATTTCTAATTCTAGATGATTGGAAAAATCAATTTAGAGATAGTATTCCTGGAAAATCAATCTATCTCACATCCGCGTAGTCGGTATAACAGAATCGTTAGATTATTATTACAAACTCAACCTTTTCCTGGAATTTAAAAATTATTTGCGACTGTTGTTTTCGCATGCAAGCGTTAAAGAAACTTTTTTTCTCGTATTTCGTATAAAAATATCCGGATGAATCGCTACTTTTACAGGATTAGATTGTTTACATTTCGTGGTATTTGCGGGTAAATACTCGCCTTATTTCTTCATTAAATCCTTTCAATGACTATAGAAAATAACTCCTAAACATATATAGGATTTCATACATCTTGTGATTGCATACAATTAGTTTAAAGAAATAATAGAATCCACTGATCCGTTCGGTACGTATTGGTAATTCTCCATTACTTTCTACTCAAGTACTTTCATTGCTTCAAATTCCCTCCATTTGTATTATTTTCATAATCGAAGAGTATTTATGAATTTATCGTCAAAGATGTCATTTATTCTTTTCGAAACTTATAATAATAATAATAGTTTATTTATCGCAAACTTGCAGAACCCAAGACATGCAATCAAATAATAAAGGACAAAATAAATACATGAATACGTAAAATAAATACTAATATGACTAAGAAAAGAAATAACAATTACAATCTACTTCTGGATAGAGTACTTCCATAAAGCGGAATAAATCTTTCTCTTTATGGAGTAAATCGAACCAGTAAAACGATCAACATCGTTTGAATTCAACATAACATTTCCTTCCTTTCATTCCGTCCTCATGATTCTCGTAATGGCCTCAAAAATCATTTATCATATCAAAAATCAAATATCATTTGAAATGCCTTTGCTTCATAATCCTTAAAAATCTTAGTATCAATGGGTCCTTAGCTGTTTTTTGAGTCCATAGTCAAAGTGGACCTCATTCTCTTCCACTAAAATATCATGTCGGCAATCATTGTTACGAATTTCTCGGGATCGGAACTTCACCCGGTCAGATACTTGATATCCGGTCAGTGCTCTCAACACCGAATTGTTTTGAAGACGGGGCATTTGAGCTCATGCCGAGATAACTTTATTTCCGAGGAATGCCACCACAGAAATCCGCCCAAAACTACTTACTTATGCCTCGCATTCTTTTGAGAGATGAAGAAATTCCTCTCCATATTTCAACTCGCATCGAGTGGTGAAGGGCGGAATCCTTCGTCTCTATATGCCCTCTCGTCCTTTTTCCCTCAGTCCAAAATGCTTCCGCCAACTCGCAAGTTTGTTTAAGATTCTGCGGCAATACATTCCCATTCTTTCCGCTTCTCAAATCGCACATATCCCGCAATCATTTTCCTCCCATTCCCCATTTTAAGACGCCTTTCCTTTCACTCTGAGCTTCTCTTCTTCCCCTCTGTCTCATCTGTTCTTCCCCTTTCTCTCATCCCTTACTCTCTTTATCATCGCCGATACATCTAGCGAGCATCAGTACTTCAAAATGCTGCGTACAATTCCACAGTTCTTAAAGGACAGGATTCGAATTTTCCGTCCCAGACTGTGCCCCATCCTAATTCCATGTTATATAGAAATAGCGTGCTATAAAATATTACGTTTTATCCTCAATTCCGTACAATAGAGCCGTATAAGTTGGCTTTAAAGGGATTGGAACCTATCAGATACATTTCGCGAATTTATCTGGTCGTAATTTTTCGAACGCATCTATAAATTTTTGTAATTTATGAAATTCATCGTTGTACTCTCTCGTATTCTAAATCGTCATGGGACTCTCTGTGTCATTTCATCAACGTGGCGTTTATTTACAAGTTGATTATGAATGCAAAATGGAAAGTTTTCAAAGGGATTAACGCGGTGGATGTATCAATTCGGCGTTTAAATTAATTGTTGGGGTTAAAAAAAATAAGTTCGGATTCTTCGAATTTTCAATCGCCAATCGAGAGGTTGTACGTACATTTTTATAATCCAGTCTTAAAAATTCCGTTTACGACCAGACTACCCCTACCCTCGTATATTTTTCTACGTCATTGTTTTATTTCACGTGATTTCCTTTCCAAAGGGTTGGTTCTTCGTAATTTTTTTCTCTGCTTCCTTATTCAGCCAGAAAAGTTGTCAACAAACAACATCCTGTTTATCGTCGTGACAGTCATTCGAGTTTCCTTATTTAATTCTCTATCATTGTCTATTAATTGTGTTTTTTTATTCAAGTAAAATAAGAATGAGTAGAAAAACACTCGATAGAGCTTCTATTCTAACATTTGTATCTTTTTGCTATTGTAGGATGCATTTGGATCCTTATCAGGTAAGGATTTTCATATGCATATTAACATATTCTATATTACACTTTAATTTCTATTCATAGACTTCAAAATTATATAATGTTGTATTCACCTGTGGATTTTCTCATCTATGTAAATCTATGTAAATTGTTTTGCATGTTTTAAGTTACTACATTTTGAGTCAATACAACTTCTTTCATTAATAATTCTGATCGAGAGTATTGAAAATATTTAAAATTCTTCCTATGGTGATTTTAGTTACGGTGTCTGGGAAATGTTTCACGAAAGGCATTTTATATTTGGATTACATATAGCTGTTTTAAAGTTACTTAATGACTTCGAAATTTCCACTTGTGTCGCTGTTGTTGTTTTATCTCAACATGGTTATGTTAAATTTCGAATCACTGCAGGGTCGGGCTGGAATCTGTACCAGGCCTATCTCTGCGTAGGAATCACAGCTACGCATCCTTCTATCTCCTCGTAAGATGAATATTCTCGAAACAGTAAATAGTGGGGAAAACTGTTACTTAGACCCAGTCTTTCGTATAAGGCTGTTCGGTTCAGATTGAAGATTTCTTCCTAGCATCCCCCTTTCCGCCCTGAAACGTTTCCGGCGATGGAATCTCGTTCATATGGTTTTAGCCCCGAACGTGATACGAATGATGTAAGCAAGGGATGCTCCAAAACCGTGTGGGCGGGATTTCATTTCAGCATCTAATTTTCGGGGGCTATTCCTTGTAGGACAAGTTCACTTATCGCCGCTCTAATAGTTATCTCTATTTAAGCCGTACATCCGCTTTAGCTGAATAGCTTTTTTATAGCTTGCTTTGTCACCATGATTAGTTGATTGAATAATGTGTGTATGTATGTATATTTTGGATCCGGTTTCCATTTTTTGGATAACTCCTTGTGATTGGTTAAAAAGTCGATCGCATTAGGTTTTCATAGGCCTCACCTTGTCAGTAAGCGTCGGATAATACTAATTTTTTATCTAGGGTTGAATTGAACTATATCTCCTAAATTGTCAATAAATAATTTGTACATTTTAAATCGCTAGAAATTTTTAATACGTCCTAAACAGTGTTTTGAATATATTTTTAATGAAACACCCTCACCAAATTAAATGAGTTTTAAGCCCGTTTAGGTTACCAAGCCCAAATCTTTCTACGCATGAGTTCTTAGGTCCCTCGGGTTTCCTTAAGGAAGAGGGTGGATTCTATTTGGAGCTGGAGTAACAGATGGTTGGAACCTTTTTTGAGGAGGGTATCATTTTCGAATCCCAATTCATGCTCTTTCTCAAGCTTGTCATTTTTCACTATTTTGGTTATGTTTATAATTGATATTGTTAAACTTTTTATTATTCATGAAGTATCGGTGAAACAATAGATCTATCAAACAGAATAGAAAGATGAGTGTTGTACGTACTTCGTAATCGTCTACTTATATCACATCTCTTCTCGGAGAGTATTAAATTATTTCACCTTATACTCGTATTTTGAAATTGTACCCATTTATTTTATACGTATATTTAGCTATTAAATCTCTTCAAGTCTTATTGCTTTTTAAAAGAAGGGAATATCGCAAATGGGATAAGGCTAGTCTTACCGCGCGGCCTGTATATCTGTAATGAAATCTCCGTTCCTAGGAGAAGAGATTACCATATTTAACGAAGCATGCTACCCACTTTCTTGTAATCCCTTAGTGATTTCTTACGTTTTCATTACCGTATGTGCGCTTCCGATTTCGTACACTCAGTCGCGCTCTCGCAGTTGTATTATTCCGTAGGAATTCGTCCCTTAGATCAGTAAAGGACATTAAGCAGGAAGCACACAAAAGTGGAAGCCCCACAAATGTAAAAGGAATGGTACGGTTTAAAAAAAACGAACGGAATAAATTACAGTTAATTCCCGTCCCTCATCTTCCTAAATTTTAAAATGTCCCTCTCGTATAATGGAATTTTCATCTCCAGAATTCTCTCCTTGTTTTTTCGACGTCTTCTTAGGAGATATCTTTTCTCATTTAACATTCAAGATTGAGCTCTTGGAATCCTTTAACGATTCGTTCCTTTAAAGTGAAATTAAACCATTTATACATTGCTGTCTAATAAGCACGTAATTTGCGTGATTTTAGTCAAAGGGTTCAATTGCATACCAAGATGGATTGTTAACAAGGTAGGTTGGTTTCCAAGAATCTTGTGTTGGAAACTATAATTCTGTAATGGTTACATTTTGAGTTAAGATAGTAATGGTGGTTCCATTAAAACCTTCATGATCATGCGCCTTAAAAATAAGCAGTTGGTTAATGTAAATTTATAGAAATATACATACTGAATGAAATCATTGAAAATTATTAAAATAAAAAGAATGGGAAGTCTCTTCTATAAGTCTGAGTCTGCTTTTCTCTGAGTCTTAAATTGTGGACGGCATAGGATTGACAATAGTAATATTTAATTCAATTTACGTCAAATCCATATTATTCTTACATGATTTTGTCGCAATACAATTTAAATAGATTAATATTTATTTATAGTTCTACAATAACTATTTCAGTGATCAGAAGTTTATTTTTGTCCAAGTATTTGCTGTTTTAACCTAAGTCATAGAGACTTTTTGGCTGAATAAATCCTTATAGTTTACATTTATGTGTATATTGATATAAAAGTATCATAGAGTTTTCTTCCTAAAATTTTCCCAATAATGGTCAATATAATTAAATTTGGATATTGTTTCTCGTATATATTATATTATTTTTTATATTATTTTTTATTATATCATTATTACGTATAATATATTTATTGTATTGATTTTAGATAACAATTTTCATTTTATTTCGGTCATATTCATCTATCTGTTTGGAGCAGTTATTTTTACCGACCAGAGGTTCCGAAGTGCCATCCTCAATTGACAGTAATTTCATATCATCTGAAGTTATATTTCAATATTAATGGGCGAGTTTTTTTGGTAAATGGGTTACGAAATAACGTGTAAAAACAATGCGAGCGTAGCCAACGTTGGATATCTGATATGCATTCAATGCTAATGTAATTCCGCGCATGAATACTGAGCCAATATCTGGAGTATTTAGAGAGGAATCACATTTTTTGCCGAGATGCGAAGTGGTAGACTTTCTTTTCAAGTTTAAGTGGAATATTTATACATCTATCTATATCATCCTTTGCTATTCATAAATCAACTCCGCGCTAGCTGTACTGATTTTTGGGAAAGAAATATCTTCTCTTCCGAGGGTGAAATTTATTGGTTCGGTTCGTTTCTAGGTTATGTTCTGGTAAACATTTGGCAATCACATTCAATTCCTGCGGACGGTTTGCATTGAAGCTGCTGGAATAAAATTATTGAGAAGGATATAACAGTCATATCTTCCTCGTATGCAACGTCTAAATTGAATATCCTTCGCCGGCTTCCGCTTTGATTTCCGATATATCTCTGTTAAATACATCACTGGCAAAATTCCAGCTTTTATTCCGAGGGGCGCTATCATCATTCTGCGGAAAACGTGCTGACATATCTTGTATAAGCCGCACAAGATAGCGGGGACGAATTTGTTGTGGATTTACTCCGTAATTTATCCTGGGAAATTTCCAAATAACGAAAAGCGGAAAGATCCTAATGTCTTCTGGATCTGAAGGGAATTGAAATAGATAACCGTGTATAATTCCATTCAATTTTCATGTGCGGTTTCATTTTCAAATTTAACTGAAGGGAAGGTTTGTTGACACGTACTTTTAGTTTTAATTTTTATATTTATTTATTAATTAAATTAAAACGATCATTAATTGGTAATTTTTGTGTGATATTTATTGCATTATGCAGAAAATTGCTGTAGATTCCTTAAAAAGATTAGCATTATGCGTTTGATGATTCATACATTTTAAAGGATATTTATCACTTAAGCTAATACCGGGCATAAGCAATTTAATAAATTATTTTAGATCGCATAATTAAGAATTTTAGCGTTGCTTTTAGTGTCTTGGAAGCTGCTGTAATAAGAACTTTTTACCCATTATCCGTCCTTCAGATTTATGGTCGCGTAAGTACGACATCATGCTTGTCGTAATGTGACGATGGTAATTGCCTCCGGTTTTTTCCTAGAAGGTCATTCGATGTCGAAATAGATAACAACCGCTACTAGAGCTTCCTCCTTACCTGCTCATTCTCGTAGCTCGACGATCCTAGTCAAAACTCAGTACCCTCGCCCCGTAGAACAGCAGGGATTCGCCTCCAAATATTTCTACGAACCTTGATTCGCTCGAACCAGTTTCGCAGCGGTGGCTCCTTTGTCCGTGAATCAGTTTCATTCGTTCGGAAAGTTAAAGCTTCTCCGAGTTCTCTTAAGGCCAAGAGCTGCATCCTATTACAAAGGCTTCCCGCATTTCCGTCCATTGTGATTTGGTCTAGGAGGCGGTTGAGAATATCTGACTCGAGACTTCCTGTTATTTTAGTCGTTCTCCAACGTCCTTCGTGCTCTCAAGCCTTGTTTACTCTCATCTCTCGCTGTGACCCTAAATCGAATACCCGGAATTTCTCCGTCGCGATCCAAATTGCGAGATGAATCCTCGCTCGTGGCGTTGCGTCTTACACAGGTGCAGGCGAGCAAAAATTAACCTCAATTCTAGGGAATACGCGACAACTGCTCTATTGCGGAATGCGTACCACTTTTGTTCGTTTCCTATCATTTACTCTCTCCTCATGCAAGATGCTGTATGTATTTCGTCCGAAATATCGAAATATCCCGGAGGTTTTTTCATTCGCTACGAATACTTATCTCTTATCAGTAATGATTTTTATTGAACCCATTAGTTGAACGCGATCTTAAATCGTGTATGTTTTGTTTTTCGTGTAATTCAAAACTGCTTGCGTTTGGTCGTTGTGGTATTAAATATCGTTAGAAATTGTTATTAAAATTTATTTAAAATTTAAAAAAAATTACTGAAGAGTATATTACTTGTGGAAACACTCAGAATTGAATGTTGTTGTTTGAATTTAACTTTGTCAACATCCAGTAGTTTTACTAATTCTCTAAAAGATCATCTGCGAAATGTTATAGATGTCGTGATACTCATATATCAAAGACATATTACCGAAAATACACATCCAGGAAGAGTACAGTCGTATGTAAAATGTATACTAATTACGGATATAATTCTTTGTTGAATATTACTCTAAGAGAAAACGAGATTTTTGAAGGATAAATGAAAGCAGTGACGAGAACATGTTTTAATAGCATAAAAAGTCGTTTTTGCTCGTTTTTCTTTATTTTCCTTATGTCGCATTCAGGTAAAAAGCTGCTGTACCGGTTATAATGACTATCGGGTACGATGACGAAGTTCCTTCATTCCCATGAAGGTCATTTTGAGTGATCGCTTCTTTACGCCTATCTTCCCATCGTAAGTGCATACTTCATACTGAAGCATATGCACACACAGTAGCTGTAAATCAGATGTGCCATTTAAGCTCACAGGATTTAATTTCAGCGAATGGTTTCCTTACCTCATTTCCTAACACAAAATCCGCCTTTTCGCTTGCTTAAGATCCTTATTTAAACTATTAAATACACTTCGGTTTGAATCGTTTGGTTAATTTGTTCATTAAGTATCTAAAAGCCTTTTTAACTATTTATTCTGATATGGATTATTTTTCTGTTCGTCAAATTTTTCATCTCGAATATGCTTCGAAGATTTTAGGTTTTGATGGAGGAGTAAGTTATTCGATAAATTCAGAAATAGAAGTTTTCTTTTAAAATAAACCTGTATTTCTCAAAATAAAAAACAAAAACTTGTATCGCAAATTACGGAGTACGATGCATATGGAACATAAAATCATCATCTCGGTGAATTACATTTTCAAAATTTTTACTCTTAATGGATACTGTAGGGCATCTTTTTATAAATTGCAATTCATAGAACTCCATCCCACGCCGCTCATAGAGTTACGGTTATAAATGCAGGGGTGGATGAAAAAAGCACTCTTGAGCTGTCTTATTTTCGCGTTCTACTCTCCGGAGTTGGAATCGTATAAAAGGTTTTTAGCCCTCCAATCGTACTAATGAAAAATCATCATTTACCTTACTTAGGGACGAAGAGCCAAAAAAGAAGAGATCCATTGGGAATAACTTTAAGTGGTAAGACTGAAGTTTTTGTGTGATTTTCAGTAATTTTGCAACTCTTCCCGATAACCGATGCATATAGTGAAGTGCAGCGATGCAACTTTTAGTAGGTGGTTTTTCGTAACCTTAACCGAAAATTCAAACATTCTTTGATTTTAAATTTTAATATTATATATAATAGTATATATAATATTATTTTTATTATTATTATAGTATACTGCATATCGCTGCGAACGCTACTCCCTCCCTGTGTAATAAATATCGGAAATTATCAAATTTCACGAACTTAACAATTATTTACACTTCCGTGGTAACTTGTAGGCATTGAATCAATGTTACGTGGTCTATAATACGATGCAGTTGGGAGGCGTGGATTCAAATCCAATTGGAAGGACGGAGGTGTTGGGACCCGACACTCGTAAAATTCATTTTCCGTGAAAGATACGCAAGTGCACGCGGTGGTGGTAGTCACTGTGAATGCACACCGCACGTCAACGAAATCAGGGACGAGATGCTATTCTATTCGAGGGTCGACACATCAGTTCGAGAGCACTTTCGTCTTCGCATCACTACCTGCGTATCAGCTACAGTGGGAGGGACTTCAGTACTGCATTCCTCCACGAGGAACGCAAAAGTTGGCCGCGAAATAAATTCGCAACCGACGGACCGCTTCTTTCTTTGTTTCTCCGTCGTAGTGTGTGTTGAATCGGCTCATTTGAATAGAGAAATGAGGGCGAGGAAATTTCTCTCGGGGGATCCAGGAGGAAGTACTTGGCGTAAGTTCCTCGCCTTCTTACACAGGATATGCTCTTCGCGGAGCTTGCCTCGAATCCTTCGTGGAGCGCTATTGTGAAAATATTTTCCTTAGGATTGCGAGGGACTAGAGCGTGCTAAATAATATTCCGCGCATTACGAACTGCATCTGCTTTTTGATCCGACACAGTTAAGTTGAACTGAGTCCAATATAAAATTTATTATCACTTTCCTGTTTACCAATATAATTCTGGTGGAAATCGAATAAGGAATGACTGCATCCTGGACTTAATATATATTTCTTTAAAATGCGCTGCTATAAATTCTATCTTTATTTACTTTTGAATTTACTGAATTCAAGAAGGTATTTCTCAAAATGGCTATGATATCACCCCCATAATTACCGTATTAGTTATAAAAATTAGTTTGAGTTTTATTGAATTGATTGAGATAGTTAAAGGCTTAAAATTTTTTTGTAACGTAAAGTAATTAAAACGAAGAAATTTTGTGTTGTTTTCCTTTTGATCGATACGGTTTTTTAATTACGCAATGAAAGATTCTAGAGATTTAGTTCAATTAAGGAAATTAATCTTGAACTAGCTATTTAAAAAAAATCTTTGTTGAATATCGTCAGCAGAGAAAGCATGTTTTAGATATATCCGATAGTTTTATTTATACCTTGAAATTCGCTAAATAAATATTTCACTCGCTTTATTACCACCAGATTTTATCTCGTGAGAGGCGGTTTTACAGCATTTCTAAACACCATTCATATAAAATATGAAATTTTGCATTTTTTTTAACTCCTTTTATGATAATGCCTTCGATAAAGCTAGAATCCTCTCTCGAGTTTGGAACCCGAATTTTGGAGAGAAATCCTTGCCTGAGAGGAATTCTTATCTTCCGCTGATACCGCATCTCACATTTAAGAGAACGGTGAGATATGACTTTCAAATCCAGTACGCTGATTTTTGCCATTAAGATAAATATCCCTTTGATGAAATATTTTTGAGGGAAAGGTCGCACGGATGAGCAGTCCTCAAGCAATGCCTCTCGGGCCAAACGTCAAAAAGAGGCCTATAAAATGAACTCCGGAGCCATTTTAACCCCGTAAACATTTTTTAAGGCGTATAAACTTTATGGCCGTATTATAACGCCATTTATGCATCTGCGATTGCTAACGTTATAACAGGAAGACATTCCTGTGGTTATGTTTAGCTTGGACCCTTTTCAGAGTTCAAGGCTCTCCATCGATTTCTTTTCATAGGTGGAGTGTTCTTTCCGTTCACGCCTTTACAATTCAACTCTCTCTCTTTTCACAAGCTCGATAAGTCCAAACCGATGTTTCAGCCCCTATTTTTTTATGGAATTATACGCTCATTGGCTCGCTCGCAAGGGAAATAAATGCTAAGGTATTCTCGCTCAGTGCTTTGTGAACGCCTCAAAACCTAGTCTTTTACTTCCTCGTAGAGGTCGTGAACGTGTCGGGTTTAGTGTTCACGGTCGACCAGACAAAATTCAACCATTCCATTTAGATTCGGCCTCAGTTTTTCTCTATCTGGTCGTCGGCTGAAGTTTCCAACTCGTTGGAAGGTACACTTTCAAGTTCTTTATTAACAATCGATTTTAAAAAATGATGTATAAATCAAAATGTATGCATTCAACCTATGTCTCGCACGTATTGGTGATATCAAAACTGAACTGCAATGACACTAAAAGTATCTGTAATAACTTTCATTACTTTCAGCTAATATGTTTGACTCGATCCCTGATGTTTGTTGATATAAGGGAAGAATAGGTTTTAAAATTAGCACGTGAAAGCGTGTTCCTTTTCAGGTAGGTAAAGAAAACTGAAAAATAGCGACATGCCTGGGACTCGAACCCAGGTCCTCCGTTCTGATTTTCGCATTTAACTGATCTTAATAATCTCCTCTTTAGGATAACGTTTTCTTTAAGATTCTAGTTATTCATATTCTCAGCGAAACGTATTTATCTCTCCCCATCTCCAATATCTCCCCATCCCTCCAACTTTCAGATTGCTTTAATTTATTCTCGTCTCTTTACGTGAAAGCTTGATTGCGATGGAGTTCCAAATCAAGCTGAACGTCCTAATGTACGTACGCGTTCGGATCTCTCTTAAATATTTTCGAAAGGTTGATATTTTTATCTCAAACTTTCTCAGAGCTAATTTTTTGGAGTAATAAATGAAGGTTCTATAATCATTTCGTTTAAGATAACAACCTATTCATGATTTATATTGTGAAGGTGATATAGTTCGGTAATATCTGAGATTGTAACATTAACATAAGCGCTGATTTAAAAATTATATATATATGTATTTTATCGGTTCTTCTCTAAGTTATTTTAGTGAATAATGATGATACTTTTCTATGACGAGCATACAATTTCAGAGCATTAATTTCGATAGGAAACAAAAATCTTGCTAGATAATAATGAAATTCTGGATTGAATCGCATTATCGCGCAAACCATGCGGAAGAACAGGATATAACGGATGCATCATCGTCTTCTTTTCTCTCTTTCCGATACCAATGAACCGTGCCATCAAAGTGTTATCTGGGGTCTTTAGCACCGAGATACTCTAGGGGTATTAAGACTACAACCACCGCTTCCACTGAGCCTCTAACACCACGATCGATTCCCAAAGCTTTTCCAACGACCCGTTCGCCTTTCTCATCGGACGGGCTAACCGCAATTGGCTTTGCGCCCATCAGAATAAAATAGCGTTTTTTTGTGAAAGCACCTCGGAAATTTCGTTCCTACGAGATAGCCTTGTCAATATCAGAAGCGCGTTACCATCCGATGCCGTCGATCAGAAAGAACTTCCACGATACGTCAGGGGAGTGAAGACTTAGCGGGACCTATACGTTCCTCCTAGTGGTTTGTAGTAAATATCTACGGGTTAAAGTGCGACGATATCGGATTAATTTTTATCGTATACGCGTCCTGCTTTTCTGTATCCCACTCTTCGCCATGCCTTCCCCCCACCGCCTCCCACACCACTTTCTCCCAGTCACGAACCAGCATCTCGGGGTCAGAATGCAGCGAGGATTGCTCATAACGCGCATCTGAAAAGGAGTCCGGACTGGATTTTCGCACTCGTTTATCTCGCTTCGTGACAGCGTACTCTCGTGCATGCCCAGACGACTACTTGTATATTCTGAATCTTATTATTATGAATTATTCCGCGTTTCCGTGTTAAAATAGTCATATTTATAGTACGTCAGAGTTTAATTATGTGACACGAAGTTCGGTTAAGCAGAATCCATCGTAACAGTTTCATCATTTTAATTAGGAGATCAATATGTGAAAACGGTTCGTAGTAATCTCTTAAACATGATTGGATGCCCTCCAATTTCAGATTAATATCGACACATACTATTCTGTAAACATCTACTTGTTCTACGTCCATTTTTGTTATATTTTTAAACATTACGTGTGCCGTCATTTTCGTATTCAGATTTTCACTCGATTGCAGATCTATGAATAGCCATACAAGTAGCCTTTCCAACCACTGATGTTGCTCTTTGTCACGGAGCGTATGCTATCGTACATCAATCCGACTCTAACTAAAGCTGACTTTTTTCAAGAGTGAGTATGGGCTAATTTTAGCGCATTCCCTCGGTTCGAGAAAGTCCTTCCGCAGTCCATCGAGTGCATCAAAGGGCGCGTGAAACGAGTGGATACGTGGCAAAAGGCGAAAATTGAAATACATCCCGCCCCCTGTCACGTAGGTAATATCCAAGTGCAAATCGGAACGAGTGCCTTTGATGAGAGTGACTTTCCGCAGGGATCACCAGTGCTTACGTCTCTCGAAATTCAGTGCGTCCGATGCGATGAACAGACATCCACTCGCGGCTTTCTAAATGACTGCACTTCACCCCCATTCGTACGTGGCGAATTAAAAATTTAAATTGACGTCAATTAAAGCCTCAATGAACGTTCTTTACCTTGTATATCGACTTATATAATGAAGATCATTCTTAAAAAATTTGGAATGACTTGATATTAATTTATATAAAGATAATCGTAATAATTACTTATTACTTCAAGTTTTAATTGTCGTTCCATCATATCTTGGTGTCATTCTTTTGACAATTTTGGGTGAAATATTTTGAATGGTATAGTTCTGGTATTTCAATGGTATTGTATGAATTCTTCGTTCCCTATTAAAGATCCCCGGAGGAAATTGAAAATTATGTAAACTTTTGGCATCACCCGTGATCTGTCAAAGTCAATTACCCCAGACGAAAATTTCCGCTCAAATCCATTGCTAAAGATTTTGAATAACGTTTTTCATAGCTTTCGTTGGATATTATACGGAATAACCGCTTCGCGGTTTCATTCAAACATCTCCTTTCATATTTTCACTACGAGGGATGAGGCTGAGCCAAAGTAAAAGTGGATTCATCATAAATTGTCCCGCGAAGCTTTTGGGAAATATTTCAAACATCAATACGTGGTAGAGAGAACCCAGACCCCCCTCCTTTATGCAAATACAAGAAGATAAAATTTTTCCACCTTTGTTTCCCCTGAGGCCAGAACGACTATAAGCACACCGCAGTTTTATTCAGTTGACGCGCGTTTTCATACAGTTTGTATAATCTCTGTGGCAGAACTTCAATGAAAATTAGCATCGCGCAATGCACCCTCAGTCCCGTAGAGGTCGTTCGAATTTTATTTTAGGATATTTTTATTCGAATTTGGAAGACCCAATCGCGAAAGTAATACGTCCCCGTCTTAGGTCTTCGTCCCGTTCCTCGGAGAACTCATGAATCTGTCATCTCAGTGGCATCCCTTACGCGGAGATCAATGCTCGGAATAATGGAGCAGCGTGTCGTCTCGGCATTAATAAAAAAATCCCACCGCCTCCAATTCATCGACTCAGCTCGTCTCTTAACCATCGATCAATCATCGGCGATTGAGTTCCCGAGCGAATGAATCAGTTTCGTCGGTGCTTTGACGAGGGACATCTGGGATTTTGGGTGCAGCGAGGGCTGGTTTCATCGATTGAACTAGATCCGTATGATTTATGCCGAGGGCGGAATTTTTTACTCGGCTAGGAAATCGGATCTCGGTCCGTAGTAAATCAAAAGAAAGTCGCAGCGAGGGTGCAGATAATGAACGGCAATTCTAGTCCTGTAGCGAAGCGTTCGAAAGGTATCGGTTCTGCACTATATTGATAATTCAAAGTATTCCTTTATAATAAGTTTCAAGTGGTATTTTTCTACTGAATTGTTACAAGTTAACCAAGTTTTGTTTCGTTTTATTTACCCCTTTAAATCGAAATCATGTTTCCCTTGACATTATCATTTCGTAAGCAATGTTGCCTAAAATTGCTTTTTTACTTATATTTTTGAATAATTATTTAACGCTATAAGTTAAGCTTCAGTCAATAACCTTCCCGTGTATTCAGAATAATTTGTGCTGAATGTTGCCAGAAATTATTCGCTTCTCGACTTTCAGAAATTTAGTCCTCTAATATTTACGTATGAGGTAGTCAGTGTTTTTTGTTCTGCTAAAATAAAATGAAAAGCTAAACAACTTTCAAAGTTTAATCGAAACATGGAATTTTCGAGATTTGAATTAAATGGATACGATCTCGGCAAAGCTACTTACCCTTAGAATAAAAGGTTTAGGTAAACGTTCTGCATCAATTAATATTATGAATTTTACATTAGTAAATAGTATTATCAAAATTTATTTAGTATATGTTAACTGAAATATTTTATTAAAATTCGTTCGGTGAAATGGTACGGTAGTGCACGACGGGTATAAAAATATAGGATATTAAAAGTTTTTCTCTATTTATTTTTTTTAGTTTTCCCTACTCGATTCCATCGATATGCTATATCCATGAGGCGGAATATTTACATTTTTCGTTTGTAAATATCTGTACTTTAACGAGAACGCTCTTTCTTAGAATATTCTGATGCATTGACGAGAAGTATTTCGGTTACGGAAGGTATGGATGCATGTGACGTTATATTCTCAATGTTCGTGAGTATATATATTTACTTAAATTCAGGAATATTCATAGTTAGATAAACGCGCTTCGCCTGGATTTATTTATCCGAAGCATATTTACAGTTAAATCTCATCGTTGTATTTAGAAATTTCGTTTTGATTATTTCTTTCAATTCTTAGCAATTTCATCGTAAATTCGAATTTCGCAGAAAAGAATAAAGAAATAATCAGGACATCTACTGTAAGCATACTGTAAATAAAACGTTTAATGTATCTCAGCATCATCATTTAAATATCTGATAATGGAACTCGCGATTATTATTTAAATTTAATGCTTCGTTCGTCTTTCGCGGTGCTGTAAATGACATGCACTCTATATTCACTCTACCGAACAATGTGCACGAAGTAAATCAGGTACCTATCGTGACTTCCTAAGGTAAGCCAGAAGAGACATTGCTATTTTTCCTCGATCCTCTTTAAACATCGGGCTCACGCTCATTCAGAGCGTACAAATTGTAGAGGAGTAGAGGCATCCTACGCTGTATCAACTCCCGCAGGAAACGCTAACCGGTCGTTTTTGCTGTAAAATGTGACGCTGGCCGTAATATCTTGGGTAAACTCGGTTTCGCGTAAAGAATTAAGGGACCGGAAGCGAAAGTTCTGTTGTTTTTCCCATCGTTCACCGGCTGTTTGCGATGACCGACACTCGGCGCCCGACGGGAAAGCGCCTACCTCCCCCCACGAACTTCTCGAAATCATTTCCTGCGCATCTTCCAAAGACCCATTTTAGCTGCTTCCGCTAGTTTTCCGAATTCCACGCTCCATGACCTGGTGCGTCCGCAACATCTCTTTTACGATGGCCGTGGGATGCGCTCTAGGTTGATGTATGGCGGGGGCCCGGTGCACATCGGTCCCCGAGGACCGCACGTTATTTCCTGCTTAGCATCTGCGATGGGGCCCCCTCGGCTCCACCAGTGGTGCTTCTCGTTGTCGGAGAAAAAAACTTTCGTTCGGATGTATTTCGGCTGAGAAATACGGTTTTTTCGATCCCTTTAGTTTTCCGAAGCGAAAACTTTTTTGTGTTTGAAACGTCGCACCAATACGTTATCGTGCCAAGAATGTTTATTTTTGTGTTCTTTCTCGATATTTATTTGTTATTAGAAATTTTTATTTATGGCACGAAGACGATGTCCGACTCCTCGTGGTATATCTGTGTACAGCGATTTCTATTTTCCGTCCCGAGGTGATGTTTCCGTTGGAAAAGGCACACTTTCTTTCCTATCGTCCGAAACTTTCGCATTACGAATATTTTTCTTCGTAGAGAGGTTTCGAGAATTCGAGTCAAATCCGATTTGTGATTCAATAAATGCAGTTCCGATTTATATTTCTGGCACTGCGTCGGCTACCGAAATAGAGTGAACTCTATATAAGCCGGCTCTATGAGAGTGAGGGTAAGTGATTTGCTCCGATGAATTTGATTTTCGCGATGATTCATAGTAGGAAAGTGAGAATTGAAATGAACTCAGGTATATTACTTTTCATGGAGTTTATAAAGATGTGTCCATTAACTGCTTATGCTATTTCCTTTCGTATTCGTTTCAATGAATGCCACCGATACATAATTCATATTATCGATAATTGCTAAGAGTTTATAGAGGTTTTAAAAACCAAATACCTTAAATGTTAGGTCTGTTTAGTTTCCTATAGCTAAAGGCACAGTTGAGATGGAATTTCCTCGCAATGAAGCCGATGTTATTGATATGAAGGAATACACAACAGCTTTCTTTATGAATATAATTTGAAAATATCTATTTGTATATATTCCTGCAGTTCGCCATTTTATGTCTGAAATCTAACTTTAAGAGACTCATATTTACTTAGATTGAATTTAGAAATATAATGAAAGAATTAGTAATTGAATCAGAAAGTTAGTTTTAATCGCGACCGGTTTAGTAATTTTACATTACATCTAAAGATGTAAATTAAAATTATTTAATCAAATTTTCTATGGAAATTAAAAAAGTTTTTCAGTATAGTATGGCTTTCCACGAAGTCGCGCCTTCTTATTTTAATTTAATGAATTTAGAAATATTATTACCAATTTTATCGTCACTACCTAGGGTCATTTAAAGCTCTGCTTCTTTATGGCTTTGAATTTACCCTCAGCGTATACCCTTCAGTTATTCCATTTGTCATAACCATCCCATTCTTTGAAGTATACATTAATAGATAGATAATGGCGTAGCACATGGAAAATCGCTATTCCTCGAAGGTTTGAGACGTGATGGGGATGCGTTTTCTAAGGCCGTATTCGGTGTCGTAAATTCTCTGTTCTCAAACAAACTTGGAATAAGTCCATTTCACAAAGATGAATTTATTCATGAGAGCTTTAATTCTCATCTCTGTCCTTGTTACAGGTGTGCAAGAGATTCTGAAGTGGCATCAACGAGTTGCAGAACAAGACAAGTCTACTCTTCAATAATCCTTCACGAAAAGGACCGAATGCTAAACTAGTGCAAGGTATGAACTTCACGCTTAGGAGTGAACCGAATGAACTCCTAAAAGACACCGTAAGAATCGAAACTATTCGATAGTCTATCTTTTCGAATTACAGCACTGCGTATATTCTTTGAAGTACCCTTTATCTGAAAGTTAAATATTTATTCTGTTCATATGGATGAATTGAAGAAGTTAAATGAGTAGTATAAACGATGAACGAGAAGTCTAGTTTGCTCTTTAGGAAAGGAACTGTGAGAATCCTGAAACAATTTCAATTAGAGTTCTCTCAGTATGAAGTTCCCGATATGCTATTTATTTTTTGGATCCGTGGC
Source organism: Pantala flavescens (assembly GCA_020796165.1). Classification (NCBI taxonomy): domain Eukaryota; kingdom Metazoa; phylum Arthropoda; class Insecta; order Odonata; family Libellulidae; genus Pantala; species Pantala flavescens. Next base: position 14,047,239 of record CM036889.1, on the reverse strand, counting down.
AGATGCTGAATGAGAAAGGATGCCGCGAAAATTCGATCAAAACTTTCCAGTTATATCTAATAATATTTGTTTGCAGACATTCAGCCCTACCAAAGCGCGATTTTAATTCAGAATCGAGATATTTAGAAGCACGATTAAAGTCTTATCTGCAATTTATTTTTAGATACTTTTACTATTGGATTATTCGTTTTGTTTTAAAGGTTGAATATGCACTCAATCTTCGGAAGTAGAGGTTATCTCTTGGAGCGAACCTTTTGCCGCAGTCCGGCGGCATTATTTTTTTTAGAATAAGAACGGAAAATGTTTTTAAATGGTCTTATATATCCAGGATACTTTATAGAGCTTTTTGTTTTTCCCCTTTCCTCTAGTTAAAAGTTCAAAGATTAGTTCTGAGGACATCCATTAATATTCATTCCAGAGCCTTTATTGGATTGTCAAAATAGAATTGAGGACGATATTTCGGAATCACCATAATGGGAATTAGATATTCTTATCGTTTGAATTGTTGAACGTTTTCCCGACATACTTTACGCTCAAGAGCCTTTATGTTTACGTTTAATTGTCGATTCAATGTGGACATGCCGATTTGAATTCAATGTCACCAAACGCAAAGAAACTCTATATATGTATTTTCCATGCAAGAAACTCTATTCCCATGAATGTTATGATCCATTTTTAATGAAAAATTGATCATAAAATTCCGAATCCTCATCATTAATATCGTCCGATAGCGTGGTTTACACATAAATTTTTTATGAATGTATATTGAGGAGTAACGAGTATTCTATTTTAGAAAGAAAGGAAGGAGGTAACATAGTGTTCCTCGAAGCTTTTCTTTCAAGTTTTAAGTAAAAAAAGACGCGAACTCAATCGGAACAAGTCAGAAAAGTAATCGGAAAAACTTTCATTCCTTACGCTAAAATCTTTTATTTTTGGGAGTTCTTTTTAATCTGGAAAAGACTGCGAGTGAAAGAAATATTTTTCCAAAAAAGTCATTTGTAGATTTCTTTTGAAGCTCACGAATTGCGAGAAATTTACGAGAATTTACCCAATAAATATGAAAATGTAATTGCTCAATGGGATTGATTAGGGCTTATTAAATCAAAGACGATAGTTCTAGCCATGAGTAATTAAATTCTCTTTTTCTAGTTTAGAGTCTTTTCTTTACAGACATTCTATAGCTTTTGCGATAAGGCCCCGCCAAATGTTTTTATTTGAGGAACGTTTTAGAACTTTTCATTAGTTTGACGAGAAACTATTTTTGCACTTCCACCGCAAAGTTTTTTTTCCGTAATCCTTATCGTGTCGATATTATGCCGTAATCTTCAAACGATCAAGAGTTCAAAGTAAATTTTCACTCGTATTTCGTAAGATGCAGTTCTCAGAGTAATTAATTAACTTTAATAATTCGTATTTGAATGAAATGGTCAGACAGCGCTTCGTAGGATTTTATTTTATTCTTTTGAAGATATCGAGGACCATCCTCCTCTCGGGATGAAAATGTCAACTACCTGTAAGGTTTAGATAAGGTGTAATTTCTTTTAGAGGTAATATTTCCACTGGGTTTTTTAGATATTTGATTATTCGGCATAAAAGCATTTTCTTCCGACCTGCGGTGTTTTCATTTGTGTACGATATTTGAAGGGAAACTTTTGTCAACTGAAATTATTTTCCAGTGGTCCTGATTTCTTAGATACTTGGCTAAATTTCTTGAAGATACATTTGGATGTATCACATTTTATTAATAACAATATATATATATATATATATATATATATATATATATATATATATATATATATATATATATATATATATATATATATATATATATATATATATATATATATATATATATATATATAACTTTCACACTCTTTTTTATCACTCATTTTATTTTTTTAACTATCTGTTCATCTTTTATTTTCCTTTTTTATTTTTTTTGTTATCTCCTTACAAGCTTAAGAATATAATTCCCTTAAATGCTTAAGAAATAACTCAGGGTTTTCGAAAGCTATTCTGTAATTCCCTTCTTCTTTTTTTCCCTCATTTTTGCTTTTATATTTTTATAATGATACGAATTTTGTGTAAGAGAAAAATTAATAGTACGTTTCTTTCTGATGCTAAATTCGATTATTAAAGGTTTAAAGTCTAATTCATACATTTGAGAATAAAACTATAAATAAAATATAAAAATTAAACCAGTAGGTTTAAAGTCTAGTTCATTCATTTAAAGAGCAACTGATGTTGGATTCCACTTTTTATGCATCCATAAGTATTCCCTTAATGCGGTCAGTTATATTTATTTTACAGTGTAGCCTGCGAATAAAATATCTCGAAATTTATTTTATTTTCCAACTGGCCGTACAAGCCTGAGATGGCTCAATGGATCCCTAGAGAGTTAATTTTCGAGAATCTAAACTTTTTGAGATTATTGAGTTGCTCTACATTAAGGAGAACAAGAGTGGATGTGAATAAGGCGATTTGGTTAGGGTAAACGCATTAGCTGCAGCGTAGTTAGACAGAAATAAGTTGGTGAAGTTGTCTCATTTTGGTTATCAGAAGACAGGGATTATATTTAATTCTCCGGAAAGTCAATGCCCGAGGATAATGGAACAGTTGGCTTGATCCTTTTATAATGTATCTCCGAGTTCCATTTCGAACCTATGAAAATCCTCTCACACTTAAGATGTCGGGTAGATAGAATTCCTTTTATAAAGAACTCTAGGGATTCAGGGACTGTCATTTAAAACTCTTGCTCTTTTGTTCTCGACTATCCTAGATAAAGTAGATAATTCCGAATGAATTATCTCGGCTTTTATATCTTTGCGTGATCTCGTTCATCGTCGCCCGAGTAATAGCACGAGATCTGTAAACTTTGTTAGTTCTCGCAGAAGGGTCCTAATAAGAGGAACTGTTGGAAATGGAATGAATCCCAACCGACTAGATCTATTTAGATCCATCCGTGTAGATCTAAATAGATCTTCTCTGTTGAGATTCATTCAACCGTCTCTCGTTCATTTACAGTTAAATTTCTGTCGAGGTTTGCTCTTAACCGCTAACGATGCTTCAGGATGAGTTAGTTACGGTAATATGGTGGTTTGTCGAAACATATTTATGCACGAATTCAATTTTATTCTTATTTTGTCATGGTTCACTCTATTACATCCTTGTTTCTTTTTGATCTCGTGTACGATTCTTGTTAACAAAATATGTAGCATACTGATTGAACTGCTTATCAGCTAGAAAATGTATTAATTTTGAATTGAAAAATATCTTGGTTTCCTCAAATTTCGGAAAAATATTTTTGTTAAAAACGGTGTATTTCTTTAAGAAATCGACATTTATAGAAACGATATTTTGCTATTTTTGGAATTTCGATGTTTTTCTAAAGGTTCTGGATATCATTGACATCGATAGTATTCTGACGCAAAACACTAATTTCCTAATTCATCCATCAAAGTATTGTGAATGCGATATCCCAGTGAAGTCGCGGGTCGCATGCACGTAGAATTCACCGCGGAATTCTCAAATAATGCATCGGGAACGGGGTTGAGGCGCGAATCTTTTGTTGCGTACCCTTGCTTTGATTTCGCACGTGCTCAGGGTCATCGTGTTTCGAAATCCTTAAAGCCATAGCGCCTTCATGAATCTGCCCTCTTACTAAATCCCGAGCGTTTGTAGTGCAAGCAGACGTGACAGCAGTACGTGGGGAGAATGTCTCAATATTGCATTGCGTGGTGGGATCTTTGAATGGAAGCGGTCGGGAGATGGTGAGAGAAAGAATGGGACACCCCTATTGTTGGAGAACTTCTTTTCCATGTTGGGCTACCGAGTCGATGTGCAATAGGACGTTGCCTCGTGCCGTACGAGCGCCACTTGTCGCCATCGAACGCCGATAACCGAGTGGCATCAATGCCCCATTTCGTCGTGTGATACTCATTTGCCGCGAATCCCGCTGCGTGAAATCGTTCGATCGGCTTTGTGACATTCCCGATAACGATGATTTTATTACAGAGATGGACATCGCAGCTTCGGACGCATAAGGTGAGTGGATCCAGAACCGATTCAATCCAGTTTTTGTCTTTATTTTGTACTATTATGGATGGATAATCTTATGAATCTCACGTTGGTGTATTTTCTTATTTTGTTTGTATTTAGCGTGATAATTAAATGTGTTCTGACTGAAAAAATTGTTAAGATGGGGTAAATCGATTATTCGACGAATAAGCCCGTTATCAATTATTATCTTTTATTGATTCATATTATTTTGAAATATAGAAATGTTATTTTTGACTATCGCTGATGAAATTCTTATTTGTTTTGAACTTTATTGATGAATCGAAACCTTTTTTTACCCTTCATTTCGGATTCCGCTCCAGTGGGTTCGATAAAGGAAAAAATTCTTCGCGAGGGTTACGTAAGTCAAAATTTAGCGTTAAATCCCAACTTTCGAAAGTATTGTGTACGACGCAGTAGTTTCGATGTACTCGGTTCCTACTTGCTCATTTTGCTGTATTGATATGTGTGTCACAGCAAGAGCAAATCGGTGCAGTAGATAATGTGGAAATGGCACTGCATCTTTGTCGTTCACTCGAAGTTCGCGTATTTCAGAAACAAATCCTGCGAGATAAATCGTCTTTATAGGAAATAGCTATTTTATTCGCGGAAGAGTGACTAAGAATAGTCCCGCGTTAGATAAAGGCCAAAGTCTCGTCTGTTCCTGGCGAAAATATGTGATCCGTTTCGAACTTATTGTTGAGTTTCGTGTCAGCGAAATTCTGAGGTATTCTAACGCGAATAGAAGTTCCAATTCTGGAAATTCGCCTGTTCAGCGTTTGCAGGCTTAGAGATGTGTCGGATGCTTTGGATGAATGCACTGGTATGGATAGGGAACTTGACATCCTATTCATCTTAAAATGTCGCAGAAAAATAGTTTAAAGTCTCCTCCTAGATTCCGCGACTAAAGCTTTCGTCGAAACTATTCGGATCGCATTTCATACGATGTTGAATGGAAAAAGGACAGTAAAAGACGTCTGTCTAGTTCACTCATTACTAATTTTTTATCGATGCTACAAAACGTAAACTATTAAAAGTTTCTTAAGCTACATTTCCTTTTTGTTTATTAGATCTCTATCAATTTTTAATGAATAATTTTAAAATGAAATAGGAATACATTAGTCAAATTATAACCTACGAGAAAATAAAGGTTTAACAAATATTTTTGTGATTATAGTATAACTGTTGATTATCTGTAATACGTGAGATGTATTCCAAAAATTCTAGTTTATAATATTTATAAATATATATGTATCTTGATCTACATTATGCGTTTCTCACGTATGAATGTTTCTTTTTAATTTAGAAGTAAGTAAATGGTCTAATTAATTAGAATTAGACCATTAGAAGACCTTCGTTCAATATTTATTTATGTCTTATATTCGTTAAATTAAATTTTAAAAATCTTTATTCCATTCTTTTCTCAATTAGTGTACGCTTATTCTCAATGTTGTCCCTACAGCAGATGTAATTGACTCTAATTCGCTATATATCACCTAGTTATTCGGAATTAATTTAAGACTAATATATATATATATATCGTTCCGTATCGCTGGGGTGCGATTTATGTGGTCCATCCGCAATCCTTTCCCAATCTTTCCCTTGTCCGCCTTTGTTTACGAGAAAGTCCCACCAACGTCGGGTGATTTACACGCCATCAACGCGGAAAATTCTTGAGGAGCTGCAAGTAGACTTCGCACTAAGTTTCACTTTCCCCTCCACTTCCAAGATAGTTCTGAGAACTTCCTAGAGCAGACGCAGCGGGTCTTTGAGATTCAATACGAAGTACTCGATTGTTAACGAAGATTCGTATGAAGTAGCTGTTCGAAAATCCAGTTTAATTAGAACTTTGATTTGCCGTTAATGAATGACCAACACGAACATGCAAAGGAACTTGATATATATTCTGTGTTATCCACGTGCTGAAAACTTGATAGAAGCTTATTAATGATGCTAACTAGCCGGCCTCGTTGGCGGAATGGTTAGCATGCTAATCTTCTAATGCTGAGGTCCTGGGTTCAAATCCCGGCTGAGGAGGAAATTTTCCTCTCAGGGTCTGGATGTCTGTGACGTCCGTTGTTGAGTTTGAAATCTCACTGTAATTGTCCCGTAAGAGGATGTTTGTGAGGTATTTGTTAATAAAAAAAAAATAAATAAATAAAAAAACTTAGGATAAATTACGGATAAGTCTTGTGATCACAAGTATCTTGTGAGAAAAACCTCCAAGGAACTTGGATATCTGGATTCGAGTCCCTGTACTGTCGGATTTTTTTGCATGTGTTATTCTTTGGGCTATATTCCAAACTCGATAACCTTCCATGTAGTTTGTAAGTAACTTCTACTGTACGCTAATTCGCGAGCTTCACAACTAAGTATTTTTTCTCTGAATCTTGTCCCACGAAAAACAGCCTAACTATTGATTTAGTTCTCCTTTATCGCTTTAAAAGTGGGAACTTAAACGAAGCATAGGTTTTTCGAAAGTGTTTTCCTTAACTCAATCCGTATAACACGAGTAAAAATGGCGACAAGTAAAAAGAACCGAATACGTAAAAATGCAGAAATACGGTTGAAATTCGGGAGAACATAACAGTATTTGGAACTGTTTCGGATTTATTTAACGAGGCCCTTATTCGCAACATTCGGACGAATATGGCCAAAAACGAGCGATGGATCTGGAAAACGATAAGTGCGTGAATCGTTGGTCCAAACTCCCACATAATCGTGACCTTCCCATCGGATATATTCCTATTCCACTCCGTGCATCTTCTCATCCTTCACCCCTTTCTCATTTCCGTTCACCCTCGAAGCACTGCTTTAAGAATTCGTTATTTTCTTTCACTTATTTCCCACCGGCTTTAGTTTATCCTTTCCCTCCGCCTTCCTTTTGCTTTTCTCTTCCCTCATTATTTCTTCTCGACGTTCATTATGTGCTCGTAACAGCAGCGTTCGCCTCTGGCTCGCCTTATATCGATTGCCTTTCCGCTCTTTCCACGTTACTGATAGCCGAGAAATTCGGATTCTTTCAACGACGCCCATTCAATCCGCACCCAAGTGGGACTTCCCTTCAATTAGTATAATTCAGGTGTAGTAGATCGCTGTTTGTCCTCCCCCCAAACGGTTGTGATTTCGCGTCCCGGTTGAGACTATTTTTCTTCCTCCACTGAGTGGCGATGGATAGGGCTCAACTCTCGAGGATTTAGAGTAAGCTTTTTAATTCGGCTAATTAAGGGCTAGTGTTGTTATAACAAAACGGGAATGATTCTGTTATCTTCTTGATCAAAGGAAGCAGTAAGAAGATTCCTGCTTTTGTTCAATCCCAAGCAATCATGTTTTTCTTCTAAACAGTAAGTCGTTACTTGATTACGTTGATTGAAAGAGAATGATTTTCGGTACTTTATTTCTAGATTTTTTCATTATCTGGTTCAATTCCCGTGTATGATAGTACTCGCGTAATATTACGATTCGAATTAAATTGGCATATGGGATTAGTGTTCTTTCCTGATAGTTGTAAGAATCTGTTTAGTTATAAAAGTGAAGCATAATTTTTATTTCCATATCCTGTAATTATAATACGTAAATTTACCATCTAGATCCCTGTAATAATTATTTATCGACATTTCCATGCTTAACTATTACACCCGATCCGTATGCTTCGGAGGAGGAAAGTAAAATTGAGTTATTAACCATCTAATACCTATTCGATGGTAATTAATAATAAAATTAAGCTGGAATACAACATCATCCGTGTTTGTGGTATGAAATTTAGTTTTTCAATGTCTAAGGTCTATTTGCATGTTTACGTCATTAATCGAATTAATATTACTCGATAAAAATTCCTACTGTTCAATGTCTGATCCTGTTTTACTATTCCATGCATCGTAATCAGATCGCATTTAAGCTTTTAATATGCGAAGAAAAGGTCAAGTCTTGATCGATTAGAGAATAAAATAAGTGGATTTGGAATCGAAAGACTGCAACGTGAAATGTTGCAGGAATATGTATTCGCTATAAAAGTAAAGATAAAGCAAGATGAAGGAATTTTTTTTATTTGTGTTGCCCCATCTTCGAAATATTGAACATTTCCGAGAATATCAGATCAATTCGTTTATTCCAATTCAAAGTAGAAAATTTTTATTATGGCATGAAAGATGCTCCTAAAATGTCGTATGGATCCGCTTTCCGGAGGGATTTATTGCTTGAATCAAACTCCGATTTTATTTCGGTCGCAGTTGGAAGCAAATATCGAAATATCATCTTCAATTCTGCTTGAGAGAGTCATTAATCCTCGGTGATCAACGGAAAGCCATTTCTGCGATAAAGAAAAATCTGTAGGACTGAGATTGCCCTCTCTATTGATAAGAGTAGATTGAATGCTTGATATAAGGTGCGGTACAGCGATTTATTTTAATTCTTAGCGGTCTTGAGATATTTTTGCCTGGAGGCAATCACATCCTAATTAAATACTAATTTTAGAGTTTAGCGAGTTGGATTAGATCGTCATTTCATTCGATGTATCTCGTTTGCGGGAACAAATCGTCAAAACAGTTAGTCACTTCATATTTGTTTCTTTCGAAGTTCTACGCAAACATCAACACCGATACTCAACAGGCGCCAATTAATCAATCTGACGATGTGTGTAACATCTGTCGGACGCGTCCTTTTAAAACGGAAATAATGCCCAACTACAACTGTCGATTTCGAATCGTCAGGCCTCACTCAACACCTAACACCGGCGCCGGACCCAATCTGAACCCTTGTCATGGTTAAAATCTCTCCACAAAATTTCACGATTCAGCATCCTTGTCTTGGGAATGATATTTTATTGACACATTATTTTCCCCCAATGTTCAATTTAAATTCTCAAACAATGAGTTTTATTAGTACTTCTTCGGGTTGATTGTCAGTTTTCGTAACGTATTCTCCTATACTTCTGAGAGCACCATTTTCGATTCGGAGCTTCGAATTTACACCCAGAGCACCAAAGCCGATCTCAGTCTTCAGCGTCTTACGTAGTAGAGGTCCTCGTACGATCGACCACGATCAGTTCGCCTCCTGACTACGGCCATCTTTCCACCTTCAACACCGTGGGAAACCACCGCCATCCAGCCACGAAATCTCGCCAAATTTTCGGAATTTACATCGCCTAGGCATGGTTGGCACGGAGAGCGGGTGGACGTGGGGCGCCTCCCGTCCACTTCCGCGTGGAGGCGCACCTGCGTTTTGGGTCGACGACCTCCACTCGCCTCTGCCCATCTCTACCGACCGCCCTTCGGCGACAAATAGCTTCTTCCTTCGGAGGCGCCTTTCAAGGACGTTCAACGCAGGCCCTTCACTGGCGAGTGAACTCTCCTCCCATCCCACGGGACGGACGCAGGCGAACCATCATCACGTCTTCACCGACGTTTCCATCGCGTACGAATGGTGCAGCGTAACCACGACCTTTACGCCGGCGGGGAATATTCTCCACTCGCATTCCTGCCAGCACTCAACCTTTCGTGAGAACGTGGCTGTTTGCGGTTTGAAATGTTTTGCAGCCCCACGAGGTACTGAGGAAATTCTTCGCTAGATTGTGGAAGCGCTGATTTCCTCCATAAGCGATCGGAGTTGTGCCAAGAGATTTCGCTCCTGGAATGATGCTTACCTTAGGACAGGGATGCGCAACCTTTCCGCTATTGACGGCCGCACTACAGACTTTTTACTTTAATAACGGCCGCCAATATGTCCAAGTACACTTAATAATTTTTTATGATTTATGTAAAAATTTATAGATTATACACTAAAACGAGTATGATGTATATGACAATATTCTATTTACTGGTCTACATATGTAAAATATATCTACGTAACGTCATATAGGACAAAAAACCGTTATAGCAATTGTTTCAGGAAGTCTTGGTCTTCGTTCGCGTTCAAACCGAGCTAGCCGCTAGTATCGTGACTTCTAATCTACTCCTGGGTTTGAAAACACCCAGAGTAAGAGATAAGATAGATAGAGATAAGATTCCGCAGCGTTGAGACCCCGTACTCGCTGGGGTCCAGAGACCCTACACCGGCACGGCCGCCACTACGTACACTTTAATATAGACGTCCACGGCCGCCAAAGTCCTTGCCCACGGCCGCATGCGGCCGTACGGCCGCAGGTTGCGCACAGCTGCCTTAGGATGTAGGAAACTCCGCAGATGTCGCTGAATGTTATGATAACATCTCTCAAGTTTTCAATATCGACTTTAAATACTCATTCTACGATATGAATAGTTTGCTCCAGTATCAAACTGTACGAATCCTTTAAGTTACAAGTTTTGGTTCCGAAGTTCAAAAGTTTATTGGAATACAATTTCCATTTAGGCCCATAGAGAATTAAGTCATTCTTCGTTATGTAATCTTATTTCTCTTTAGGCTTCTTGAAGAAAGAATAATGTATAGGTCCGAGTGAATTCGTTCGTGAACAACATTCAGTTGACAAACGGTATATTAAAATAAAAACATAAATTTAAAAACTCCTGAGCCGTAAATTATATCACATTGAATGATATATAATTTGTCTTCTTTTAACAAAAAATATTTGAGAATATTTCATTCAAGTGAGTTAGTTATAAATTTACGTACATCGTTTTTGTATCAAAACATTCTGAACTTGAACTCAACCCTAAATGGGTTTTTGAAAATAATGATAATATTTCATTTATTATAAACTGGTGAATCTTCCCAATCAAACTATCAAAATAATTTAACCTACAGACTTATTTTTGTCATTCCATAAGAGGAAATATTCCAATCCGCCGGGTTTCGAACCCTGTACCTCTACTGTAAGTTAGCAAGTTAACCACTTCTCCACCAATATACACAGATGGCACTTAGATTAAACTGGGTTGGTTTGGCAACGAATTAGTATGTATTGCATTCCCTTATCGTTAGAAATGTTAAGACTGTACTTATCGAACATCGATATCACCGTTCAATTCCCCTCTTTTATCTTTCAGTGGACTTGACAACCTGTTACATACTCTCAGTGACATCTCATCGTCAGCCATGATAAGTATCTTTAAATCAAAATTTCGTGGTTTAAATTACGTTGGTTTCCGATTAACATTTAGGTGAGTGATTCGATCGAAACATCAAAAACTGATGCGCTCCTCTATTTCATCAAGTATTCGCTAATCTCATTGAAAACGGATGTTCTCCTTGCTCATCATAACTGCTGTGTTTACTCGATGGTGATGACTGTGCGTCACCCTTCTATATCAGTGCCGTTTCTTTTTTCCTTTTTCTGCCCTTTTTTTCTTTTGTGGTTCACCCGTCACGGTGACATCCTGCCCTATCCTTTCCGTTGTTTTATTTTCTTTCGAGCCTTTTCGCTAACCCGTATAAATTCTTTAATCCTCTTACACGCCGTTCAAATTGCAACTTCTCTGTTCTCATCGCGTCACACTCTCGTTCCAAGTTACTTTCAGTTACGTTTCCCCATTCACATAAAACATGATACTCTTTGTTAATCTTCTTGATTGGATTTTCTATTCTTTCCGAGCTACTGTCGTCACACCGTCGCCTCTGTGCGACTACTCTAATTCACGGTGAGAAATTTTGTGGTCGAATTCCTTTCGATCCCTCGCCCTGCCCTTAAAATGCCCCACGATCCATCTCTAAGGCAATTTAAGACAAATTCCCCCTATTTACTTCTTCTCTCAGCTATGATGGAAGTTTTGGTGCTGGAATTTAATCTTCCCCGCGTCTATCTTTCTTAGGGGAATCGCGCTCCTGGTTACTCTTACGAAATCGACCCTTTTTAATGCTACGACTCTGGAACGATCTTCCTAAACTTCTTCTGTTTGCCGAACACTACAGAATTGCTCCAATTCTTCCGGACTTCATTTCATTCGAAAATGTTTTATTCCCGGCTGGTAAGGACCGAGAATATTTCTTGATTTTTTGGGTATACCTTTAATCGCATTGATTTTGGGTCTTCTTTTTTAATTTTCGCCAATCAATCATGCTCTTTTTGTTTCATTTATCCATTTTTTTCCTCATATTTTACGTGCCCGGAGTCGATGATTGATGTGTCTTTAATTATGTCGTAGTAATTGTTCAAATTTATAGAGAAATCAATGCTTTCGCTTATGATATCACTAACAATGCAATCTTATGTCAATAATAAAACGTTTTCATTTGGGCGTCATTGCAACTGAACTGAACCTTTTCCACCCAATCCATCTTGATTTTTACCCTTTTCCAACTTTTTCGCTGTTCATCACTCCACAGGGAACTCTGTTTTCATTAAAAATATTCGGTTTACACCCGAGGAAATACGTAATTCTTATGATAAAAATTCTTTCAAATCCCCACAAATCCACAGCTGAATTATAAGCGTTTTGTACGTAATATTGTATTAATAATTTTTATATCGATTAAGCATTAACCACGCTAATGAAATCTACAAAGCATTTGAAGATATTTTTCTTTTCAAAATTTTTAACGTTGATAGATTCATCTACTTCTGCATATACCCCTGCTAACTACCTTTTAGCCTTGGGTCTAGAAATCAGTATTCTATTCTTAATCATTTTAATGCGCGTGTTTACGTAACTTAGTTCTCATCAGAGCTCCGGATCTTTGCTTAAACTTTTTAATAGCAAGTTGAAACCCTTAGCATATGAAATATTACGTTTCCCAAACTCCGTGAGTTTCATTCCATATTTATTACGTTTTTCGGAGAAGTTATTTTCCCCGAAACGGGCTCTTCATCAATAAGTTTATTTCTGGGGATTTCTTCCACCTTCGGAAAAGAGCTTTAGGCAGAAAAGTTTATTATAGCTCGGCGAGGTGACGAACTTTCAAGGTTGGTCGGTATGGCGTAGAGAAAACGAAATAAAAATGGACACAGGCAAAGGGACATTCATTATTCTGGTTTTCACCGGATGTGTTATAGGGAAACTCATGTACTCCCGGAAATTCATTCAGAGCTGAAACTTCTGGTTCTGCGCCGAAGCATATTGTATACACGAACACAATAAAAAGAGAGTATAAATAGCTTGGTATCATTACAGTTTTTGAACCCACGCACATCCTCACGCTCTCTACAAAAAATATACTTAAACATCAATAAATAGTGTTGGGTGGTTAGAGTAATGAATCAATTCGATAATAAACCTTGTGTTAGATCTCAATAACGTGAAAGCTGCACTGAGAGAATTATTGTATTATACTTCGGTATGCAACGGTCGAAATAGGAACTCGAATTCACGATGGAAAAATCAGTATATCAAGCTCGTGATTATAGCGTTGTTTCCACCTAAAAAAGGATGTACAACGCTACAAACGGGAAGTTACGAATACGGAACGAGCATCCATCGCAGAGACATTTCTTTATTTGACCGCGTTATACATATGCATGCATGATCGCGTTTACAGAGGAAGCCCAACATTGCGTTTACACGGACGTTGTTATCCTGCACTCGACGCTCTTCGTATCCAAAGTCGTATTTGCAGTCGGATGCGATCGTCGTGCGAGTGACTTCAACCGACGCCGAACACTAAATGGTAGCCTCGAAAGGAATTTCGAGTGAAAACACCGCGGCAAAACTTCATTTCGAAAATTTCTTTTGTAATGACGCACTTGGGGAAAGTTGAAGACGATCAACGCTTCCTTCCTTCCATTTTCGGCAAGCGGCTTACATTTTGTAGCATTAGCGGAAAATCATCGTTTACTGCAGACACGTCGGTAGAGGCCGAATCATAAGCCATCCATCCATCTTGCGGATGGATGGCGAGGAAAACCTCCCCAATGCCTGCTATTTAGTTCTCTTGCGCCATTTATTCGCACTCTCTACGACTTTAATTGCTCATATTTCTCTTGGCGCCGGGTAATTTTCATGTCGAAGTGCACGATTGATATTTGTTTTAGAGGATCGTATGAATGTCGTTGTCTTGATAATACTTCGTAAACCCTTAGACCGGAGTCTAAACGATTGTGCGGCCCTAAGACGAACTTCCATTGCTACCGTTCCACTCAGAGGGAACAGTGGCCCCTCTTCATTTAGAAGTTAACCTCGCGGTCATTTTTCGTCGCTAAATTACGTAGATGTGCGATGCTTACCTTGGAAAGAACGCCCCTTCCGGCGAAACTGTTTCTTGTGCCTTCAAAGTTTTAGAACTCCGGAAGATAAAGTCAACGAAAACGGTGAATTTTTGTGGACATTTCGTAATGAATGTTTGTCCGGTTGGTGTCCTTATTAAACATAGGAGGTGCTCCGTGCTTTACGTTTCATCAAGGGGATATGATTTTAGCGTCTCCCAGTCGTTACTGTTTTTGTGTCCTATTTACGTTAAATCTGGTGGATAGACAATATTAATTGGAGCAAACGCTGAGTAATGCTAACTCTGTAATTAAAGTACTTATGTCACAATTTCAAGGCTATTCGCATTTCGGATATAATATATATATATATATATATATTTATGTTTGATACCTTTAAAATAAGATTATCGTTCTAATTACATGTCGGAAATGACTCGAGGTGTTTTTATCAAAAAATAATATGGTATTAAGTAAATAATTAGAAAGATAAATTTATGTAAATAATTTAACCAGCCCACTATTTTATGGACCCATAAAAAGTAATCCTTAATTATCCTTATAATTGTATAAATAAAGTTAAGAAAATTTTTCACAGTATCATTACGTGGCAATTAGATAGCCGTTAAAGAACGGGGCGATAAAGAAATAGTAAGATAGACACGAAAAAGCACGGACGATTGTACGAACAGCAAGATAACGGCAAGAATATTTTTTCACAACAATATTTACGTAATTTAAGAAAATAATGTTCGTCTTTGTTGTTTATAAATATATAATATTTTAATGCTTAAAGGAGCCTTGGTGTATAACCAAACACAATATAACTACATCAGATTTTATGTATATATTTTGAACAAAAAATATTCAGGGAATATTTGAATAAATTATATGAAGAATGTGGCCGAATTCAATCAAATAATCCCATTTAATTGTATGTAAAATTTCGTAAATATCTCATTCAAAGTCTGTTTTCATTATCCTCGATCGTGTAATCACGGAATAATTTGGTACCGATCCCAATGTGTCGTTGAAGTCTAAAATTAAGGTAATTTTATCCTTTTTTTCATTTATCCGTTTGAGCGCTGCCGAAACTGAAAAATGAACGATGCACTCTCATCGTCTTTGTAGCTTTCATCAAAATAATACTTTAATTTTTTATCTCTGTTAATCTCTATCATTTTATTGCATCGTTTTGTTTTGGTTTTTCAACTTATAATTCCTCAAAATATCTCCTTTCCTTTCTAAAAAAAATGAAATCAGACTTTTGATACATCAAAAGATCGGCGGTTTCTGTGGCAAAGCTTTTTGAGCTTCAATTGCACATATTGAATATTATATGAGCTTTGTGTTTCGCAGATTATTTCAGAATTTTAACTCTTTTAGTATCACTCTCGATTTCCAAAGCTAGTCCCTCTTTATATATACGTTTATGTTAATATTTTTGAGTTTCTTTTAAGCCGCATCTCTCTGGAAACAGTTCTATGATATAGAGTCATTACCCTCGTTCCTGGACTCATCTTTCTGATATATTCTTTCGTTGTTTTTCGAACCAAATTTATTATTATACGAAATTAAGTAGTGTTACTATGTATTTAACTGCATAAATGTTGCATAGTTATTACTAAATCTATTCCTATCGCCGCGAATTCATTTCGTAGAACATTTTACGTTTCGTACTTCTGTTTTTAGTTTATTATGTTTCCCTAATACTTCATTCCCCTTGCGATGCCAGCCGAAGCCATTACGTCCCTCGGGATCAAACTACTTTTTTTTAGATCCATCAGATAAAACGAAAAGGCATGGTTTGGATCGGTCCTGTCTCTCGCTCAGTAATAGGAAAAAGGGATATAAGCCAGTAAACACAGCATCCAAGGGTGTTGGAAATATGGGCTGGATGCTTCATATTATTTTCCCAATTTGTCCATGTTCGATCTGGGGTTTCCCTCAGCCGCTTGGAGAATTCCAATCCTTTTGGAAGGCAGTTTTTTTCTCCTCCAATTCATTTATTTCCCTCTTCAAGCAAATATGATTTTAGAGCTACAAAAGCCGTCTCCTCGTGGACGGTGGATTTCTATAGAGTCCCGTCGCCCTTTCCCTAACAGATATAATAAAGGGTAGAGAAGCATGGGAAAGGTGGCAGTCATGGGTTTTTATGGCGCGGCTACTTTTCTGAGGAGAACCTTTCTTACCAATGGTTTTCAGTGTCCTTTTGGCTTCTTAAAGTAACCTTGACGAATTTAGTCGTTAGTTTCTGTGATCGCTTGGCGTGCAAACCCTTAAGTAGTTAATACAACTGTGGATTTTAATTCGTTAACGCAAAAATGTCATTTCCTAAGTTCTTATATGTCAATAACGAGTATGCCTGAAACGAGGAATTGGCTTATCACTCAATTAAGTTTTAACCAAATACTAGGCTACGCTTTTTCATTCTATTTTTCTTAACTTAAATGAGTTATCAAGTCAAGATATTCTTTGTATTTTTTATTTTTTAAGACGATTGTTTGCTACATACGTCGTATATCTATTTTTTCCTTTAATCAATTAATGCGGGCGTAAACATTCAGCGCTTGGAAAGATCATGTTATATTTCTTACGATAAAAATCGTGATGATAGAAGGAAAGTTTAATTAACCAACTGTAAACTTTCTAATGCTAAGGTTCCGGGTTCGAATCCAGGTTAATGGACCTTTTCTGGTATAGTTGTTGCTGTACGTACATTGTTGATTTGAGTATCCTATTGTAATTTTCGTCTCAATTGATGTTTATTGGGACTATGTGAATAGATAAAATTGCTTTCATTATAAGTAAAACTGATTGAACTTTTGTGCATTACAGATTATGAATAATGATTATATGTTGAATCGATTCACTTGCCTCAGTAATGCGTACATAAAAACGGTAAGACGAAGGAGAAAAGGAGAATTCATAGTTTAAATTCGTTTCATGATTTCCTCAATGTAGAAATTTCATAGATTAGTATAGTATTGAACCTCATTATGGGAATTATCCATTACAATCTTGGAAATAACTTTTGATGATCCTCACTCATTATAGGGATTCAACCTTTCATCCTCAGAAAACATATCATACAAGTGCAGAATGACATAAAAACTTATTACTGGTGAATGAAAATCAAATGAAAGGAGACGATATAAAACTAATTGAACGGAGGTGTGTAACTTAATGGACCATAATTATTACAAACTTAATGATGCGTCCTATGCGTTAACTAAGATGTGACCATAATATACTGTCCTTAGGCAATGTTGATGCCCTGTCAGATGTGCTTAAAGGTACCGAACACCGTCATGCTCTTCGGAGTGTATTAGCAATCGAGCGACGAGACTAAACGCTCTTAGGCACATGCAAGGTACCTGCAAGGAGGATTACCGGATAACTAATCACATTTCGAGAAAATACGTGAGCAGTGTGTTGTGGTATGACCAGCGCATGCTCAGACATTTGATAAGTGATGGGGATGTACTTTTATACTCGTCGTTCAATTCGTACCTTCTAGTCTTTATCTCCTTCTATTATTATTTTAAATCAATATAAATAAGTTTGTAGGATTTCCTTTTAAAATATTCGTATTTATTTAAAAATTCGAGCTTTAAATGATTTAAACACAATGTTGCATTGGTATAAAGCTAATTATTTTCAAATAATCTAAGTTAATTTGCCAAATATAAATTTCTTGACGCATTATTTAATTTTTAAATTAATCAATTTACAAATTCATTAATTGGTTATGAATTACTCGTTTAATAATTCGATTGTTTCTAAAACTGAAAGCGAGGTGTGATCATAGGCTCGTCATAAATTCGTTTGTTTAATACAGTAAAGACAAAATTAAATTCTACTAAAGTCTTTCTTAAAGGTATGAAGATTTTTTCACTTTTAATTTAGTTTCTGCTGAAGGCCATTCACTCATCCCTCCAAAATTCAAAACATTGCACTGTTTTCCAGACATGGCTAATTTTTCAGCGATTATCTACCCAAAATTTCGATCTATTAGGCCGTAACCTAATGCTGAACTCTTTTCTGTCTCTTTGTATATTATCTGCCCACATTGAAATGAAACTGACAAGGCGCTCACTAGGGTCAAACGGATTAGCAGAGCCAAATATATAATCGAGTTTATCTACCAACTTGTCAAAACAGCTTATTTTTTAAAAATTTCGTCAACTCGGCAAAAATTTGTAATAGGAAAAGTTACATTTTTATTGTTTAACCCTTTTACGGTGAATATTGTTTGGATATTAGTCCATGGCATTTGGTGGATTAGTGGCATAATTCTATCAAATTTAAACGCCAAGGTTTGCCGTTTTTTGTGACATTTCACATCGCAGCCATCCGCAGGAGTATACATTATTTTCCGATGTAATCCCTGCCATTTAAAATAATCTCAAACGTACATAAATCGGTCTCGGCCGTAGGTTTGGGTCTCCTTGGTCGGCGGCACACATTTCCCGTGTCAAGCGTACGTTAGGATCGATTAATCACCCAGCGATGGATTATCTCAACCTTCCAAAAGCGTCGCACCGCTATTATCGTAGTTTCAGGGCTCCGAAATATCCTTCACCTATTGCCGCGACTTTGAACGCGTTTACGTTTCAAGTGTTAAGGCTGCTTTAGCGCTCGGAGATTTCCGAATTTAACAGTCGCGTCTCAGAGCGTGAAAAGTGGTAACTGACAGAACTAACAGAAGACAGGGTGGATCATTTGCTGACTTCTGTGGAGCTGTTGGCACTAACTGGCGATTAAGACAAAGTTGGAGGGGTGTAAAGCCTTCTTCACTTCGCAGTCCCCAAGCAAGACTAAAATTATACTTGATTATGGTAATTAATGTATAAATAAAAAATGCTCGATATTAACTACAATAGCCAACTGATTCAAAAATTAAAAGCTGACTTTTATCTGTAACCCCTTTATATTTTTACACATTCCATGAAATCAAGGTTTGAAGATTAATTGTTTGTTTTTTTATAATTCAAATTTGTTCATAATGAGCGAGTAAATTATGCTGAGAATGTAGCTATTTTCAATGAAGTCAAACGTGTGTAGGAGGATGTTTATGATTCAAATTTAAATTCTAAAAACTAAAAGTACAAACACAATCTTTTTTCTTGCAAATGCTGAAAACCGTAAATCTCTACAATGAATATTAATCTCATAATTTTGGAAATGAAACAGGCTTGTAACGGCCGTTTACGGCGCTATAGCAGCCTTAAGCGCCGGTTTATCGGAACGTCAGGTTAATTATCCGCGAAGCGAATTGAAATATTAATGCTCAATTGAACAAGATGCATCCGATGAGAGATTGAGCCCATTGTGGACCTGTTAGGCTTTAAATCCCCATTCTGCTTGTCAGAACATCGTCCATTGAAAAAAGGGACAGTTCCGTCACATACCCTGCCGTTTAATTCCCGATTGATACGAACGTTCGGGTATATAAGGTGTCTCTAATTCTCATAATTCTCTTCTTTAAATGCGTCAAACATTCCTATTGATAAGATATTATATCATATGTACATAATATCTCGTATTATTACATGTATGTATCGAACGACTTCAATTCCGCGGTTACTCGATGGTTATGAACTAGAGGCTAATGCCCGCTAATATTATTTCGTAAGGATATAAAAAGATTAGAAGTTGGAGACCTGGTTTCGAGTCCCAGTCATATCGCTATTTTTCACTTCTGTTTAACTTTGATATAAAATAATTAAATTTTATTTATTTTTATTTAATTTCAACGGGCTTATCAGATACTTATTTTATTCAATGTAGGATGTATTGATGATATAATTGTAGAATTTTTATTTATTATTATTTACTTAATCCAATCGATGATTTAACTGAGTAATTTAATGTATATATCAGCCACCTCATGGAAATTTAAAAATAAATATATATAATGAATTTAATTTGTAATGATCCCCACTACAGGTTGCCCAGAGAAAATCAGCTTCAAAATCTCTTTGACAGTGCATTTTAAAGTACTTTAAGGCCTTAAATTTATTTTATGTAGATTTAATTAGTAATTTAGATTACTTTTAAACACGATTTTTTTATTTAACACTATGTTTGTTACAGAAACGGAGTTGAGGTGATTTCCCATTTCTTATATGTGGAAGAATTTCAAAACGTTATGCTAAGTATTTGAAGGAAAATTCTTTATTATATCTTTTTTATCATAACGATCTTTATATCATTTGTGTTATAGAAAATTGATAAATGGATCGTATAAAATGTGCCCCTCTGAATTTTACTTTAGCCCTGATTTACATATGTACTTTAAAAGATAAGCGTTATGATTTTGGGAGGATGAAATCAGATTTGTAGCTGTAGTGTACACGTCTTACATATCGCTAAATCATTGAGGCACGATAGTGATGTTAAGAATTCACAAAATTATTCAGTATACTATTTTACGATCACCAATGTAGGCCGCTTCGCTATATTTCGGGTGATTTTATTAGGAAAGCTTTCAATTCATGCGACTGTAAGGCAGTAAATATTAATAAGTTGGGCGTCTACGCTAGTTCATCCGCTAATTGCTATGAGTTCCATTTTATCTCCAGTAATGCAGATTTATACATCATCCGTAAGATTCGTCCTTTATTTTATGCGCTGATTTAGCCGTAAATATGACAAATTCATTATTTTTGATGTGTGTTTCGTCATTCATTTGAATTATAGCTGTAAAATTTTTCTGTCGAGATCACTCTTTTGTAATCATCCTGTCGGCGATGCATGTAGGTGGGGAATTCTCGGTCTGAAATCGAATTTTCATTTGTGAATGGGGCCCGTTGACTGTCTCTAATCTACCAAGAGCTAATTTTATGTTCATCGTTATTTGTGTCGCGCTCCTGTTCACTCACTTTGCATTCCCCACTTTAATCCAGGAAATACGATTATCCCGGACACGTACCCTGATTATATAACGGACCGAGGTAAGCCCTCAAGTACCGCACGAAACGTTGAAGGGATTGAAGTCAAATTTGTATCGACACAAACATTACTCATTGATAATAGATCCCGCGTCGTCAGTAATGGGATATAATTATGTCGTCACCGGTGTGTCCAAACCTCAGTGTCTCCAATCCATTTGCCACGAATGGTACTCGCACGGAGTGGGGATGCGTACTAAGAAAAGGATTGCTTGAACAATGCGAATACGGATCGTTTCATAGAGGTGCGCGCAACGAATGGAAGGGTGGGAAGGTACGAAGTTGCGTGAAATGGTTTAGGCAACCTTCAGCCAAGCGTGCGCCTTAAGGTAACAGCATCTTCATAATTTAGCCACGGAGGAGAAGTTTTGAAACAGTTCTAGAACTAAGGGAGTTACATAAGACGAAACTTAAAGTGGGTTTGTTACTCGTTCTCTTGAACATTCCGATAATAAATTCTAGTATGTAGTATTGGAAACTCCTCCACGTTGGTTCCGATTAGTGCTCTTTGTTCAAATAGTATGTTGAGAAAATTTGCCACTATCTAAAGAATCGTGGTAAGTTCTTCCATCAAGGGCTCAGTCATGATATAATCCAAAAAATAGCTATTTCTCTTTCGATGCAGTTAAATTCGACGGAATGATTTAATAAATCTCGTGATATTTTTGATTACTGTTTTTCAAAGGCTTTGAAGTAAATGTAGCCATCTCATACAAATAAATTTTTTTCCAATTTATGCTAAATCCCTTAATGTATCGTAGGTCTTTCGCTCTGACAATAAAAATATCAATATTTTTAGCTCGTAAATCTATTTAATAGTCTCTTTAATCTTTTATAACTTAATTTATGAGAATTCATATGCTGTATATGGAATAGGAAATCTCTTCTGACAACGGTATGAACGATTCGTTTTAGCTTATATAAAATGTATTGCCATTAATTTTTCTCCTTTCTGCATCTCATCCTTTACCATCCATTACCCTCGTATACATTTAAACTTTTCATTCTTGTTCTCCCATCTGAATAATTGTATGTGTGTCAAACTATTTTTGTGTGACAGTGTATTCTACTTCAACTTTCTCTCAAATTTTGATAATATGATCTTGAAGGGAGTTTAGATAATATTACGTAGTGTAAAATCCCAAATAATTCCAAAATTCGTTATAAATATTTCAAAACTATATCAATAGAAACTGCTTTTATAATATTATATACATATCGTGAAGATATAGAATATTATATAAATATTGATTTGTGCCTTGATTTTTTTATTCTTACGATATTCAACGTAATTCTCAGAATCTGTTAGCTATGATATCATATCTATAATCATATGCCCTTACTGATATTGTTTCAAAGGATTTGCTACCTTAACTCGGTTATTCCTAATGCGACTGTTTGGTATGTTGACGCATTATTCCATTGTCGTCGACTCGTCTGCAGTATCTAATACGTGTCGCGAAAACATACAGGATCGTAATGAAGTCTGATATTGCGTGAACTCATTACCACGAAGGGTATGCCGTTCCTCGAGGAAAGGCCTAACGAAGCGAGACAAAGGCGCGGCCGATGCAGAATCCCTTGGATACGAATGCATGGATATGACGGAGTCTGAGAAGTACTTACCCCATAGCGGCATTCTTGAGCGTATGACATGATTCCGAATGGGGAATGCGTATTGAAAGAGGGACGGTTACAGGGATACCGGTTGAGGTCATCTCGTAAACAGAAGACCCCACCTGAATCACCCGCTGAATCCATCTCCTTTAGTCTCGTTAGTGGTATTTATCAGGCGCGGATTGATAAACTCCGGAGGCGTGCGTGAGACGTTTCGCCCCGACCTTAGTTATTATACGCCGCTCTCCCGGGACTGGGGTGCGGAACGCATTTCCCCTTTTGAGCCTCGTCTTCTTCCCATCGCGACCAGAGTCATGCTCTTTTACCTCGGAACAGGTCAGCTCTACGCGAGTACCACTTACAACCATCTCCATGCAAATGACGTACTTACTGGAACTACTTCAGCCATCGGATTTTTTTCTTCATCTTCTTTCTGCTTCCCCTTTAAAGGGAGATATTGGGTTTTAATTTTACAAGGGTATTTCCAGAGGATTGTCCAAGGAGGAATTGTAAGCATATTGCTTTGATAATCCTCTCGGAATTAAATTTTATTTATGCCCCTAATGCTACTCATCTCTCCATAGGTATTTCGATCCTGAACTGTTAGGGAAACTGCTGTATTTTGAGACCAACATACGCTATCCCAAACGTTCTATTTGGGGAAAATACGTCTTCAGACTGAAATTTTAGATACTCATATTCGAGCAAACGTGCTAGCGAAGATCTTACGCGGTTTCGTGCATAAAATCCGAATAGTAGCGAATTATCTCTCGTTTTCATTTGATAAAACGAGGGATTTTTAGTATTAATGGCGATAATTCTGATGGATTTTGATTGAAATCGATATTTCGAGAAGTCGAGTGCTCCATTCTACACCTCTCATCACTCTCTCACATTTACGATAATAGTTATTCGAATTGCAAATGGCAGTGAAAGTGTTTGTTACTAGCTATCACCACCTCCTGCCTTTTATATGTCGACAGATCGATTTGATTTGGTTACTCCGTACCTGTGAAAATGGAGCTTAAATAAACGACACGTAATTTACATAATGATCACTCGATTCTCGAATTCCCGAAATGCGTTGCGTAACGTACAAAAGCGCTTTGTCTCCCGCATAGAGGTGCATCGGGGTTAATGAAGGGAAAGCATTAAGTTTGTATAAGCGAAGCTAAGTGATCAACAGTCAAAGTATCTCTAGTATATAGTCCCAGATAGAAGCGCGATAAAACTGGGTCTTTTTTTGAATTTCATTGCCGGCGCAAGATGTGGGTCAAAACCCATCTGGAAAAAGGACGAAATGCAACGTAATTAAAAATGTGTCGCGCCTGGTCTTCCACAATTATTTTTCCATGCATCATATTTCTCATTACCAAAGTTTTCGCGTCTTCCTCCTCTCTGAACTTTTCACGTCGGAATTTTTTTCGTCCCCGTTGTTTTCGAAACAGGATTGTTCCTAATTAAATGTTTGACTCGCTCGCATCGGATCGAATGCACGCAGCGATATATTTGCCAAGGTGCCATAAGCATCTTCCGGGTATTCTTTCATCTCAGCATTTGTTCTCTCAGAACATTGACCGTTGGCGTATTTACTGAGGATTACGCGTCTAGGAAATTCTCCGCGATGCTCCATATTCGCGCTACAATAGATTTCTTGAGTACTTTACACTGTGATAATGTAATGAGAAAAGTCTCGTATTTGTGTAGCTTCTGGTCTTTGATTTCCCTTATTCGCAATGGCCTACGAAAGAGTTCGTATCGTCTTACTCATAAATCGATGTATTCAACCAATATTTTCATCTCTTAGAGAATTTTTTTCATTTCTCGTTTTATTGCGATATCAGCTTTCGTGCAGGTATCCAGGGGTCAATTTAAGTGGTTTAATTTCACCTTCCAATTGTATTAATATATAAAGAATTCATTTGCGCTTTATCACAGAATATTGAACGAAATTCTTGACACCAATATTTCTCTCTTAAACGGGTATTTTGGGAAAAATTTATTCTCCTTCTTCGACGTCGCCTCTTTTTCACTCTCTCCGATCCAAAAGATTTCGATTGCTCGAAAATAATTTTAATTTTTGGTTGTATTTTTAATAGAAATAATCCTATGAATGAACTGTATTTTATATGATTCTATAAAATTAAAAAATATTCACAATTTAAATTTTATAAACATATGCGTATATTTATATTAATACGTTCAATAACAAGCAATGATAACTACTGTAATATTTATTCGTTTGATAGCATTTTAGTTTTTTGTATAATATGTACCCGGAGGCAAGCAAAGTTCAAATAAAAGTTTCCAAAATATAGCTCCGATTGGTGCGCAGATGAATTTGAATAATGTTTTTTAATAATGAGCTATTTTGGAAAATTTCAAACTCGAAGTAGAACATATTCCGCGCAGAATAACCTTGCATTTTTATTTAAAGTGGATCTAATGTAAATTCATGACGGGTGAAGGAAAGATGTTTTAACTCGTATCACACGTTTCTCACGAAGCATGCTTTTTACTCGATCTCTTATTTGACATCATTAGTTGTAAATCAGGTTTTTAGTCCATATTTTACACGAATATCATTTAATTCCAGCGGCGGATAAAGACTCACACGCTCAGGAAAGAATCCATTCGTTCAAATCGGAAGTGTACGTAACCTGAAATGTGTATACGAGGCGATAATAAAATCAAAAAGCCCGTGGGTAATCGGAATCGCTCGGGGAAACTCCTCATTGATCTTCATAGAAATGGAAGGGAGCGTAACTTTTGTGGAAATTCGGAAGGTATCTATAGTGAAGGTAGCATGCGTATGTTATTAGGTAGAAGCTTTCCGGTGCTTGTCTCGGTGGCTCAGGTGGGAAACGAGAGGGGAATGGTAGCTCTCGGAACATCGATCTGCATTCGGGAAAGCGTTGGAAAGCTCGGTTTTGTTGAGGTCCCTCCAGCGATGTTCTTAGGAAGAGATCGGAAAAAACGAGAGATTATTTCTTATATTTTATGCGCGCTAAGTCCAGGTTTAGTTCTTTTTCCGAAGGAAGAACAAAGGAGAAATTGAAGCCAGAATAGTTTTCACTCATGCGCTGGATGAGAAAGAACTCTCGTACTCCCCCAAGAAAGCGGCCTTCCGATCTATTGTACTCGCGGTAAGAAAATGAAAGACTTACGATTTTGTTCTCGGCATGAAGTCCGCGCGATAGGGGAATATATATCTGAGACAAAAGATATTTATTGGTGTGAGAGTTTCGTTCCACTCCAAGGAAAGAAAGTTTGCGGACTCTTAGCTTGAAGGCTGCCTTTTTCTTCGTAGGTCGCGGGTTTGTGTTTATTCTCTCTCTCTCTCTTGGAAGCGTTATCCAATAGGATCCGGGGGGAGTAGGAAAATCAGGGAAAGTTAACTAAGGAAGAATTTTCCTATTTTTTTTTAACTCCGCTAGTTTTAATAAGTTCGCGAATAAAAAATTTTAGACGGTACGTTTACATTTCCGCATTTTTTGTGTGTGTGTAGATTTTCATTATGATATCATAGCTTGGCGTCCGAATTAATATTAGGAATAAGTATTCTTTGCTCAAGGAAAATATTCTGGTATTAAAATAATTTTTATTATCGTTTTGGTTAAACTTTTAAAATTTGAGAATTAGCTCTTGTAAGTTAACTTGGTGTAGCTTTTTGTAAATAACATAATTATTTGTATAAGAATATAAACAAATATGAATTAAAATTTATTATCATAATCTTTATTTTATGAAATTTTCGTTAAATATTACATAAATATTTAATTTCGATCAGAAGAATCTGAAAAGGTTTGATATCCTTTCTCTATTGGATTTATTTCCAATCAGGACTTGAACCAGAAGCTTTAGAAGGCCATCTATATCATATAATATCACATATCATTTGATGAGGGGAAAAATTAATCTGGATAGACGTCGTTGACGAATTTTATATTCCGCTTTTCTTTTCACATGTTCTCACACTAATGCCATTTATGTTCGTAGAACTGTTTAGCTAAACTCCTTGAGCATAAAACATGCCTACATTCATAAAATATCGTTCGAGATAAATTATGAAGGGACCATTTTATAAGTAATTATTAATTTGAAGACCTATTGCGAATAGAAATTAATTCCTCTTAATTTCTCATTACTCACACGATAATTGGTTTCACTTTATGAAAGCGCGCTTCATCTTCGAGACTTAAATTTATGTCAAATTAAATCAGTGTTGTTTAGCTGAATTTGGGCGTTTAAATCGTTATTACTCCATTTCCATTGCCCAAGGAAACAAAATAGCGGAGCAAAGACCTCATTTAATGAGGATTCCAAAGCGGTTGAGAGCATTACAGATTTAACCAAAATACGGGGTATTTGTTCCTCTTCACAAATTATAATCGGGAAACCTGTGGTAAATTTTGGGGTCTCTTTTATCGAAATTAATTTTTTGGAAGGCGTTACACATTTTCGACCCGAGAATCTCATCTCGGACGGATAAGCTTTAGAATGAGATAAAAACCTGGAAATTTCAGCTGCCTTTTCTACTGTATTAATTTCATTCCGCATGATACTCATGGAAGAACCTCCCATACTAATTTAATCTCGATTGTATTTAATCTCAGCGAAATTCGGCTGAATATGCACAATTTTAAGGTTCGTGGAAGATGAATATCATTGATGCAGAAAACCGATTTACGAAAATATGATGAGTTGCCAAAATTCATTTCAGAGTGAATATAATAGTGTTGCATATATGGAAGATATTCATTGTGACTTTTCCCTGAGGTAGAACACATCGAATCCACCTGTTAGTTTCCATCTAGAAATTGTTAGTAATTAATTTAGAGGTTTAAATTTAAATCACATTCTGTCTCGTTATAGAGGAAAGCTGACATGTTACAATAAATCTGTTGTTAATTACTCTGGAGAGAATTATTATGAAAATTAGAAACGTCTTGATGATATAATTAGCTTTAATTATTTCAAATAGATATAATAGATATCAGGACAAATAGTGTTAAGAACAATTTTATGAACTTTGAATTTAAGAACAATATTTTTAATTAAAGATTTTATTTACTCGTGTATTTTTGTTGAGTTACGTTTATCGTTATTTTTTCCCGATGAATTAAACATTTGTAGATTTTCCTAGTACAGAATTATCTTCCCTATATCTACATCTATATAAGTACACTGCAAGCCGCCTTTCGGCGTGTGGCAGGGAGACATGACGTAATGTATGGCATAACAAATGGCATAAGGTATACTTATTTTCATTACCGCGTGGGCACTGCGAAGATGTAGCGTTGTAGGAATGCTAATGAGCAAATAAAGAAACTAACGAGGTATGACGAGGTAGCCTCTCGTTGATTAAGAAGATTATTTCATAAGTTCGCTCAGATGTGGACCCTAAGGGCTTTTGTCGAACTTGAGAGGGATTCAAGGTAAACTATAGGCGGAAGGTTCATCAAAAGACTGTCGAGGTAATATAGCATACGATCCTAAGGGCAGACCAAACAATTTAAATTATTTTTTCTGCAACGTATTTACTTTTAAGGTCCTACCAGGAACCCAGCTAGCAGTAATCAGGCCCGAGGCTCAGTTGAAATCACCTTTGTAGAAGACAGCGTCATGAAACTTACCGTAATTATAGCAAAGCAAGCTTCATGAATAGAAGGTACGACAACGGCAAACTAGGTTATTGAAAGGGTCGGTGTAGCGCTTTCATTGCTGTGAACATAAGATTTGTTGAATTTTCCTAAGGGCTTAATGATTTTAAGTTTCTCGAAAGTCTTTCTTTTAATTAAATGCCGCGCTTTAGAGTACTCGCCCACGTATTGAACCATGACGCTGATATCACTGGAAGACGAAACTTTATAGATATATGCGTTTAATCATGCATCATAAATGCAGCGTATGTACCTCTATATTGGACAAATTGTTTTGGGAAGAGAAACGATAAACTACAAACGTACGTTACTCTCCTCCTAACTTCATTACAATCGTACGTTTGAGTGACACATTTTGCTTGTATTTTTTAAGAAGTATTTGATTCATCTGCCAGATGTTACAGTGCATAGGAAGGTTGAAGTTAACGTCGTACTTTTTCAATTAATTAGAAAATAACGCTTTCAAAGATATTATTACAGATGTGGAAATACGTTAAATATAATCTGGGAAATAGAAGGTAATAAGTTATCACCACGGACAGCTTTAGGATTTTTTTTATTTTTCGTAAACGAAGTGAGTGACCGTATCATACGTGGAAATAATTCACCGGATATATGTATATCATGACGTGCACCGAAATCCGGCTCACACGTTATTTATTCGTTCGTAAAATAAACGTAAATTTCTGTGCGAAATATCTCGCGGAGTTAGTTACTCATTGAAATGTTACAAGCCCATCAACCGCGGATTTGAATGTTGTTCGGGAACTCGATTCCCGTTTTTCTCGGACTTTTAAGCTCGGCTTCGTAGATCGCGTTCTAAAATAAATTCCAGTTCGTAGGATCATAGAATACCAAAAATATTTCTGATTTTATATTTCATCTAAAGGCGACTATGCCTATCTTAGAATGGCGTAAAAAATAAATTCGAAATGGAGGTGTTTGCGTGAGTGAAGAATCATTCTCGACGAACGAAACAGGATGGAAGATTTAGCAAGAGAAAATATTCTTGGAAATTTCGACATTCGGGTGTGGAAAATTATAAGTATCTGGAAATGTGGAAAAATAAATAGGAAAGTAGGATAAAAGTAAAATGATTAGTAATACGTAAATATATTTACGTAAAATAAACGCAAATACGTAAATATATTTACTTCTTATTAATCATAATAACTATTATAGGTATATATTATAGGTTGTTATAACACTATTTGTTGACTATTTTAAATAATAATTGTTTACTGCCTCATAAAAATGTTGTTTCACGAAGTACAATCATTTAATTTAAGGCGTAGTATTTAATCAGGAATCAATAAAATTGAAATACTAATTCTCATAAAATATACGGATTATTTTCGAGTATAAGTTATTGAATTAACACTACTCAACGACTGCCTATATAAAAAACCACCGTCGCTATGTCGAAGGAACGAGTAAATCCACGAATTCCAACTTCATTTCGCTCTATCGGGACGCGTATCGTTCAAAGAAGAACCATTGACTTGGTCGTAAGATTTTTTCATCACTTCGCATCCAAAACAAACGCGTTTTCGTGCACCACGTCGACGCATTCATCAGAGCGTACCTTAGTGAAACGGGCCGCCGATTTATATTCCTTTCCACGTTTTCCAACTTTACGCCGATGCATAATGCATCTGCCGTTCATAGGCGCGTACGGATTAGAATTCGATAAAAGTCAAAGGAGTAAACAATGGAATTTGGAAAGGACGGTATCCACCATGAATACTTCATGATATTGGAAGAGGCGACAGATCGTCGAAGGTATCAATCCAAGGAGGATCGCGTGAGGGAAAAGGGCACTGAGGGAACAGAGCCTTATTAATCCTACGAATCGATCGCGAAATTTCGCGTTTTTAGAACCCGAAACGGGACAGCGCTCGACCGCGGCGAACGAGGCTCTTACATCCGCGAAACACTGTCTCAATCCCCGATAAAATCGTAAAACGAAATCCGTCCTTGACGAACGCGTCTCCGAATCCGAGAAGATGATGGGGAAAGAGTCGTTACGGATTCCGGCAGCGCTCTCTACGAACGAATTAAGTGGGGACCGTCGTGAAGGAGTACTACCCTCAGGACCACACCGGGTCCTCCCTGATGAGCCTATCGGAAAAATAGGAACAGATTAATTCGGTTCTGTTCCGGAAATTACGCTAGCGCGCGGAGGAATCGTTTCGTCAAGGAGTGAAAGTTGGGTTGCGCAAGAGATTTCGAGATGATTCGCCTTGTCTCAAGTTTTAATGAGCCATCGTCCGTTTTCGTGGATTTTCTTTAAAGGCGCATCGGCGAAATCTCGTGGAACTTCTCCGCCTAGAACTTTTTCCGGCGGAGGTGATATCTACTCCATCGGGTCCTTAATCCACGTCTTTCTTTTTATTCACTGTTCCCTTGCCAAAGACTTGGGTATGGCGTCAGATTTTTTTTCTTAAGATCGCTCGATCATTTCGTAGGCATTTCCTCTCAACTAGGTTCGGTGACGAAACGTTTCGCAAAGCGTTTTATCTTCTGAAATGTTAAGTGGAAACGGATTCGGCGGTAGATGAAATCACCAAAAACCCGTAAGGTGAAATACGTATCTTTGTCCGAACGCTGAAACACGCGAAATCTCATATGAAGTTGAGTTTCTCCTCATATTTTTCTTCTTAGTTGAACATCATATATTGCCTTTTTATCGTTCGCTGTAAACAAGAGTTTTTAGGTGTCATTATCCCATTGAGATGTGGATTTCTATAAATATCTCTCATTTAATATTCAAACTACCATAATCCATGTTGTATTCAGCATTCAACAAATCTACTCATAAGAATACTAACGCATACTATTCCTTTTTTTCTGTGGACCTACTCATTGTTTTATTATGTTATCATTTCTTTATGATTTAGGGAAACATATGTGACAAAATGATCAGAAATAAAAACGCTTGTCCTACATGTATTTTGGTAAGCAATTCTTATTACCACATCTTACGTTAGTACCTCAAAGTTCTTTCGGTAAAATTTTATCATATGAAAATTTAATAATATGAACTCACCGAGTCCGTCCTCGCAGAATTATATGTGAAAGATAACGTAATGTATATTTTTCACTCGATGGTTTATATGAATAGCAATTCATTTTGATGAGATACATTTATTGAACGATGCGTTGTACGTCTTGAAAATTAATTAATTATTTTACAATTTTTATGAAAGAAATGTAAATCAGTATTTATTTAAAAATTTATTATTCTCACATTTGAATGGGAAACACGCTTTTAGTTAGGAAGTAAAACGAACTATAAATGCCGATGTCACAATAGAATCGTCTCTCTACAAAAAGTACTTCTATAGTTTGTAAAAGTAACAATCTTTCTCATTCACCTGATTTACTTGAAAATCGTCGTATTTTGTCGCATTTCAGTTGCTTCTAACGTTGCCCAAGGATGTATCCAGAAGGTGGGCGGAAGGAGATGGCCCACACAAATTCCCCCAAACAAGTAAACATCCATTCAACTGTTAACGAATTTCCAGGTATAATTTAGCTGGATTGTATGCGCGTTGTAGTTTTTCATTAAAAGATAAAATAAAAGCCTAAAATGTACGATTGTTCGAATGCGAAAAGACTTGAAGCATGTTTACTGTACCATTAAAAATTATGTTTGAAACGATACGCGTACTGCAACAGATGAACAACACGTTTTCCTCATTCATTCATTTTTATGCAATGTATATCGAGCTATTTTTATAAATACAACACACTAGTCTGTGTCACCCATATAGTTCAGTACCTCACAATCCTCTGTTTACGACGCGACCTTTATATTTCTTCAATTGATGAATGACCAACATGCTTTCAAACGGAACTATCTTAGTCTTTATTGTTTCTCAATTTGAATTTTTCGATTAAAAGGCCAAAATCGGCGAAAAGGCGAAACGTCGACTGCACATAGCTACCTGACCTGGTGGAGAACCCGCGAAGAATTTATTAACACAATACGCCAAGAAAGCACAAGTTCTTTCAAAGGGCAAGATGTTTACCCAAGCACGATTACGTGGATAAAACTTGGTTAACATGAAAATTCCATGGTACACGTTTATATAATCATGTTTCTGAAATCACGCGTATCTATGATGATTGAGAAAGTAAATGAATTTATCGCAAATTAGTGCAAACAAGTATATGTATTCACCGTAGCATTGGGAATAAAATTATAGCAGTTTTGCCTATCACAAAGTACTTAGAAGTTCACGTATTCTTTAAATGATTTTTATTTCGTTTTAACTATTAAAGAACAATAATGAATGAAAGAGAATAAAGCATACAGCTTTCTTTTAAAACATTCTAAATTAAGTACCAAAACAGTTCTGAATATCGTATTATGATTGAAACTTTTACGTTACTACCAAATGCATAATTATCAAACTTTTAGAAATAAAATGCAACTTAATATGGTATCAATAGCTTCTCAAAGCTGGAACGAATAATATTTCTTTTTCAAAATCATTCTAAAAATATTAGGTAGAGGCAGTTCTGGAAATTTGTTTTGGAAGAACATTTACGAATGAAAATACTCTCACGGTTCCCTACTTAAACTTTTTCAATGGATTCAACTCCGCTTCGATATAAAAAGTAGAAGCTGTTAGGGAATTAGAGAAGATTCGATATAAGCAGCTGCGAGCGTGGTAGTGTTTTGAGCAAACGCTCTCCGCCGATTGATCGTGCTTTCTTTTCTCTAATGACTCCGCCGAAGTTCGATTCGTACGGGATTATTACTACTCTTCCAATGACGGAGGCGTCTCGCAACTTCGCTACGGCATGGTGACAAAAGTAATTGCGACGGAGCATAAGAATTAAAAGCTCAGCGTTCGATTAGCATCGACCAGCCAACGCAATAGTCGACTTTCGAAATATTAGAATGGTATTGTCAATCACTTCGAAAACTTAATTGCCGGGAAGTTACCGACTAAGAGGAAGAGTTGGGTGAAATCTGGTTTCGATTCGAACATTTGCCAACGTATCGGGGATAGAAGAAACCCGGTGGGAATGATTTTGACCCAGATTCATTATGCACAGCGAGCGCTCGATTTTTTGGCTCTTTGGTAATTATCCAATCCGGTTTTTTTTGAACGAATTTACGGCTCTCGATCCATAAATAGATACGCTAATTCATGTCGATTTATTCTGTTTTGTTCGTTAATCATCGTGCCTTCGTTGTAATTATTGGCTAGCCGAATATATTGAGGTATGAATAGTTGTTGTCTTTCGTTGATGCAAGAAATTATCACAAAAACAAATTTTAGTGCTAAAAAGAAATGCTCAAGCCTGATTTTCGTTTTCTATTGTGTAAAATAACTGTCGGAGCATTGAAATTTCTATTTCATAGGCTTATTGTGATGATCATATCTACTTTTCAGTTATTTGATATTGGTTTTAAGCTTCGCCAACGCTAATTTAGTATCTGCCAGAGAGACATTTTATATTTAAAGACTTTAGGAAGAGTTTGGACATTCTCTTGATACGATTATATATGATTAATCACTCTCGCTTGAAAGAATCAACGTCGCTGTGCATTCCCGATCCATCGCACCTGCGTATCGACTATTAGAGGGGAAAGGTGTCTCAGGTCGTTGGAGACAGAAAAGTTAATCTAAGAGTGAGCCAGGTGCGCTATGAAAACTACTTTGCCTCTTTATAAGTAATTCATGAGAGATAAAGCACACGTATTAATCCCAGCAGTGGAAACATCGAAGCTGGATGAAAGTGCGTTTAAAGTACCTCCATAGGAGCACCTGCTGTCCTCAGTATCGATAAGTACGTCCTACTTACTCCTTACGATTGCGCGTACTTTATGAATAAGCACATGCGTGGTTAGAATCGCGGTTGTCGTTGGCTCGCGTATCAATTACGCAACACCGAATTCCGTGATTCGCGTGGCAAAACTCGAAATCGTGTGTGTCCTTATCTGTGTTTGGCGCCCGTAGTAGGATACGGTGATGAAAGTTGGTATGAAACGATCACGATTACATCTACCCTTACGTTACGTGAACATGACTCGATAAAAAAGCCCCCAATTTCATTCAAATGTTTGTTCAACGAAGTATGTCATCTGTAAAATTTTTCTGTTAGAGTAGTTTAAGATATGACGCAGTCTAATCGACGGCTCTTTTATTTATCTTTGGGTTTCAACTCCGCTCGTTTTATAACGGGGAATGAGAATTTTCTTTCGGCATGTTTACTTCTTTCATTATTTGGACCGACGTTTCATAGCTTGTTTAATTTTCAGGTCTTACTAGGAATGACGCCAAACTTTGAAAGCAAGTTCTTTTCGCGAAGAAACGGAAACAGCCTTCACTTTACGCAAGTGATCATCCTTTAACAATCTGCCTGGAAAAACTTCGACTTCTAAGAGAGAAGAGCTGAAACGAGGTACGTTTATATTCCTTGAGTTTAGAAATAAAAAGGATTGCTGTAAAACTGGGGAAATTCATTGCATTAGTCGTATCGCTGAACGTATTTTTCTATTTCGCTATACGAAGAAGCTATTATGATTCAAAACCTAAGGAAGTCTTTCAAATAGCTGATTCGATAGATTTTCATATGTAAATTGTAACATTGATAATGCACCCGAAATCTCCATCTCCACTGTGAAGAAACTACGAAGTACTATTAAGCTTCTGTTACTTCTCATTATATACGGAGAAGGAGATATCGTACTCTGATAAGACGCCAAAATGACCGGAAACGTATTCTTAACATCTACAAGATAAAACCAACTGCCGTATAGGAAGTCTCAATTCATTTGCTGCGAATAATAAACACTGAGAAGGGCGTTGAATTCATGTCTGGTCCCAGAGTCATATCCTCAATGCGAAATAGTCGATGAATATTCACCACATCCGAGATTTCACAGATTTTATTCGCATTTGTCGCTTCGATCAGGGGTTGATCAGGGCTGGAAATTTCAAGGTTATCGTAGAGGTAAACGCTGGAGAACAACGATCGATGTACGGACGCTAAGAACAGACGGAGTTTAGTTAAATTACAAACGCGTCTCACCCTTCTATTGTTCCCCGAACAGTAAATCATTCACGCGCAGGGGTGGTTAGCATCATTTCCTTCGTTATTCTCCGCAGCTTTCCGGTTCATTAGGGTACAGGGACGCGACACGCTTTTTTCTCCTTTCAACACCAGCCGTATACGGGCGAAGCCGCAACCAGACAGACGTGCTTCGAGTACCCGAATCGCTCGAAAAGCGGCTTACGCCTCGAGGCAGGACAGGGAAATCTGAAATGCGACTCGGGACCCATTTAAGGACCCGGACCCAGTCTGCCGACCCCAAATCAATCCTCCCATCAGCGAATCTCATTTCAAAATTTCCCATCTAATTAGGGGCGATCGTGGAAGCTTTCCCATCGGCAGCGCATTTCCATGCCTTTGACCCGTTGTCTCAGCACCCTTAAAGGATCGCGACGCGCTCGCTAATTAATTAGAATCGACCACGGCGCCGTGGTCGATTAAGGCGGGAGGGCTATTAAGTATCCCCACGGGATGATTTAATTACGCTCCGGACAAGCCAGGAGTTCATATTTAACGGAGCGGGAAATCGTCATCTACGCTAATCCAGACTCCTTGGTGGCGATCGATGGAAAAACACGCGTGACGCATTCGCGTTAGGTTTACGTCACCGCTATCAGACTCCACAGCCCGGCTCTGGATGGTTTCGTTATTGTCGCGTTAATTGTCCCCTTTCTGCGGGAACGGGGTGGATAATGCCGCGGAGGGGAGGTGTTCCGCGGGGGAACGTTTTGGGCCCTTTTTGTTTTAGAGAAAAGGCTCCGTTCGGTAGTTTCGCGTTTCGAGCGGTTTATTGTTCCGGATTGCCATATCAAAACACCCGAAGAGAGTGGGATTTTTTCATGCCCAACAGCTTTTCTATTGGATGCCAGACGTTACTCATGCCGGTGTTTTGTAAGATAGCTGAGTTATTTGAGGTGTAACTACGCTGAATGGAAACATTTCTTGAATGAATAGCATGCTAGAAATATTCACTTTAACTACGTCGTTCTTTGAACTTCTTCAATTTTCATAGAAAGAAAGTATGATAATTACGATTGATTAAACTAGACTAAATGGTAGAAAGTAATTTTAAAGCGGGATATTTTCCAGCTGTATTAGGTTTCTATAATGTTTATTTTAACCACCGGTTTCATTAGGAGTTCTTACATCTTCCCGAAGATGATAAATATAGTGCAATAATTCACTTTCTAGAAAAAGAACATAGTTTTAGGTTTGATATAACCATGTTTCTACTACATCTGTTCTCTAATTTTTTCCGTTTTCATTTATTCTCTTATCCCTGTTAAGATTACTTTAACCCTTTCGAGACGAATGCCGGGAAAACCCGTCGGAAATTTTCCAGGCTCAGAATACGAATGCCGGATTTTTCCGTCGGCAGTACATATCGTGCAAGGGTGCTGATGCAAAGGATTATGGTTTATAGTCTAACCATTTCGACCTTTTTCTAGGGAGTTTCAGACCTTTTTCCTTAAAGGAAACCTTGCCTCGGGGGTAATTAAGCCCTTTTCCCAGCATGGTGCCGCTGCAAATTAATTTTTATTGCAATAGTTTTGCTAAATATTTAAATTAAGAAATAATTGTTTATATTGCCTTGGAAAAGAAAACCTTGTAATTTGACGACTTTGTACAATTTTTAAACGAAATTTTATCGCAAATAATAAGGTAGTTAATGAGTAACTCAATTTCATCATTATTATTTAGGTTTCACGCTATATAGCTTAAAATTGGCGTTAGAATTTCGTTTAAAATTACTACATAGTCAACGAAATGCAAAATTTTAATATTCATTTGCAATATTTGCAAGTAGTCCTACAAAAGCTATACGAAAATAATACTGTATTAATAATGGTCAGTATTCAAAGCAATGCTGTAAAAGAGAAAGTGGATTACCCGCGGACAGTGTTCATAATTGCCGTTGCTGAGGATAGGCTATGGCACCCCGCTGGGAAAGGGGTACGCTCTATACCTGGCAAATTCAGAGTACCGAAAACGCTCCGTATCACAGGGAAGATTTTCAGAAAATGTCTCCGTCTCGAAAGGGTTAAAGAGCCTCGCAAGTTTTACATTGAAGTTTTTAGTAAATCTGTTCGAATATATATGTAATTGTCTTCATAATATCACGAGAATATAAAATTCAAATCCAGCGATTTTGAAAATAAAGAGCGAAAGTCTCTGGAAAATAAAATGTATCGGATTAATACATCACATCCCTATGGTACACAAATCTCATACCTGTATCTTCTATCATAAAAAGGTTTTGTTTTTGTTTATATGCTTTATCTCTTTTATGACGGAGAGGGAAAAAGAGTGTAGGAATGATTAATAGGGATTTTTTAGGATTAAGCCTTATTCTCATAAAATTTCAATGAGATGAGTTACAACGATGTACCGTTGTTTTCTTCCTTGACTGGAGATTCATGATCTTCTTGCATAATTTTCTGAGTGTTGCTCCATGAAAAGGAAAATCACAATTTACTAAGCAAATTGTGGAGAACCTATTCCAAAATGCATAGAAATCCATGGATCTAGATAAATGTAAATATTAAACACCTGAGATTTTTAAAATAGTATTTATCTACCGAAAAGTTATGTTTGAATATCTATTGGATAATTGAGGAAAAATTCGTAAATATTTTTTTCAAAAATCGATCGTATTTCTTTTTATAGTAATTATTCTTAGGATTTAACACGTTGACTATGTAGTGCTCCGATATATTTTGACTATAAGTGTATGCTCCTTTTACGTATTTATTTAATCGAAGGAAAATTATGTCTATTGGTCGAAATATTTTTCATTTAAACCTCCTGCATGTGTCGTGACTTTTTTGTTATTAGTTCATGGACTTCTCTAAGTTTATGAATTATTCTTTCCGCATTCTGCCATTTCCATTTTTGTTTTGAAGAATCTGGAAACTGTTTCACAAACTGAAGCTATAATCGTTTTTTCTACGTCCGACTTTTTCCTCTCTAGCGTCTATATCCGGATGAGTAAAATCTAAATTGGAATTGGATGGAAGAATCAATCCTAATTCAGACGTCATAGGTGTGTGTGTGTATGTATGGAAGCGAAGTTTACTATTTTTTCTACCGGTAACTATACAGCGAAAGTGACTTTTTCCCGGGAACTATTTTTCCAAAAATAAGTTGTTATAAAAACTATAGCCGTAGAGGATGTATTTCGTTCTTAAGAAATCAAAACTTAAAGCAGCCAAGGTTATCGAGGCGAGTGGATGCTCCGGGAAAGTCTCGCAATATTGTTTCATTTCGTGGAGAATAAGCTTACATGTAAACAGTTTGTTTTTCCTCTTTTCCCGCGGCGAGTTTTATTTATTTTTTCCCCTCGATTGCTCGGTTTTTTACGTTCGTGCTTTATTTATATATTTTCCCTCTATTACTCGATTTTTTTACGTTCTTTAACGAGTGAATATCCCCTCGCAAGAATTTGTTTTTTTTTCTACATTCTTGGAAACAGTGGCTGTGGAGTGATTCAAATGCAGAACAAAGAGCGTTTAGCTTCCCGTAATTGCGAGCTGGAATCGGTTAAGGAAGCTTCGAATCCAGTGTTTGTGGATCTCGGAAGCTCGTTTGGCCACTTGGGTGCCATCTTCTTTAATTCCAGGTTTGCCGTTGGGAAAGAAGTCGTTTCACGCACTCCCCTAAGCTCGCGTGCCAGCCCCGTGTCTCTCGAAACACGGTCGACGCAACCCGCGTGAGTCAACCCAACCACTTCGCCCACCCCCGCCACATCATTTTCTACACGTTCCCTTTCACAAAATGGTTGCCTTCCACTTTCTCTTTCCATCCCCCGCCGTTACTATTTCGCGTACCCCTCGCGTCAAACTTTTCCTTTCAAAGCGTAATTATTCGTCACAGTTACGTTGTCACGACAGCTGCATCCATCATGAAAGCTACTAGCGAGTATTGAATAGCTCCTGCACTGTTAATGCTCTTGATGATTTTAATTTTATCTTCGTCGGTTATCTGCTTTCGCAATTTCTTCTTCTTAGTCCTTGCAAGTTTTCGGAGGTAAATTCAGCTGTCGTGGCATCAGATCGAAGGTACAGTCTGATTAGCTGTATCTCATTTTATCCATCGCATAATTGCAATTTTTTATGAATATAAATCTCGATAGATTACTTATTGAGAATGATCTTAAAGAGTACCAGCATTGGAACCTTTTATCTTTTACTGTTCACTTAATTAAGAGCTGTTGACTACGAAACAAACCGTTTTATTGCCACCTGAAATTAAATCACACCTAAAAGATAAGTATGTTTATACAAATCTTGATCCTCTGTAAATTGATATAACCGAAAATTTCTTCATGAATCGAATACACGTAGGAATTATATTTATCCTAATTTTTCATTAACTGCGTCTAGAAAGCAATTAATCTCTCTAACATTTTACGGCTTTATTTTCATATAAGGTATTAAATATCATATCGTAAATATAACACATATCATATTATATGTATTTATTTACTATTGCTTAAATAATCATGTTGACTCTAGTTTGATCTGCTGATAAACGACTTCCAAATACCCTAGTTAAATTCCTCTGAGTACTTCACACCTCTCACAATAACGCGTACGCCAAAAAAGTTCTTTTTTTCTCGTGAATTGTGGGCGAAAGGCTTGTTAATCATCTTATCGATTGCATCAATATGCGAGGG
Organism: Pantala flavescens; assembly: GCA_020796165.1. Classification (NCBI taxonomy): domain Eukaryota; kingdom Metazoa; phylum Arthropoda; class Insecta; order Odonata; family Libellulidae; genus Pantala; species Pantala flavescens. The sequence continues at coordinate 14,007,126 of CM036889.1, read as the reverse complement.
AAGCGTGAAATTTGTCTTCGCTCGATGGCCAAAAATTATCCAACCAATTAGATTCTCGAGCCGCAAAACACACTGGGGGAGCTCTTACTCGTTTCCCTGGTTACATCGATCAATGCCCAAAGCAAACACCTTCAAGTGTCAAAAGTCAAAAAAGGCGTTCTTCGAGACCCTTTTTAAAACGAGATTAAAAGAAGACCGGTTAATTAATAGGAAGCCATCAAGTTAACAAAAGATGAAGGCTCGACTTGATTGGTCCGCCATCCTATCATATTAATCTCACCCAACGCTGTGTCAGAATGGATGTATAATAGGTTTTTAGCTGTATTATAGTCCCATTAGTGATTTATTATCCTCCGCCATTTTAAGTCACTCGTGTGCTTGTATCTTTTTAGATTTTTTACGTATTTTTATCCAAAATGATTATTAATTATTAAATAGAATTTTCGTATGTATAATTTTATGATTATAGATAAAAGTGTTAATTTTGGTTAAAATACATAGAATTAGTGTGGAATTTCAAAAGTTTTTAAATAATACTTTATTTAAGAATAGATTATGTATATTTAAATAATTCATCGCAATTTTTATATATTACGTACATCATTATATCGATCAATACACCAGAATTAACGAATTAAATTGTACGATATTTTATAGGAGACAAATCGAGAAAAAAGGCATCTATTATAAGAGTGAAACAAATTTCGTTTTCGATACCGATGAGAAGATAGAAAATAAAAGGACTTTTTTCTTTGACCGCTAAATTCCTTTTTTGCTTTGAGACTGACTTTATTCCATGGCCATCGAGTTTTCTCAATGTTCACGAAAGAACTCCAATACTCCTGTGTGCCCCATCGCGCGGAAATTGCCTCCTCCCCTATTATCTATTTCTTTTCAATTCCTTCTATGCATCCACTTCCTGATCACCTCATTCTATTCCCCCATGGCTTTCCCCCCCTTAATCACCCTCCTCTTATTCATGTCCTTCACCTGCCGGTGGCCCTCACCGAAGGCACCCCATATTCATTCCTCCTCATGGCCTCCTAGCCGTTCCACGGGCCTCCAATTTTCCTAATACATCTCCGTCTTCATGGTCATCTCCCCAAGTGGTCCTTTTAGTGTCCATTGTCTGTCCGGGCCCCGTGAAAAATTCGTGCCAACGCTGTGGCCACAGTCTCACCGCAACTCCCTTAAGGTTCGCTTTCATCGCCGTGCACTACCCACAGTTTTCCTCGCCCTTTCTCCATGTACGTACCTTTTTCCTTTTGCACTTCGCTTTTCCAAGGCCTCCGTTGTCTGGGTGATTCCACTTGGACTCACGCCCGGGACCGATAGGGGCCTTCCCGTGTATGCTGTTCGGTGTTTTACATTTTTAGGTCCTTTTGTGCTGGTACCTTTTGTCTTCTTCTTCGTGGTAATTGTTTTGTGTTAGAGCTTTCATTTTTGTCCAGTGTTTCCCTCTACGTAAACACCTAACAAGTCGTCTTTCTGCGTTTGGCTGTAGGTTCGTAACACCACTACCCTACTAGGTATTCCATTATTTAAACGTATTTTGAATAAGTAAAAAGGAAAGTGAAATATATTTTAAAGTAGGTTATTTGTGCGTGATTCAACTCGATACGGCTTGTCTTAAGATTCACTATAACAAAAAGGGTGCATAGTAATATAGGAATATGAATGTAAACTATGGAAGTACACATGAATATGCGTTTCTCTTAATATATTCACTAAACTGAATACTTTACGTAACTAAATTAATGGAATTCGAGATTTAGGAATGAACTAGAGTTACCTACAGTCTCAGCTTCTCATATTATCATTCGTAATAACTTCGTATTACTCGAATCACGTGCATGTATTCACAATTTTACTTGTGTATGTGTTATTTTAGTGGAACTTCAAGTTACTTCAGCGCCGTACTTATTTCAAACCTGAGTGGATTGCTATGCTCCCGATTTATAACCTCTTTAAAAGTTAACGATTCATTCCTCGTATGTAAAAGGGTCCTTCAGAAGATTACAAAATCTCGACAAAAACATCAGCGCCGCGGTCGAATGCGTACAAAAACATCTCAGTTACGATTCGCAATAAGCATTTAATCGCCACCGGTTTCGATTTACGGCCAAGGAGTCATCGAGTTCAGAAAGAAAAGCCTTAGGGCGATGGGAGTGCATACGAAGGCTTCACGGAATCGCCGCGATGGAGGTCAGAAAAGTTACGAGCCACTGCCTAGCGGAACCGCCTCATGGTTTTACCCTCCCTTTCGTGACTCCGGAAACCAATGGGTTCTACGGCTGTTGGACCCACTTCCTACCCCTCGTCCCTATCTCGCCCGCCGGCGTCACTCGGTCCGTTCCACCCTCGAACTGTCTCGAAATATCCCATGTCTTTCAACCCCTTGGGTGTCCTGGGCTCAGCCGCTGCAGAAGGTGGGGCGAGAGTCCCCGTTCGTCATTGAGGAACCGGTTTTCGAGGGCATAGATGGAAGCGACGTGCCGATGGAGTCTGTGCGCGTCGAGAGCAATCCGTTTCGAAGGCGCTTTTAAAAGTCATCGCTTTTTTGGGGATCTGCAATAAGGCTGGAGGAAGAGAAGCGGAGTGTAGAACGTTTTTGCGGAGGCGGTCAGAGAAACTGCAAGTTCCTTGATCTCGGGAACGGAAGGGAATTCTTTACGGACGCGTAATGACCGCCGGCCTTGGGCGTCCGGGCAGAACGGTTCTCCCCGTCCATTTATGTCGGACTCTTACGCGCGCCGATGGTCCACGACTCGATTTCATTATCTGAATTTGGAACCTCCGGTTTTTTCGTGTTTGGGGATACATGCGTGGGAGATGTGATTCATCGCTTTGGAAAATAAATCAATTTTCGTATTGCCAACGCATAGGGCGTCGACCAGCGTTGTGCCAACTTTCTGCACTCCATAAGGGCTGGGTGCACTATGCAAAACGGACTACTCTCCGAGTCTTGCGAGGAATGGGTACAGTAACTGCTTGTTGATTGAGCTAAATTTAGGTGATGCTTACGGAGGGAATGAAGGATATATCTCGTGTGTGGTGTAAGATTTGTTATGTCTATTAAAACCTGAATGAAAGCATGAATCAATCTTGTATTCAGCATATAAGAACGGATTTTACGGATAAGATGGAAGAAAAGACATTTTAGTCCTGATATCGCTTGCAACAAAGACTTTTAAATAAATTTACTAACTAAAATTACTCGTTGGGTTCGTAAACACTAGTAAGAGCCAAAAAAGCCATAGAAAAATTGATATATGAAGAGTTAATATTCATAAATAGAGTATAAGAACTTTAATCTATATATCTGAAGGTAATCGTATACTTTGTTTATTTCTCGAATAATTTCCAAGCAAAACAGAATAACATGGTATGGTAATCCATAGAATATTTAGCATAGCTAAATGTATGAATTATATATTTTTTAATCTTATCTGAGGAAGTAGCATTGCCTTTTAGCTTCTTATAAAACTAGAATGTGAAAAGATTGCTAGTACGTTATTCACTCTGAGAGAAGCACTTCTTTGAACAAACTTGTAGATAAATTTGAGATAGATCTCCAAAAACTCATGCTTTTAACGTTATTATGAAAGTTTTACGAATTAATTACGTATGTGGGTAATCATTTTGTGGAATATTTCCCTGGAAATTTTTTGAAATTTTATATTTACCACAATGCATTTAATGCAACTAATAGGGTGCTTTTATTTTTAAAGTTTATAAAACTTTATTAAAATCGACCGGTATTTGATTCATGGGATTCTGAGAAACCGTTTTCAACAATAAAAATGATGTTAACTTATACTTTCCTTGCATATTCTATTGCTAAAACGTTCGTATGGACGAGATGAAACTGTATAAGCTACATGCATGTAAAAAGTGAACGCTCTTTGCTCTATGGTTACTTGACTTTGACTGGTTTTAAAAATGTCCCTTTGCTCTACTTTTCCACGGTGATTCATTCTTTAATGGACAGTTTATTAACTTTAAAACTTCACAAAAGAGAGTTTATGAAAGAATTATGTCCACTATAACAGATTATCACGAGATTATACGAAATTATTACGAAAAACGAATGCGCTAAGAGCTCAGTAGACTCGTGAGAGGGAGTCAGTGTTAGTCTCCATTTAGCCGATTTCACCACATTTTTATTCGCTTTGATGTCGGATCAACACGAAGCTTTCGTTTTATTCATTTAGATGCGTCGATATCCGGACTTTCACACGTAAGGGAACCATCAAATGTAGACCGGTGACATTTTGCTGGAAAGCGTTACACAATCCGATTCCGGTGTTGTTTCAATATCTCGCGGATGATATTTCGTCAGTTGGTAGGATTCGGAGAGTAGTCCATCGGGGCCCACGTATTCTTCACCCAATCTGCTCCGAGGTCATCGGCGAGGCGTTGGCCTCAACCGCCTTCTACCCGACTCTTCATTCCAGTTCGCCGAGATCGACTTAGCAATGGCCGTATGCTAACCGCGTACAGTAACGTGCCATGCACTTGAACCCCTCTGTGCACGGCTTGTCCATCGCGTAACCCGTTTCTTACGCTGGAAATCCATATTGCGATGCTGGTGTTTTTTTTTATCGCAGCATCTGCGCTGCCCTCGGAGGAATCTGTGCAGATTGCGTTTTAGTCGGATCCGTGTCGCGGCAAATCTACAAGTTCGAATTTGCCTATGACAAAAACGGAGTCCTCGGTCGCATGACTAATGGAAAGACGTTTTGCCGAACGGAGGCCGATAGGTTCTGGCGTAGGTCATCCGCCTGCGTGTCGTTGGAGTTCGTGGGAAATTCTCGATCCGTGAAGGTTTCCTTAGCGTTCAAGTCATAGTTGTGTGTATAGTCGAGAAACAGACCAATGTGATTAGCAAAACGTCAATAAATTAAATGGTCAACACGTACTTTTAAATTATTGGAAGTATTTTCCGTAGTTCTTTTTCAGCCATAAAATGTCTGAAATTAAAAGTTACTTATTTTCTAGCTCTATCTTAGTTGCGAGCAATAATCATCAATTGTACCACATTTACGAGCGATTATCTCAATTTTATGCGCCGATTGACCTACAATTGTGTATTAAATGGGTTTTTGAGATTCTTAACGCTAAAATTTATCGAAATTAGCAATCCGTAGACGAGAGGGCTTTGTGAGAGATTTTTAACTTTAAATCTACCGTTAATTCTTATTTCCATTTTAATCGAAGCACATGGTTAAAGGACCAGTATATTTTTTTTGGAAGGATTTCATGTTTTCATTAGCTTTATATTCACATACCGTAATTTAATATAGAATGATTTAGTTATTAGGTATGATAAAATTATAGTTATATTCGATATTGAGTATTATAATCATAGCATCAACTCACTAATGTGTTACCAAGTAGAAGAGGTATACTTTGGCCTTAACATTGGATCATTGAAGTTAAGAAAGATTTTGAATCAAGTAATAATACATTTTTATCCATAATACACGCTTTTATATTTCAGTGAAATTATCACAGTTTTCTACTCATTATCTACTTCTACTAGAATTCATGCAAAAATGTATTTGTTGTGTGTGCCATAAGTGTGTGATGAAACATCAAAAGTTAAATGTCCGAGGACGCAACACTCGTGGCACATATGCGGAATGGAGGGAAGAAGTCTTTCCTTAAATGTCTTCATTCCAGCTTTCCCTACGCATCGATGGCTTAAATGTCGAGAAAGTTAACTTCTGTAAACCTTAGATAGAACACATTCAGATTTTTCTACTTAAGAGAGTTTTAATAGAAGAGTTAAAATTACGAAAATCCGCATGATTACTAGAAAGGAATGTAAACGTAACCTGTTACTAATTTCTTCGTTCCAAGCTGAGATTACATTCCCCATATTTCGCGTAGTACCGCTCCAAAATTTGCCACCAACTGCACCGCATTTACTCGAACATCATTAGGCAGATGCGGTTTGGCTGTGTACTTGCGTGAATTTAATTCTGCGCGAAGCAATATGGATTCAGCAAGGCTTTTCCCAATTCGTCTCACTTCTAACTCCAGTTGCTCTAGTTTCGTAACTGTGATCAGGGACCTTCTCTAGATAACGTCATTGAGTTCGTGAAGGTTATCTAATATTGCTTTGTGAGTCTGGACATGTACCTTCGTATTCAAAGCAGATTGGCTCTTTCTCCAAGGTCAAAAAGATTCATCGAAAGTAATGCTCGGAGAAATTTAATATGGTGTTTATCAGTATTCAGTGGAGCCCATCGCTCGTTATCAAAGTTTCACCGGACAGTGTTCGTTTGGAAATTTTCCAGCAAATATACTTTCACAACTTCGTCCTCCTTCGTTTTTGTCTCCAATAATGTAGTTATATATATTCAATTGTAGTTCTGATGTGCATGGGTACATGAGAAAGAAAAGAGTTTGGTAATTTTTCCTTAAAATAAAGTATAAAATGAAGAAGAAATAAAGAAATTGTTTTCGACGACCATCTTTCTTACTTTAATTGGCTCAAATTCTTTAGTTTCTTATTATGATTTTACTCCAGCTATTAAACCTCGGCTATTTATAAAAGTAACGTAAAACGAGGGAAAAGAAGTGAAACTGCTCTTAGGAATGCTTGCGTAAAATATAGCTGCTCAACGCTTCTGAGAAATTCGTTATTTAAGTCAGAAATTAAACTCTTTGAGAGAATCCGCAAAGAGCACAGGAAAGAAAGTACAAATACGATCAATGTTTGGGAAATATTTTCCTTGACAATCGCTCTGAATATTTAATTGAACATATTTTATGCCGCTCGAATACAATCAGAAATGTGAATTTTTTATCGAAAATATTTCCTTTGAAAAATGTCCGTTTCACGCGGTGAATATATATATATAGAGAGAATCCGTGAGATTTTTCCACAAAGGAAACGTTTCTTTTCCACGAAAATTTTGCTTCAAATGAAATCGAGCGGTAAAATAATGAAAGGCTGGGAACGGAAGCTTATGGAATAATCCGTAGTGGTCCACGACGGTTTTTGACCGCGCCTAAACGACCCAAACCGTAGTTTTTCTAGTTTTATTCAAAGCAAACTGGAAGGAGAAAAAACCTTGAGGCGACGCCCTCATCCGAGCTAAACGGAGTGGGTGCTCGTATGTGTTTCGTAGCTCAGTTTTTTCATGCAATACACCTCTCCCGAACGACGGAAATCGTCCGTCTGAAAAAAAATTTTCAGCGTCTCATTTTTCACTAAACTTCTCGACGCGGATCTATAAAGGCTCTTATCCTCGCAACGAGATGGGTTTGTCCATTTGTTTCCGAGGTTTTGAAAAATGCCAACGCCGTGGGTTTTAGAGGGGGCGGCGTCGACGTGCTTTTTTCCCCTTCGAGCTATTACTCCCGTTTTACTTTCTCGAGAGCTTCCGAGAAAACAGAAATATTCCATATGTCAGAATGTCTTTACATTTTCACCGCTGTATGTGCCCCTGACGCTCCCCGCCGCAGGAAGTGAAAAACAAGCGACTATCATCTCGGATATGCGTACTTTTATCGCGACGTCTGGAAGTTTCATGGTAATACGAGATGGAACCATGATACCGCACCTACCATTAGCAAGTATAAGCGTCGGTGGGAGCGAGAAGAAATACGCGACAGAAATATATTTTCGATGTAAAATCACCTCGATATGCGGAAGCGATTTGAAAGGGAAATTCGCGATGCAGGAGTTATTTTCAACGGGGGTCGGTCCGCAGGGGTTTTCGAACTACTCTCCACCGTTGCTATTTTTAGGAGATATATCATTAGCGCTTCCGTTTCTCACAATGAGTTTCGTGATTTTCTTTTCGTTCGTTGTTCGTCCGATGCGTGACGAACGTCGGTGGCGGGGCTATAAATACAGATGTTGCATAGGTCATGAGACCGATCAAGCCAAATATGGTCTTTCCTTGTCAGCGGATGCATCTCCGGCGATTGACATATTTGTGCGGTGTTTATGGTGGGGTTGATCGTGGTTTCGAATTAGCTCTCGCATCGTACGAAGCCAAGTCAAAGATTATAGGGTTATCTACTATACGTCGAATTGGAACCGGAAAGGAATTGTTTCCTAGCTGTCGCTTCTTAAATACTCACATTTACTGTTCTTTAACTTGTTATTAATCGGTTTATTTAATGGAAATTTCAATATTTAAGATAAGTATTGCGAATGTGAACTGTAATAATGTAAGTAATAATGTAAGTAATAATGTAAGTAATAATGTAAGTAATAATGTAAGTAATAATGTAAGTAATAATGTAAATAATATATGGCAATGCATCTACTCTCTTCTTCCATCATTTATAGTTTCATTAACTTGATGATATTAAAGCTGACCTTTTGTTGTTCTCACTTTCAGAAATTTCCTCATTTCTAACTGTTAATTATTGTTAGTATAGTATATTCCTTGATTATTTCAATACCTTATAAGGTATCGAATTCTATTTGATGCTCCTTCTATAAGAGAAAATTCTATTTCATGGAAAAGTATTCTCTTTCATTGTTCAAATCTAATTAACTTTCACCTCGTAATATGCGGAATTAGAATCGGACTATAACTATTAGCGGCGCTTTTCACTTAATATTGCTAGAAAACTTCGTGTTCAGGAACGTTTGCAAGGGAAGTTACGCTCATATTCCTTACCAAGGGATATCTGTATAATCCGTTACGAATAATAGGCGGCTTTTATCCTCTATCTTTTCTTTGTTAGTCTTAATCACAGAAATTAGGCTCCCTGCCTGCATGCATGATGTTTGAAAATTTCATCACTCACTCATACTCTTGTAATTGTTTCCGGGCGTAATTTTAGGCCTGAGTCTTTTTTTCGGTATTTTTTGGTTTTTATCGTCGCAACGAAACTCAATGAGGACACGTTTTGCAATCCTTATGAATCAACGGGACGAAAGCTGTGGTTTCACGAAATAGACCGCCTTATCCAAACAGTATATACCTACGTATAATTCATTCATTAAAAAAAAAAAAACAAATTGTCGATAGGAGGCGTAAAAAGATTTCGTAATAATTGTTTGGAAGAATGATCGTAAACTAAGCTAAGAAAAGCTGAATTAACGATCCTTCGTTGCTGGAGAATAGAACAGAGTTTGAAAAAAAAAGGTTCAAAGAAAGTATCTGGCGGAATAATTATCCTTTCGTATTGCAAAAAAGGAATGTTCGTCGAAGTTTTTTTTTTCGCGTCCTCATTTTTCCGAACCTTCTTTGCGTACGTCAGCGACCAGAGAAATGGCGGAGCGATTAAGTTTTTTCGCTCCTGATAGTAAGAATGGCATCTTACGCACACCATTGCATCAACATCGGAGCATATTTACGTTCGTAAGAACGGGTGACGCACGGGTCTTGAATTTTAGACCTCATTTGCATGCCGGCGCGTTAAAAATTCACAGCCAACGTCCCCGAAATTGCAGCTTATTAGACGAGGAATATGAAATGCGAGTTTGTGTAGGGTAATGAGCGGTTTTTAGGGGGGGGGGTGCGAGGGCGATCAGCCGTTGCGTAGGGATGTAGAGGGACAGTACACGGCATTACAGCCGCGGGATCCCGATGTAAAAATTTTATTGCGGTGATCCTCGTTGATATGTAAGGGCCCCCGTCTCTCAGCCACGCATTAATTTCCTTTGTTGTTGATTAATGGATGGAGGCGAAAAAGTTTTCCAGAAATCTCCCTCTCTGGCAACAATGCGAGGCCTTGAACCCCTGTTTCCTTTTTGCAACCTTCGGGCCAGTTCACACGACTTACGATAAAGTTTGGCGCACATCGAGTTTTAACAATCCAGAGGTGCAAGCGTATTTCAGTTCGATTTCCAGTTAAAGCTGAAACTCATTTCGCACGAAAGCAGATTTGGGTAAAAAAAGTGAGACGGGTTCTATCCGCATAAGCCCAGTTTCGGGGGAAAATTGATTGTGGAGAAATTCGGGCCAATCGTTATCCGTCGTATTGGCATCTGTTGTACCTTAATTCTCTGTCGTAATCGAAAAAATTGTTATAATACTGGGCTTTGGTCGGATTCCATATTTCGAGTTAATCTTTGTCTTATTTTTGAAACTTATTTATCATTTTTTTGAGAGTGTTAAATACGTAAGCCCTTTTTTTTAGTTCTTAAGCAGAGTTCTATATCGAGAAATGTTATCTCAAAAAGGAGTTTTATTTGATTACCATATCCTCATTGCTCCATCGAGAATGAGATTTTGTCGATAGATTATAAAGGATAAAAGCGTATAAATTAGCGGAAAGGAAAAGCAAAATGCACTTCTCATAAACCTTTGAAACATTAATATGTACGTTTCTACGCCATCAGGGAAATCAACCTATTATACCTTTCTAAAGGCGTTTTAATTCTCTATTAATTCCCATGCATACCATATACATACACATCGCGGATAATGAAAGTTACGGGTTTCTTCGTTGATCATCATTTTCTATTGAAGCTGTGCCTATGAGGATAAAACCCCTCTGCTTTTTAATTATATTCTCTGCCATATGAATAGAATGAAGAATTTATGTAAACATCTATTCGAGAAACACTCCTTCTAAGCTGTAAACTCCCGTTATAGGGTAGAAATATTTTAGCTATAGATTCTGTTTACGTCAAAACGTTAATTTGCCCGCAGGTTGAATTAATTATGGCTATGCGAATCCACTTTAGATGCGATGGATTGAAAAAATAGCGAAACTTTGTAAACTTTCTTTTTTAGTCTCATATGGCGGCCTTCCACAAATGTTTACAAAGCCTAAAAATGTTTGTCTTATTCGGAAAAATTCTTTTAATTTTTGAGAAATTGTTCCTAAATAGTTTTTTAATTCGCATGTATATTGTGAAAACTGTTCGAATCATTAAATCTTCCTTAATCTTTTCATATTTGCTATTGCACGGTCAGTCGCCTAAGATAAGGAAAATGAAAATAATTTTAAATGATCGGTTAAGAACTTCCGCGCTCAGTTAGTCTATGATCATGGATATTTTTACATTCTTATTTATAACGATTTTACTCTGTGAAGAAAAATTTCTCTATCTTTCATCAGTTCAGCTCTTCTCTTACCTTTCAAAAAATTCATTTTCAAGTACATTTCCGTTTCTCACGAACTATTTTTAAAGAGAAAAATATCTCATTCTCTGAAAATTTCCTTCGTTCACATTAACTCCTAGGAGATCCACTTAAGCTCCTCTATATATTATCTCTGCTAGATTTGTAATTGGACTCTGGATATCGTTTAATCGAGTAACTTTTTAAATGGTGGACATTCACCTTCTTTTACGCTCTCTGACTTCAAAGAAAGGAGAGGATTTGTAATAGGAACCAGCTACTTATTCAAGTGAGGTCTGATATTATATCAGGTGTGAGGTTAAGTCAGCGCTTCCTAGTTACAGAACGTATGCACCCCATACATCCACCGAACTCATTCATTCATGCGCTGCACTTGATCATAGTCTCGCTGAGTTTTAATTAGGATATCTTGAATGCTATTCGTAATTCGTACTCGTAAATCCGAACATATGGGTTACGATTGGGTTTCCTCTTTGAGATCTATTTGAAGCATTAATTTGGCTTTATATTTAATAATTTCCACGTTTAAAAAGCCTCCCGTTTCAGAATTACATCTTTAGAGAGAGAATGTAATTGAGTTGGACGCGTAATAAAATTATGAGCTGGTCGATTGTAATAAAGAGGCCGAAAATTTCGATTTTGCTGCTGAAATTCGTTTTGGTTCATTTAAATTAATTTTACACCTAATAATATGAGGAAGCCTCCGAATGAAAATTTTGGTTTATTACGTTTCACCCACAATGAATACCTTTGTTATGTCTTTATCTGATGGTCACAAAATTAACTATATTAAATTAAGATATCTACATCTATGATATGTATGTATTTCTCTTACGTTTTTGAACTGTATTTTGGTGAATGATGTCTATCCTTGTCTAAATAAGTCTTTAAATCTCAAATGATATAATTATTTGGGTATTCCCTTTCCTCTGAGTGGTTAGTGCAATGAATAGTTAAGTTTTAAAAGTAGATTATCCATTAAAGTAATAAATATTCGCCCGCAATAAAGACGATTGTTATTATTAAAAATAACAAATAGGCATTTGAATGAATGTGCAAATCTGTAAATAGCTCGCAATTCAGTTTCCTTTTACTTTAAACAATGCTGCTGTCATGTAGGGACTCAACTGATTCATCGAATTTGCGTATGGAGGAAAAGTTTACTTCATCAGATACTTGTTTACGATGTTCCTCTGGATTTGTATTCCAAACAGAAGTGAAGAGGGAATCCCAAGGTGAGATGGAAATCGTTCTCTAGAAAAACTGCCGACGTCTTGCTTAAGGCGACGAGTATATTAGGGAAATGGATTGCGTCGACATTGGGTACATTAATTCCAAGGAGAATAAATACGGACTCCGTTCGTGACATCGAAGAATATGGCAGGAAGCGAGGATTGCGATGTGCAGGAAGATGTAAATACTGTAGAAATCGAATTCAATAAACGTTCCTAATTGAATTTGGCATTCCTATTATCGGAGACGTACGGACGTGATGCAAACGATACGTACTTCGGTGCCAGAACAAGTCTCATCTCCTCCACCGTTTCAGATAGCATCTCCAGCGTCGTTGAATGATGCAATCATTTTCTCAGTGACGTTTTCTGATCTTCTCGGATATGGGCTATTTTGCAAGGAAATCATTACGGTCCGTATGCTCTCAGGTAATGAACACGTACTCTCGCTTTCGCTAGTAAGCCTAAGATGCCCTTGTGCTTGCGAAGGTCGGGATGTGGTGGTAGAGTAACATTTGGCAGCGTTGTAGAAGGCATTATTATGTCTTGACAGCGATACTTCCTCCCCTTACATTCATCCATATGGAATGATCTCCTTAACGGGGACGAACCATTAATGAGTTTTGTTAATCATGTTATACGTCTATGGACACGCCACGGTTTGTTCCGCTGAACTCTGTTCTTGCTTTTCCTTAATCCGTAATCAACTAGGAATTAATCCACGCTTTCTAATCATTTGAATTATTTAAATGCCGCAGAGTAGTGTTACGGTTTCTCGAAAACTAAAATTTACTCCGGCTGTTGATTTTATTATCCAAGCATTCATATGAGGGGTTTTCTATCTTAGCATTCCTTTGACTCGAGAATTATTGTACCCTCGCTATGTTTTGAAATGTAGATCTGGAAAAGCGACGTACTAACTTATCTTCAAACGCTTAGCTATTTTCGTAGAATCTTGAATGCGATTTCAAATTCATAGTATGTAGATAAAATCATCTCAGTTCGGGAACCTTTTGCTATTTTTACGGATTTCATGATATATAAGACTCCATTCTTTGCTACGCCGATGTGATCAGTTGCGACGCATTATAGAACGCGGGTAATTGCACTCTTTTGAGTAAGCTCAGATCATGATAATCAGATTTTCTCATTGAAAGAATATTTTATAACTGACTGAATGTTTAGGGTTTTGAGAATTTAAGATTTCTTTCGTAAGTAAGGATGATGGTAGTTTCTAGTCACGGGTTTTGGTTTTAGGGCGTTTTTGAATAATTCAACCATTATCTCCTCATTATGGTTGTATCGAAACCTGGTGAATCAGACAACAATGAGTTAAAAGTGCGTTCGTGCGTATTCTTGCGAGTTAATTTCGGACGCTTTTCATGCTCCAAATCAACGAGGGCCAAACATAATCGCAGTTCTGAATTAAATCCCGTAAAATTTCTATAAGTTTTCCTTACTGCGATTAAATACTCCGTAATAAAGAGGTACAGTTAATTTCCGAAAGCATACGAATTGTGAAATACAACATAGTTAACAAATCTCACATTCTCTGAATAGATCTCTCTTATATACGTTGCGTAAGAGATCAAATTACGTATTCTTATAAACCCGTTCAATTTTCCTGATTTATGGAGCTCTTTCCTTAGTGGCAAGTTTGACCTTTTAAATATACTCCTCAAACAAATATATCGTTAGCTTATGTACGTATTTGCCATCCCCTCGTTTTCTATCTAACAATTTAAACATCTATGATATTTCATAGATGTTTATCTATGATATTTCATAGATGTTTACCGTTGACTTTCAAAAAAATGAATTGATTACTCAACATATTTCCTTATCTAAGTTTTTAACTTGATATTTAAATGTAGTATTTTATGGGTTAAAATACTCCTCGGAGTATTTCTGCTTCAAATTCGAGCTCAATTAAACATGCGAATTTTCACCTTTTGTCACCTTTCTTCTCAACCATCCTTTTAATTTTCATTTCGAAACTTCTGAGGAATATATTTGAGAAAATGTAGCCTTAGCTAAGACGGTTATGATTCATCAATCCCGCATTAACTCGTAGTGAACGATCACCCATTCATCATCGATGTTTCCCTGACAAGAGGCGATTTTACTGCCCGACAATATGTACGTCATCAGACCTTTAAGAGAAGAGGATTTAAAATTTTCCTTTCGTGGCCCAAAGACGTCAGCACTCTTGCGAAACTGGTTACCACTGCACTCATTTCCTCGGAGATGTTGCAGCATGCGGTGTATGAACGTGTTTTATATAAAATTACGAGTTTTATCGGTTTGATCCTCATATAATCCTACCAAATCTAATGGTTAAAAGAATGCTGCGAAAACTGTAAAGATGAAAACTGTAATTGAAATCATTCATTTTATAATAAATCGAATGAAAAAACGCATGATTTTACACTGAAATTTGTAGGTGTAGCTTCTTAGTATCACAAGGACGGGCGTAATAGCGAAAATCACGTTCTCAAAGCTTTAATTCTCTTTAAATTAATTTCTCAGCGGTCATGAATCAGCGGTGTGACAGAGCGCTCTCGGTAGTGTCAACTCCTAAATCGGGATGCGCGAGGGTAACGTTCCTCTTTGAACCCGCCCTCTAATGGATCACCCAGCATTCGCTGCGAGATACGAACACCGTCCGCCATGGCTCGACACCTTCCCCTCACAAGCTCGAAATAAGGTGCACTTTCCAGCACGCGTGGTCCTCGACGTTACCGATTTCTCGACTCAAGGCTCGACTACGTGCGAAGGCGAGGGCGGGGCTCGAGCTCCTTTGTCCACCGGAGCAACCTTTCTGCACCCTCCTCAGAGCCGCTTTCCCTTTCCCGGTGAGGTCGCCTCCGCGGGACCGCTCTGGAAATCCCGTTGGATTACGTGGAAGGTTGCGGGGAAAGAGGAGTCAAGGATAAAGCCGACGAGGTCCGAGCACCGCTGACGCCGGCGATTGCGGACGCGGTGAGTCGTTCCAAAAGGTACTCGAGATGGCACTTTTGGCAATTGCCAGAGGAATGAATGGAGGTGACGAATCGTTTCATTTCCGCAGTTTTGTCAAGAACCTACAGTCGACAAGCAACTTCTCTCTTTTTCATTCGCTTTTAGTGTTTGCTCGAGAGTTAGCGGAATATTTTCGACTCGCGCCAAGTTCAAACACTTACGTCGAAAACGTCGCGGACAAGCGCGTTTTCCGCCTAAGTCGCGGCGATTGTATGCTCGTAAATCAACCTTCACCTGTTTTTTCCGTATGTTATTACGCGAGCCTTGGGGAAGTAGGTCCGGTTTTGTCGCGACCATCATTCCTTTTTTTTAAGAAGTTTGCAAACGCGACCGATTTTAGGATGAGTGTACGTGATGGTTCGATTACTACGAAACGAAATTCGGAGGGTTCTATTACAGATGTAGGTTTTATTCATTTGAAAAGTAATATCCTCTATGAATAGCCTCTTTTTTCTTGTTTGCTCGTGGTAAAAACCTGTTGTCTTAGTCACGGTTTTTCGATGACCTTTTAGCGTCCCATCGATCTACAACTGTTGATTGTGTAAAAAGGAAAACTATATATTCTAACTAAGCCTTTCGAGTCTCGGGTGGTCCCCGTGCCCTAAGCGACCTTTCGGATCAGAATGATCGTTTTTTTTATATTTAAGGTTAGTGAGCGATACTTGGGAAAATTTTATGATTTATTTTTATTGTTTTTTCCGAGTAATTAGAGAATTAAACGATTTATCTATTGCGAATAGTTTGATTTGAGCTTCAAAACATTCTTTAACTGCTGATTATTTTCAGTTTCGTTCAGTTTCATTCTCTAATGCAATCTTGAAGATTAGCATTATCATTAGAGAGGTCATCTAAATTTTTTCTTGAGTAATAAGAGGGAGTATATTAACAGGGAGTAAATTTAACACCTAAATTGTAGATAGAAATTGAGTATCGTATCGTGCATCATTTTTCTCTTAATAATCGATTATTTACGCTCATATTCACTCAACAAAAATGCATTAAGTTGGGCTTCACTATCTATTTAACCTTTAAAAGACGGGACTCAATCTCAGAAGTATCTCGAAACTCTGCATCCCTTTAGTTAAAGCTAAATAACTAGAAAACTATGTAAGATAGCGTAATAAAACAAAAAGTATATGCATGAAAACACCACTGTGCCACTGACTGCTTTTTTATTTGAAATAAAAATATTTTTTATGGAATATGCACAGTAAGAATCCGAGCAGAGAACTAAGGAATGGAAAGCATTGAGAGATTTTCATTTTTGCCTTATTTTTTTGAGATATGGAAAAGGATGGATTACTTGCTTGTACAGAAGATTAAAGAGATACCAAAGAGTGTTTACAACAACCAAAAATAAGTAGGATGAAGTGTAAGAGAATATCTAAACTGTGCGTAGGTAGCGCCGTGATGAGAAGAGCCTAGTTTCGAAAGCGATTACGGATGTAAACCTTGTATCAAGTAAGAAGATTTGCTATGAGCTTAAAGCGAGGACCACTCCAAGAGCCTAAGAAAAAAAATCAGCCAAATCCGAGCTAAGAAAGTGATAATAAGCAGACGTGAAACGAAGCGTGTTCTAGTGGTCCCAAAAGGGACCGTTCGTACGTTAAGGGTTAAAAGCACATCCTGATATGATGAACGATAACTACCCTGGTCTAAAGATAACGGTTTCGTCTGGTTACTGTAATGCTCCTTGTATGTATTTGAATGTGTCACTTAATCCAACTCCTGCTAGCTATAATATCTTCAATAATATCTTCAATTAGAGAGGAAAGAAATACTTAGAATGACAGGAGGTTACGTTTTGATGGTTATCTGTGAACATGTGCTTGAGGAATATTGAGTCCCTCTAGAATTTTGTGTCGTTCCAAGAGCTTTAGGAGTCATTTAAAGTCCGTTGAGGGAAGAGGTTGATCAATCTAAGTGCCGCAATAAAGTTAGGCAGGCAATTTGGTGTCATTATGGTTTCCGAATAGTTAGGAATGCGGTTGTAGCGCTACTGGAACTTACTGCTAATTTCCTCGGTGGCTCCGAACCCCAAAATATTGTGACCCTAAACAGATTTCTGAGATAAGTTAAAGACTTTTCAGTAATAGAATGGGTAGAGAGAGTAGATTAGGTTATAGAGGTAGGTGGGTACGTGAATCAATATCAAGGTAGTATA
The DNA here is from genome assembly GCA_020796165.1 of Pantala flavescens. Classification (NCBI taxonomy): domain Eukaryota; kingdom Metazoa; phylum Arthropoda; class Insecta; order Odonata; family Libellulidae; genus Pantala; species Pantala flavescens. The sequence goes on along the minus strand of CM036889.1, from coordinate 13,989,640 downwards.
TTTCTTGTAAACGTTTGCATGCAACTTTATCTCGCTACAAATTAAACCGATTTCAGAGTTTCGACTCTATAAATAATATCGTTTTATTCCAAATTTCGTTGGTTAAGATTTTTTATTCTCTGTTGAGCTACGCGTTTTCTTCTAGAACTCGTATCAGATGAAACTAAAGCATAGGATACCTACTTTATGATAGTCTGACGTAGGCTTTTGGGTTTCCAGCCTGTTTAGGTTGTGGTTTTGGAATAGCGTCTCGGCCATTGAATCTTTGGCCGTGTACAGGGTCAGTGACCACCAATCTACTCTACCAAAACTATTCTAGAAAACAATTAGGTATCCATCAACCGGAACCTTGGTAGTCAGCTACTATATCGCAACTCTCGGAAAATTCAGGATTTACATTTAAAATAACTTAATGCACTCACGAAAGATGTTCTCCCTCAAACATTTACCCTTCATGACTCTCAATGTGGTGTATTCTGTGAATTTATGTACTAAATATAGTTTAGATTATTAGAGATAATCAGATTCACTCGAACTGTTAGATAAAAGACGTTATATTTATCATATGGCAGCTATCATTGTGTGTTTACATTGAAACAGTCCTAGTTTATTCGAGAAGTTTCTCAAAAAATATTTCTAAGATGTTTTACTATTTACGTCCTATATTTCATCGCATTATGTTTTTGAATATATGGCCTCATTATATAGTGTGTAATTTAGCAGAGAGATCAGGGAGAAATGGACGTTTTATATTGTTTTTTTTTTTTCTGATTGATATACTTTTTAACAAAATTAAGAAGAGCAGTAGAAGGAAGAAAGAAAATCTTTTATTTTAATTTCACACTTGTTTCATCAAAAATAGACATTATCAAATAGTCATGGAAGAAATTTACCGTACATGTATTTACTATTAATTTTTTAAATTTACTATATTTCATTCAATATTTTTTATTATTTTCGACGGAAGTAATAGATAGTAAACTCGTTTGTGTTATCGCATATAATTTTCTTTATTGAAAACTCGCGATCACAGCTGATATTTCTCGATTAAACATCTTCGCGCAAATAAGGAACGTGAACTCATTTATCTATGGATTAATATTCAATCACGAATCTGACTCTATCTCGGCCTTAATCTTATAACGAAAAAGCCGTTGGAAAAGTTACCGCTGGGATAGAAAGATGGAGCCAGCCACCGTAAAAATTAGGGTGCACATTATAATTTCTTCGGAAACTTCCCAACTTTGGACGGCGGGATTATTTTTTCAGTTGCTTAGCTCACGGAGCTGTACTGCCAAGGACGAGTTTAAAAACTTGAGACATTATCAGTTCAAATCACGGATTAAAACCTTCCATCTTACGGAGTGTTTTGGAATATGAAAAATCATTAATGGGTTTAAAAAAAAGTAAAGCGAAGGAAAATGTAATTATTAATATTTAAGAGTCCTCTATGAGATAATCTTATGTTTATGAATTTTTGAACGAAAAATTTTGTGACCTTAGAACGTTTTTAATCATTTTTCCATTCCTTTAAAGCTTTATTCTTCGTTATATAAGGAGAACGTACGAAACAGATATTCGGTTCTTTAAAATATAATTAAAGATTGACGTAACCTCAATCTTCTTATCAATAAAGACTTTATAGAAAGGTATTTTTTTATTTTGAGGAATTTTCTTATTATCCTTGCCGATGCCTTTCTTTAGCAAATAAGTAAGGACAAGTATAATACGTGTTAATAATATTTCATTCCATGCTATTTATGCGTTCCCATGTAATAGCATAATATCCGTTGAAGAATTTATGATTTTTTAATTTTCTCGCCTCATATATCATCCTAAATAGCGTTTTCTTTGAATTCTAGTAAGCTGCGGTGCGTGTGACATTCGTATTACATTTCGACATCCAGAGCCGTCGGAATAGATGACTGGTACTTTAGTATAACTGTAACTGGTACTTCAGTGTAACTATAGATCTGCCGTTTAATGAATTGAATGGCACTCAGAACGGCTGTCCAGGCTTTCAGCATACATCGGTAGGCATACCGCCTTGCTCTTCTCATTAGTGTAGTTGAATTTCGAACAGATGAAGACAGAAATTCAATTGCATCCATTGATTTAGTTTCGGGTGCCAGGCAGTGAGGGCATGTTCTGATTTCCGCGTCAAAACATTGTCAGTGTCACAGAGGAATAGTAATCGATTCCAAATTACGTGTTTCTCCTTAGTCAAAGTGTAAAAGATGAGACTGACTTTGTGAAGAATTTAATTCGACCTCATTAGTTTAAAAATAAAACTCTAATGCTCGAAAGTTTATATAATATGTGTAAGTTGCAACCGGACAATTTTCCACTTTTAACTTAAATTGTATAAATAAATAGATAAAAAGTGTTAAGAACTGTCGGAAAATGTATATTGTTTAATTGAATGTGTTCGAAATTTGATGAATAGAGAACTTTATATGAATATTATTTTTGAAGTAAGGAATATTGTTCCACGATTCTGTCTTCAGCGATTTAGATTATAAAAACTTTCTCGGATATTTCGTTCACTTGATTGCATAACATCTCTTTCAAGATAGACGGAATGAGACTGCTCCTTCAAATTGGGAACTTCGCTAAAATCACATCACTCCATTACGATGATGCTATAGAGGAGAGAGGAGCTACTGCGTTGGTTCATCTGAAGTGTTATTGCAAATCAGAATCTGTTGCTTTGTCATCATGAATTCTACTCCGCACGTTTGACTATTGTTTAACTCGCTGTCTAAATTTTCAAAGGATCCGGCTCCTCATCATTCACCGGCCTTGTTTTTAGAGCCAAGGTTCCCTTTAAGCTCATTTGCATAAAACTCATTTGCTGTTTTAGGCAGCTTGATCCTTTTACTGTAAGTAGTTTTATCACAGCTCCTTAGCGATCAAAATATTTTCCGGGATCAATTTGCTAACTTTTTTGTTCAGCATTTAAGTTTCCAAATTTGAATGCTCCTCATTTCCGTCAATTTACTATACATTTCATCTAATTCGGTCGCTATATTATCGATATATGGTGTTTCAGCTTCATTCATACTTCCACATGTAATAGCGTTTTCTCGAATATCTGTCATTTTATGCCTCAAGACGTCTATTTTCCTACCCAAGGGATTTTTCTTTCAAGAAACTCAATTATCATTACTACATTCAAACTTCTGAAGCGATGTTCTTTAGAATTAGAGTTTACGATAACGCTTATGGTCACACGTAGTATTTAATATTTTTGCTCCAAGGGCTATTTGTAGAACATATTTTAATAAGTGATTCCATTAATAGTGACAATTTCTGAGAACAAAAATGTTATTCGTAATGAAATCATTCATCCATACCATCATTTATATATATCTCATCAAATCATTCATCCATTCACATTCCATTCCGATTTTATGATTTCAAGCCTTCGGAGTATGTAGATGCCGTCGTTCTGTCCCTATGTCAGGGGGAAACTTTAGCTTTGAATTCATAATTCCAGTTTCCAAGGGTTTTAAATGTTCTTGTAAATTTCTGGCTCCAAGGATAACAGCTATTTTCTATCCTATGCGATATATTTTCTAATTTAGCATCAATATATTAATAGAAAATCAAATATAGCTCGCTTGAATTGCAAACTACGAAAAAGCATGTAATGCAAATATATATTATGTATTTAGAAAATTTAAAGCAATATCTCATACACAAATAGAATGTATTAGTACATGAGGCGAATGTTAATTGGGAATTGTCGTCTGTTAATCAAATGTAAAAAATCTTACTTCCGTTGTTTGACGGTTGTTATCGTTATTCTAATAATGATCATTATATTTCGATAATGCTATGTCATGTGTAAAATCGATCTTTTTATTGTAGTTGTAATGTGAAGGAAAATAACATTTAAAAATAATTACAGAAAAATTTGAAAGAGAACTTTAAATGAAATATGAGCGCTGGGATTCACATTTCAAAAAACTTCACTTCTTTGGAAGCAGAACATTTTGAAAGAAAAGAGATTCTCTTCATCTCGATTACGGCCGCGAAAGGAACAAAGTAGTAAAAACAATTTCACATTATAAATGCAGATTTTTATTTCTTATGAGCGTTATCTATATAAGTGCTAGGCCACTGTTATTTTATGTTATGTCACCGCGTTAATAAATATTGAGAAAACTTATGTATTGCCCTCACAGGGAAACCAAAACCTTATGTCTGTAACGCGAGCCTCAGTTACGTAATAAAAATCACCCCGAAGTTCAGTTGCGTGAAGACCCATGGAGAGAATCGAGTGAAATAAACAGTTTCTCGCGAACTAGAAGTAGTAGGTTTTCCCACATAACATCATCATCAGGAATTTAGGAACTAATTTGTCGGAGGCGCGGTATGAATATCCAGACGTGGAAGTTCTCGATGCGAAAGGTGAAGTTCATGAAGGAGCGTGTTCGAGCTTCATTCATCCCGGTGATTTAAAGAGGTTGGTGTCTAGTGAATGTTTACGGGTTCGATCCATTCATTCACCTTAAGGCCGTGCGCGTGAAGCAATACTTAGAAATTTAGTAATAATAGAAATGTAGTTTCCCAATTCTCATGATTCGGCAGGAAAGTTAAACTCCTATAATTAACTTCCTTCGTGGAAACGTGGCGCTTATTTTTGGAAAGCGCTGAACGTGAAAACGTCTGGTTCCAATTGCGTTGCCCTTGCATTATAAAATCCCTTCTAAGCCTTTAAATTTTCCTGCTGGAATACTTTTAAAAAGAGTCTTTAAACCCGTTCAACGTTCGGGTGGTGAATTAACCAATCTCTCCGTGCGACATCTGATTCGGAATCATCTGGTACATATTGGTACTTCGGCTACCAGTGCAAGTAGCGGCTTTAGTCGTGTTTGGATGAAAAACTCCGCATTGATTGACGCTGTTGAAGCGTGTAAACTCAGCCACGAACGGCATCGGACGTGTTCCGTGATCGAACCCCCCATTCTTCGCACAATTATATATTTCCTACTCACCGCATTTCCTGTCATAGTCGTGTTAACCGCATCTTTTTAAGAGAAAGAAGAAACGTCCTCATGAATCGAAATAATAATAAAAAAAAGAGGCTTCTAAAGTTGTAATCCCTCGTTCACCAGCTCCTGCCTGAAATAGCCGTTGGTAACTAACGTACGTAGGCGTAAACATTTAAGAAACTCATTATCATGCGGATTGGTAGAGGAGAAGGTAGGAGTGTACCCTCAGGAAATTAACACTGACCCCAAAACCCACGAAGGGTTGCCGCTCAAAGGGTCCAATTGCATATCGGGTAGAATTCCCTTTGAAAAGGTTTCCCACTGAATAAATTCATATTGCTTCCGGAACTCAAAAAGCTATTCAAGATGCGGGATGAACGTGTCTCAGAGATTCTAACATTTTTACCGTCTTTTTGTGGTCTTTTGAGCCGAAACTCTAATTAGATCCATGTAGTAATTGGACTCCGTCTCATCAGGAATAGTCTCGTAAATTCAAAGAAATTTTGATGAAAGTGTTTTTCCTCTTTCGTTTGTATCAGAATCCTTCTGCGTGGGAAATTATCGTCCTTCTGTCCCGGAATGGCGCGGATTTCTCTCTATTTCTCATAAAAACGATTCCGAGGTATATTTTCTCATTAGAAGGCGATGTTACAGTTACGTTCCCATTCATACCCCTTTATTTCGAGAATTTGGAAGTTACTAATGCGTAATTTCATTCAATAGGCCTATTTGTGCTCCACTGAATGCTGTAATTTTTATAGGTTTTCAGGAAACAATAGATGTTTAGCGGTCAACCAAATAAGAGCTGAATTCCTTGTTTTTATTCATTCGGGAGAAAATCGTCCCGTGGCTTCATTATGACGTCAAATTTACGTTCGAATAAAATTCCTACTGTGGACGTAGACATGAAATATCATAATTATTTATCCTCAAGTTTTGAATACAATTTTTTAGAATTTTATAATAATTTAGCGTGTTATACAGAATAAATAAAATGACTAATATATTTCCGTCATAAATGATGTTAAATATTTAGAATTAGTCCGAATTTAGTAAGTTTGCTTTTTTACGGAAATAATACCGTTAAATCTCGTAGAAGAGAATGAGTTTGATTAATTCATTTTAAAAAATTTCATCGATATTTGGTTAGCATTACTTCTCGTTGATGGTAACGTGTAGTAGGTTCGTGCGTGTTTGATAGTCGTATGGGAGAGAAACGTTAGTGGTAATGCGGCTGTTCCATTGTGAATCCATCACTGGCGCAACTAAGTAGGTCCATGGGGAACCCAAAGGAAACAACAATCCTCTCGAACAACAAAGGGATTCAATGGAGAAATTGCTCGGAAGGAATCAAGTTTTTACTTCCGCTCTGATATAACAGCGGCCGGATCGCAGTCTGTTGACCCGGTAGGAAATTGGCGAGGCGAAAACATGCTGGATTCTCTCGCCCCACGGAAAATAACACTTTTATTTTTCATGCCGCAGCGGATAACTTTCTCGCGAAATCTCGTCGTAGCGTAGGATTTGTCACCGAGAAAAAAAGCTGAAGTGGTGAGTCAGATATCAAGCGTTAGTTTCCAGTTATTTCCGCAGAATCTTCAAGTCAACAAACGACTAGCCAGCCTCGTTGTCGGAATGGTTAACACGATTATATTGTAACGCAGAGGTTCCGAGTTCAAATCCCGGCTGAGGAGGAAATTTTCATGCCAAGCTGTGAATATTTGTGGCGTCCGTTGTTAAGTTTAGAAACACGCTGTGATTGTTCGAGATGGATGTTTGTGCGGTCTTTGATAGTAAAAAAATTTATAAAAAACAACTCGTATCCTAGTTATGGGTCAGTATTTTTCTTCACATGCATCTCCTTGCACTTGTAGGGGTTTCTTTCCTCTAAGAGTTTAAATTTGCTTAAATTTTAAGTTTCTTCTCTGTGTTTCTCTGTTTCGTGTCCCATTTACCGTTTGGCAGCCCTGGAGGATGTCCCTCGGAAAGAGCTGTCTCGCTGTCAACTCCGGAAACCTTCCTTATCTGCGGTTTTTCTAAATTCTCTTCTCGATTGTAGCGTTTTTAAAGCCATTTTATATGTATTGCCTTTATCGCAGTTTTGAAGTAAAGCCTTCGTAGTAAGATAAAGGTTGTTTATTTAATGAATGCAGTTTTTTTATTGGAATGAATTCATTTTTAGTTTATAACTTCCTACCATCCTACTTTCCTGTATTATAATTTCGTAGTTGAATCGTATTCAGTACTTAAACTGTCGCATTAAAGTGTTATTTTCGACACCCAATGATGGCTAACGTTTGTATCCTTTTGCTTTGCTTCAAAATGTTTCGCTCTTAACTTATTTGCTCAATGCGTCCATTCTTCCGAAGTTGCTCATCTGTTTACTGTAGATTCAAATTTTTTGAGTTTCGTTTTAAAAAGAGCAAAATAATATGATGTTTGACAACTGGTTTTAGCTAAACTTCTCTCCCAATACCATGCACGATTTATTAAAACCTTTTCGCGCTTAAAAGTCTTGTATGCTCCACATCGTGATGTTTTCTGGGAAGCGAAGTGGTGTTCTGAATATTGTAAAATTATTTGATGTTCGGTTAAAGTTAGTTGCGTTTCGGACAAATGCCTTGAATTCGGTTTAAAGAAATATATTAAACTTTAACCATTTTCATTCGTATTTTTCGTCTTAGTAATCTTGAAAAATTACTGCTGCTAGTCTTCATATGAAGTTAATATATATCTTACGTTTGCTCATAGCAATGAATGTTAGACGGATTCGTAGAGCCGTAGGTAATCACAAAGGGTCGAAGTCTTCCTCATTCCTTGATTTGTGTCAAAGGAAATCGAAGGTTCTCGTTAATAATTGAAGGTTATCGCTCAGGCGTCGGAAGTCATTGTTTAAAGTTATCGAATGGTAGGCCCCCTATTTCCGCATTCTAAGCTAAGCGATTGCGTGCTGTAGAATATGTTAAAGGAAGCTCACTTCCGCCGTTCCACTCTCAAATCCCATTTCAAATATAAAACCTCGAGAGGTCTTCCTGCTCCATTTTCCATTCCCCTTGCTCGCTCATCTTCCAAACGAATCAGTCACTTGCTCCCGCGATAACGAACGATTGCCGAGGATAGTAAAGTTGTTAATCCGTGACGCGAAAGGGATAAACCGTGGTTAATCTCGTACATTTCTTTAATATCGACCTGTTGCTGTGAGGAAACTATTTAAGCGAATGTCGGTGCTATTTTTCGATGTTTGCCAACTCGCTGCTAGATAAGATGCCCACACTAAGGAGGGAACGATAGCGATTTCGGGTAACGTAATGGGATGACGCGACACCGAGTGAAATGCATTTTGGTGTTTCAAGAAGCGATGGTTGAAAGCGTGGGTGCGTCTTTTCTATTCTCAACGTTTCATTTACTTTAGTTTCTTCTTTATTACTGTAATTTCTTCGTCTTTTTGAAGGATTTACAGAAGAGACTACTTCGGAGGCGAGGGTGTGAGCGGTTTAAGATGGATGCTTGGTATTCATTCTGCTCTTTATCTTATCGGTCCACGTACGTTTCATCTCCGTAAGGATCTTTTTAAGGCAAGGAGTTAAAATTCTGTATAGCGCCGTTATTATGAACCGTAAAACGAATTTGATGGTTTTTGTTGAAGATAATCATCATTGATGTCTTTGTATTCACAATTTCCAGTAAAGATTCCGGTATATTTAGTTGATAATTGATATTTTTGAAAGACTTGAGATCGAAAATTTAAGGCTGAAATTTCGGTTTAAAACTCTTTCACTCCAGTGGATGAAATTTCTCTGTGAATTTATGAAAAAAACCGCTTCAACCCTGTAATTTTTCAAGCATGAAGCTTTTATTAAAACTTTAAAAATATTACGGACATATCTTTCAATTATACTATCTTCTACCTGTTAGGTCATCTACACATCGAAATGTATACAGGTTGTATAATTATTTGATATTTGTTTCTAAGCTCACTGAATATAATTATAATCACAAAATGAACGAAAGGCTGAATTACTGAGCTGGAAGTTCGGATAGTTGTTAAGATAATATCTTATATCTCACAGTCATATCGTATCTAATAGGCATTTTAATGTACAATGCTCACGGATAAACAGCACGATCGTATGCGCATTTCCCGAAATTTGTTTTATTCTAATTCCTCGTCTAGTCCTACAGTGACCCATATAGTCAAATTACCCTTTCTGGTATTTACTAAGTAAATGGATTCCAGCATCCTTTTGGGTATGTTAACGAGGTTTGCACATCCAACATTTTACCAGGTGCTTTTATGATGGATTAAGGTCTTACCGAAGATCAAAACATTTTCATCAGCCCCACGTTTTTCAATTTTGAGGCTTAGCTACATTAATTGCGTGTTATCCGTGAACGTCGGCTCCCAAATTCTGCAACTCTTTTACTTTTCATGAGACTATTAGATGTTTTTGACCGATTTTGTTTTCACATACATAAAAAATATAGCGTTAATTACTTGTTATACATCACGACCGGTTGAGTCTCACTTCATGTGGGCTCAAACGATTACGTTTCACTTCCCTGTTTTCTATCATAAATGGTTATTTGATCTGCTGAACTTTACTGACTGAGAACTGGCTTTAGAGCAAAGTTTGCTGTTTATAGTTGATAAATTGTATTTGGCCGTTTAATGCGGTGCTATGGGATCATTTTCGTATCATCTTAATTTAGCGTTAATTTCTTGCGTTTATTTGCAAATAGTAAGAGGTAAATACTTCTTTACCACAGTTTATTTATTATTTCGCCACCTAATGAATCATCATAGATGCTAAGTTTTTTGACAATTTAAAACCATAAATATAGCTTCTATGTACATTAAAATTAATTGGGAAGCTTATGTATACTTTGGGTGTTCCTGGAGTGTATTAGTGGAAGCTATTGCTATGTTTTATTTAATTTTGAAATATTTTTCCATTGAATTTAAATACGTAGTTGATTTTTTTTAGCTGTGAGAAACCTTTAGAGTTTTATGTTGAATTTATGAACGTTTTCACAAAGATAGAGGAGCAATGACTGTCTTTTGCTCTCTTAAATTTTGGAAATTGCAATGCAGTGCGTACAGATTATTTAAATGAGCTTACAATTAATCATATCAAAATGTTGCTAGAGCATTCAGTGAAATCAATCGATAGAACTTAGATCATTCAAAAAAGAAGTTCATCCTAATTTACTCCAAACATATGGGCCTGAGAGTGGAGGAAATTAAATAAATTTTTAATTTTTTTCGACGTATTTTAAGTTGGTTCAATTATATTTATTGGAAGGGTACCTCTTTCCGCTTGCTACATCGGATTTTGGAAGACCCCCTGCCGCACACCTAAAGGTGGCTATCAGGGTTCTTACGAGAATGTATATAAAGACTGGGAAACGTTCCGTAAGATAGAAACTCACCTTAAGTTTATGTGTCGTAAAAAGAAATTTTCGCTTGAATAGGATTGCTTCATCCGAAATGCTCTCGTATTTTCCGACGAGGAGTCTTGATTTCCGAAATTGTGTTCTCTCTCCAAGTGAAAGAGGTTTTACCACTTACCTTTGACTTCTTGGGAGAAAATTCTGGATGGAAAATATAGCGAATCTTACCTCGGAATTTCTTCCTGAACCTGTGAGTTTGTTTTCCCACATCCCCTCGAATTATTCCTGATCAGGATACAGTATGCTGAAGTTTATATTTATGCAATAATAATTCGATTTTATTTTTCACGTTGACATATGCAAGTTTAGATGGCAGGGAAAGCATTATTCAATTTGAAAAGTTAAATTGCATTGAAATCTCGATTGTATTATGGTAAAAATAGCTAATTTGTGTATAACATGTATCACTGTATTTTATAGGAGTGACACATTTTATACGGAATTATTTGTACATTTATTTCAGGAATTTGAAATTTAAGGAATTGCGGCGACTGAGTATTAATTTAACGGCATTGGATATAATAATGCGAATGTTTAACTGTCCGCTGTATATAGCATATGGTCCAATTATTTTATACTACTCTTATCTTTGTTTTCTATTGGATTTTCCAATCGTTTTCGGTAGGTGTTGGACGAAATTTATTGAAAATACTACTTTAGAGTTAGAAAAAAACTTTATTGTTATAGTATGTTCAGTTCTAATCATTTCCATTTTAATTGCGTTCATCGTGACATTGAATCAGTTTTACAGCTGTTGATAAAATATAAAGAAAAATTTATTTCTGCTTCTTATATAATAACTGGGTATGTGGTATTTCGTTCTGATATTTATTGATTCTCATTTCCTATTTTCAGATTGCGTTCGCTGTGATTGGAACCTCTTTCTTCATCGTCCTCAACAGACAAACGAGTTCCAAGCCGTGGTAAGTTTTTACCTCTTTACGGTGGTTTAATAGTTCAAACAAATATATGGGAAAGGAAATATTAACTTTAAGCTTGCGAAGAAAGACAGTACTAAAGAGAAAATCGGGCAGGATGTAGCCTTTTTAGCATTTTTCTTATGCGCTTTTTGTTATTCGTGATTAATTCATCCCACTAATTTTAGCATGACGAAAGGTTGGATGTAAGGAGGAAATTTCTATTTTCAATCTCGTTTAAGTATATCTCATATAATTGGATGTATTCATCTTCACGATAAATAAAGCTTTTTTATCATTCCGCTTTTATATTAATATTTCAAACGAGTTCTAAAGGAAACGATTTATTTGTGGTATTTATTCTTGATCATAAGAAATTGATGGAAGATGAAGAAGGATGAAAATAATATCCTTTGTACGGGATTTTGTAAAAGGCGTTTGTCTTCGAGTGTTCGATGAAAAATGAAAAGGTTACAGGTTTTGACTAGTCAATTACAGACTGTTATAGAGGCGATGGGATTACGTGTACTCGGTTATTAGTTTCCCCGCAGATTTTATATGCCATCCGTTTAAAAGCAACTCTTTTCTTTGTTATCGGAGGGCAGATTAAATCCGATGAAGTTCAACGATGTGCACTGCACCAATCCTCTCGACTTCATTGCCTTTCACCACCAATTCATCTTCCTCCATCAAGTTTGTCCTTGCTTAATCCTATCCTCCCGGTCATTCCTCTTGCTTTGTTTATCCTCCTACCTGATTTAATCCCGTCATCCCCTGCTCTTTATTTCGAGTTAATCTGTTTACACCTCAAACCTTCTCAGCGAAGATCGGCTTTAACTCCCGACACCAGGAAGAATGGTGTTACGACTGCATGTGCCACGGGCACGACCTTTTAACCAATACGAATTAAACACGTTTTCATATGTTGCGAACTTATGATCAAAAATGTAAAATTTAAAGCAGTGATGGTTCCGACTGTGAATTATTTTTCTGCGGTGCAATATCTTTTTTACTATTATATTTATTTTGTATGAGGAAAAATATGGTTTTTTTAACGAATTTCTCGTAAAGTGTAACTAATTATTTACCGCTATTATATATGCTGAATTGTGAGCGATACTTAATTTGGCCGCTCCTCACAGTTGAGTTTTCCATGTCGACTACCATTTTATACTAATTTCCTGTTCCTTTGTATTTCTAAAAAAACATGTTTTTAAATCTTAAAAATAAAAAAATATATAAGCGTAACTCGCTACTTAGAAAAGTACAATTGTGGTCAAAAATGAAATGAAGTGTTTTATATTTAAGAATTATATTCATCGACTGTTGTTACGAAAGTTATGAGTCAAACTGCTGTCGATTAAACTTTTATTAATTACATTTTTTTATAATGAATATTCAACGTTGGAGTTTTGAACTCGTTTTAAAGAATTGCGGATATTCAATCTTTAAACATCTTAATTGTGACTTTACTGTATGAAAGAGAAAACTCTCAACTCAACTCAATTTTGTCTAATCTGTTACCCTTCTCTCATCCAACCTTCTTCTACTTGCAATTTTATACGTATTAACCTTATGGTATTATCGTAAGATGAAAAATTTCAGCCATTTCTGAATTCAGTTAAGTTGTTGTTTTATGAAAAATTCGTATGATTGTGCCTGTCACACACATATAATTCTCTGTGAGTAGGAAGTATACAGACATGTATAATAAGTTGTTTCTGTTAAAAAAAGGTGGAATATTTCTTTTTTCTCAGATTGTTGGCAGTTTTTTTGTTTTCTTAATGGATTCTATAGCCATTTATCTCCCGTTTCCTCTGATACTCCCACCGCAAAGCAAATTATACATATCTAATCATACATGAGAACACCTTCCCTTGTTAATTAATAGCATGTCATTTAGTAAAAGCAACAGTTGGGTAATTGAGTCCATGTATCAATTGATTGAAATGTTTTTCTTTCTCTCTTCTTCTAATCATAGTTTATAGCTCTCCTGACATCAATGGAAATATGATGGGGCCACTTTTTACAAATTTCGAAACAAGTTCGATAAGAATAGACTAAAAAACCTTGCGGGAAGTAATTTGAGAATAAATTCCAACAATACATCAAATTTTAATGAAAGAGTCTAATAAAAATATAGGTTTAGTATAAATTTATATGGACAAACTCTACTTTGTGTAATGGATACTTACTTAGTTAAAAGAAATGATTTTTTTATTTCGTGCAATATTTATATATAATACACAATATTGTGTATGAGTTTAAAAGATAAAAATGTCATTTAATTATAACGATAGTAAATTATGGGTTCAGCCTACTTCTAAATAAAGGAAGATGATTTTTAAAATTTGTTAAGTGAATAGTCGAGCAAATACTTAAAGAGATGTAGCGTTCTTTGAAATATAGTGAATATAAGATTATCTCTTTTCGTGGCTTGCTTATCGTCAGCTTACAGTGGGAGATATTTGAATGAATTATAACTCCTCAATTTGAATGTTATATTCTTTCGGCGCGTTGCATTCAAGTGCTCATTACCATATAGTGAACCGGAATAATTTCTCGGAAACTTTAAAGTTTCCCTTTAATGCACCATCAATTTCATTTGGTCACAAATATCTGTAGCACAATTCAAGAATCGCCATCTCGAAGGGAAACAAAAATCCTGGAAAGTAAGAAAAGGAAAATTAGCTCTCATTAACATAAGCCGTGAGAATTCATATTTGAGCCCATTAGCATTTTCCCTCTCGATTGGTCCAGGAGTTTTCATCCTTCTTTGGCTCTCTCGAAACGGCCGAATCAAAAATAGCTCGCGGGAAATTACCATGGGAAATTATTTTAAAAAGCCGTATTTATTCGCATTCCCGGAGTCGACTCAAGCCATTTCGCCGAAGCTCTAATTTAAATCTCAATAGGTACGATTGGCTCGTTTCGATTTTGAAAGTTTTCTTCGCAATCCTCTTACGCATCTTCAACCACTTTCAGAGGTAAAATCGCTTTTACCGGCATCGTTCGGCTTCCCATTCATTTCGGTCGATTCGCTTTGTTTCGTGAGGTAATTTTCGCTTCAGAATCACCCTCGCCGAATGCTCGGACATCTGCGGGGAAATTTATTCTGTTGCCGAAGCCATGATGTCCGCCTGCAGTTTTTTCGCAAGTTTTTCCTACATTCGTGGTCCTCAAATACATACCTTTCTCCTCAGGGTTCACTATTGTGATCCATTTGTTCAACCAAACAAACCGTGAAGGCGTAAGCATAGAAGGTAATTCATGCATAAATTCTCACACCGCACATTTTTTTAAAGCTTCGCAAAGGGGAAATTTTTAAAGAGGCGGTGACACAATCGTGGAGCGTTTTGCAATTTCTTTGATGTTACGTATCCCGCGGGCTAATACTCGAGGCGCATTAGAAATTTAATTAAAAATTAAAGGAATTAATTAACGGTCAGGAGGTGCTTGACCCAAGTCTCCACTTTCAATTTACGGAATGACTCGGGCAAAATTTCTGTTTCTCCGCGAAATGGTCGACTCTCGAGGCAGTAATTCCCCTCGGAATTAATCTTTTAAAGCTGTTTTCATCGGCTTTGTTCCCCATGCGATGTTTGAGACCGTGTGTTTAGATTTAAATCAAGAACCCTGCGAGATGGAGATGAATATGTGAAGTGAATCATTCTTTGTATCGTGCTCCAAGGAAAGTAAACGGAAACTTCATTCAAACTTCAAACAGTTCAATCAAAGGCTTATTAATCGGCGTTTTTGATCGAGAACACGTCTGTCCTTGTAGTTGCATTAATGCTAATTGGGAGGTCTTTATTTGCGGTACTGTAGAAATTAGTTCTTGTAATCGTTCAAAGAGAAATTTTTTTCCTCTGGTTGCAGCTTTATCGTTGACTTCTTTCTTCCAAGACTTTTCCCTCAAAGAATTTGTTTTTTCTATTCCATTTAAAGTACATATTGCAAGGAATAAGAATCTTTATTTTTTATTTACTTCCCTTTCGGAATAATACTTTGTCGAAGACTTTGATCGCTCAATATAAGTAATTTTTTATTGTCTTTTTTCGAATTGTAATCTCTAATTCTCTATATATCCTGGTATATCGTTGCTGAAGTATTTCGTGGTTTCTCGACAGATATTTTATTTCATGAACCTGAAACTCAATGAACTACCATATTATTGAAGGAAATGTTGTATTAATATACATTATATTTATTAGAATTATTGTTGCCTATGAGAGACTTTCAGCATTTAGTACTCGTTAGTGGCCATTCCTTTAATCAGACATAAATGGAATGTTATTAGGATTGGAATGGTTATTTATTTCACTATTTGTTGAAGGATAGATCTCTGACCACTTAAATCCACATTTCTTTAAGCAGTGGGCAGCAAACGTGCTAACCGATTTATCTCAGTGAATACATGTGCGGCTTTGGACGATAATGATACCCTGTCCAACTTTTTTAGCTTCTATGGTGCAGCACGAACGTAGTATCTCGACTTTTTATTCGAATTTCACCCGACGTGAGTGATATCCAACGTACATGCGATTCTGCGTTCCACTTGGGTCCTTTAATATTACAATTTACCGTGAAGACAAATTCGTGGTCGAATGTCGGGAATTTCGTCGTGTTCTTTTTTTATTAGGCATGCAAAAATAGGAGAAATACGTAACCTATGCAGAAAACCGTGGTCTTACAAAAAGATTTTTTAAAATTTTCCACTAGCAACTCGATTATTAATCTTCGATTTGTACCTCGTTAAAAAAAGAGATGATATTCTTACGAGAAATGAAATAATTTCACATTTACTTAGAACGCTGAAGAAGTCTTGAGAGGAATTTTAATTAATATTTTAAATTTATATTGTAAATCGACATTAATATTATAATATGAAAAAATTATGCCAATACTATACACATTGATCATAATTAGAAATATATTCTAAGAAAAAGCCATTAGAATTCTATTCAAAAAAAGTATGAGACGATGCAAACTAATTTTCTTAATATTCCTTCTTGTTTTACGTAAAAAGATGATAACCTTTATAGAAGAAATAATATTACATTGTGTTTAAGTGAAGCCTATCGGATCAGTATAGTGTATCACTTGAAAAGAATCCACACCATTTTTCCTCATAAAATTACGGACCATTTAAGGAAAGGACGAATTTCAAAAAAATCTCTTTTTAATAAATTCTATCGTGGATGACCGCACTTCGTGGAATGGCATTCTAAATAGGAAAAATAAGTACTTCGTATTTTCCACAGGGTATTGGATTATCCTGAAGTACTTATTTTTCCTATGTAGTTTCTCTTTTTATTTCACGCTCATTAACTAGTTGATCCAATAATTTTTATTTCAGCCTCTCCACGTTATATGCACTTACAGTTGTATCCCCACTAAACTTTACTTGCTAATCCTCGCTTAGCCTTCCTTTGTTCCCAATATCGATTACCAATTTGCATCAGAGAATATGTCAGCAGACGTTTTCATTTTATCATAGAAGCTTATAACGACACGGATAGCTCTACATTGCATCCTCCATGGATATCGGATGCAGCTTACGTAATCAGGATCCCATGTACTCGTCGCATACTCGAGAACAGCGGCGGTTAGTCTTCGTTAATGTACGTGTCGATATTTTTCAGGCTCATGTTACGCCTTGACAGTTTGTGGGAATAAATAGATTCATTTGCAAGAATAATTATACCCATCGTCGTAATAGTTAAGTAACCAAGATATAATGATTGATAACTCGTTGTCAATCGTAATTGAAAGCTGTGGCTGTAAGTACTTTATCTCTATATTTCTACAATGAAAAATAGAGGGTGGAAATATTTTAGTTCATAGTTAATAGTTTGCTCTCGTTTTGATAAATTTAGGGAAAGTACGTTTGCGGAAGATCTATTGGATACTATATGACCCTTTCGGCCTCCTTGAGCGATACGGCGTAAAAGTAAAATGAGAGGAAAGATGCTAGAATGAGTCGTAGTAGAGATTTATTCTTTCTATGAACTCTCCGTGATAACAATAGGTTAAAAATTTTTCCCGTTTGCCTGATGTTTTCTCCTTCTTGCTACATTGCAGAGGGAAGTTTGCTGTGTATTTATGTAGAATATCATAGGTTTACGACATTGTTTTTATATAGAAGAACATAAAAAGAACTTTTTTACCACAATTTTTCTCTATTTATGTAGAATAGCTTAGGTTTTCATATTGTGTAATGCGGCACGCATTAATTGGGAGCGCAAATACTTCGAGTATGAATTTATGCTTCGCTCGGTGAATGCATCATCGGGTTTCTCAGAGAACGGGTTACATGGCACTATGGGGAATCCGCGGGATGCACACAAAACGCTTTAGGGCCACTTTCGGTTCGCGGCCTTAGGGAAGCGCTCTTTCATTGTATCAAGTTGAACGCACATTCTCTCCGACACGGCATTTATTTCTCATTCACGTTACGTTTTCGTAGTTCTAGGAATCTGGATCCTTAACGTAATCGACCATTTTTGGGTATGTTTTACTTTGGGTTTGATAGGTTTGAGACGATGAGAAATTATAAGATACACGGAGCGCTATTTCGCCCAGCCTCCGCCGCTGATATTGAAAACGAGCGGCGTCTATTCTCGGAGGCTATATCGCCACGGGAGGGCAACGAACCGCTGCAGAGGACCTCGACATCAGAGTGAATCTCACGAAGATAGCGAAAAAAAGGTAGCGTTCCACGGACGCAGTTCAATAACGCGTGAGTTTCTAGCGCTCGAAGGACATTCCGTCAGATATCGATCATTATAAGGCGGTTTAGGAACGTTTTCTAGGATACGCACAGAGCAGAAATAACAGAACCCGATCTACGATCGCAGGGAGTCATAAATTTGGCCTCTATTCGTATCTGCGGGTGGTGGAGGAGTTTAGCAACCTCGGTTTACCTCTACGTTCTCCGTTTCTCTGCCTTCCTCGGCCCTCACACATTCCAGCTTCGTCCGCCCTCTTCCAGAACCCTTTCGGTCGATCCTACATCTCCTTCAATTTCTTCTGTTGAGCGGGACTTTATGGTCTCGATATCTTTCGGAAGGACATTTGTTTTCGTTTCCATTGTCTGTCGGTCTATATCCTTCCCTTCGCCACCTCTGTGTCCCTCACCCCGATCCGAACGATACGTTCAGTATTTCATTTCGCGCGGAGACATCTATAGTTTTGCCGCTACTTTACTTTTCTCGCCCATAAAGCTCGAATGGGTCGAATTTCGGAATTCAATTCCGTGGTGTATTTATAGGAAACGCAGGATTCCATCCACGAATTGAAATCGGTGCGATAGCAACCGGAATTTCCATCGTTACGTCACAGTATTTTTGAGTGCGCATTCTTCAGTATGGATATTTCCGTAGAATTCCCGTCCAATTTGGGCTATCTACGAGGGAACCCTCGCGTTGTTATTTATTGTCTGTTTATACTTTTGTATCGCCAAGTTTTTGTAAATTATAAAAGGTAGATGTTAACTTCAGTGATCTGATTGGGACCTGGGTTCGAGTCCTAGTCATGTAGTATCTTTCACTACTGTTTTAGCCATATTTTTCTAAATTGTCAAGAAAAATTTTCATGTAATATAGTGGCGAGTGATTGTGATCATTACGTAATTATTGAGGTAATCCACTTTTTTGAGTCATCCAGGAAATTTTCTGAAATATTCGACAAATTATTTGGTGATTTAATCAAGGCCAGTTCGAAAATTATTCTCACGCTAATTAATATTCTAATGTTTGTCGTGAAACAATGGTGACGCTAATCTTTAATAATCTCTTTGATGTCTTTTATGAGGAAGTATACGGAAATCTTTTAACGGAACCCTAGCTCTAACTTTAGAATCAGATTTATAAGGAAATTTAAACTATATCTTAAAATGTTAATTAGAAACGAGGTCGTTAGTTCAAAAATATCCAGCGGGCATTTGTTCATTCCATCCCTTTTGTTGTCTATAAGCCTTTCGACCTTTTCTTTTATACTCGATGAAGTCGCGTTACCCTTCCCTATCGCCATTATTAGCCTCAATTAGCTTCTAAAAAGTCTTTTGTGAGCCCTGTTTTGTCCGTGTCTCCACGCCTCTTTCCCCCTCCTGTCGTACGGGTCATGTCTTCAGATCCCTCTCCGAGAATCCCTTCCTTCCACAAAGCTTCTTTCTTCACTCAATCCATCTTCCTCCGCCTTTCCATTCCCTCATATTACACCATCTCTCCCTGCCACTTCAACTCCTTCCCTTCCGCGCAATTTATTCCCATCCACCCCCTGATCCCTTCCAACCCTCAAATCCCTCTCCACGTCCTCCGTCCGCCGGTATCGTCTCACCCGTCAACTCTTTAGTTTCCTTTCGACAATTGCCGACGTATCGGGTCGGCAGTGACTTTTTTCTGGAGAAGAAAGCCCGCACGTTCATGCCACAACCTCCTCTTTAACCGTCTTCCCTTCCCAATTAGGTCAACGGAGCAGATGCGAGATCTCCCGAATTTCCCAAACCTCGACGTGTCTAATTTATGTGGGGTAAAATTTTGCCATGGCGTAGCGAGAAATTGAATTTCGATACGGGGGCGGTAAATTTACGTTATGGACTTAAGGAAATGCCGCGGCTGTGATATTTCGTCGAATTTCGGGCTATGATTAATAAGGCCGCGGTTAGAGTGTTCAGGGAGATGGTGAGATACCTCTCAACGACGTTTCCGATAAAAAATGCGGGAGAAACCGCGATTAAGCTTACGGTCGATTATCGATTCCGTTAATTCACAACCGATACAAATTTTGCTGATGTGTTGAGGGAAGAAATTTAACCAGGATTGTATTTCTTCGACTTTATTATAGTACTTGCTTATAGAAGAAGTTATAACTCCTCTGAAGGAAACAGGATATCGTAATTGTTCACCATCACGAGTTTGAACGTCGTATGAAAATATCTTCAGGTTTCGAACTCCAGACCTCGGCGTCGGAGCCTATTAACCCTTGAAATTTTCACGATTTATTCTCCGCATAAATTCTTAATATACGAGATTTAGTAGATCATGTCGCTTTAACTCCGTTACGCAAACAAAATTTATGTTCAGGAGCAAGGATTCGTCTCAATCAATGTTGTATAATATTCGAGTAAAACGCTTTCGACCGAGTCTTTCGGGTGCCACGGTGTCTCGGGTGCATTTTTGGGACTAAGGGCGTGAATATATCCGGAACGAATTCCGGAAAATGTGGGCGTCCGGACAACTTTATTGTAGTCCAAATATCGCATACGTTAAAGTCTATCCTGTTTCGTAAAGGAGTTATTTTCGGTCTGATCCTTATAGAACTGCCTCCGAAGGGAGTTCAGTATCTTTATCTTCTCGGAAAGCATTAATATTTTTGTTGAAAAATGGGAGGACTGATTTCTTAGGAAAGAATGGAGTATTTATGTTTTGGTGGTGTTGACAAATGCAACTACATCTGGGCGTGATAGCTCATCACGCATTCTCAGATTTTCCATATTACTTACGTAAGTATTTCCAATTTACTCATGGTCTTTGCATAATGAACTATATGACATGACAAAATAATTGAATATCCTTATCGGGTAATGATTGGGTAAGGATCTGATGACAATACCCTGCACCTTATTTCCTCCTGTATCGAATCTCTCTATTTATTTAGTCTTCCCTCACGTAATAAAACTATCTCTATCGTAAAGATTGCATTTATATTATTCGTGAATAAAAGCAAAATGGATCCAATTCGCTGCTTATATAGGTCAACTATCATATATCCAAAATAATGGGACGGAAAACGATTTTATCTCATATCATAATGTACAGTCAAATTAAATTTCGGAGAAAGCCGTCCTGAACTCGATTTCTAGTTAGGGTCTTGTGAGATATGACCTTGTTGGTACTTGTATAATTCAAAAATACGCTTAAATTCCGAGTTTAGGGTTTTCTAGCTCTGTACCCACATGGCGCAATTTGCTCTGGCATCTAAATAAGAATTTCAGCGTAAATTATTTGTGCCCTAAGTCCTAATATCCCTAGATCCGATCCCTGATCTTCAAACACTTCTGGTTATGGAATGATTGGGTACTTTCTTACTGTGCGTGTGCGTCTTCGTAGTGGATAAGGTGTCTATAATTCAGTCGGTTAATAATATTAAATTATTTAAGTAAAATTATTATATTTATTGATTTTTGGAATCGAAAAATTTTCTGGACCCTTACAAACGCCGCCCGCTTCACTCCCCCAACCGCTTTTCCTTTCCCATTAAAAAATCGGAAATAGCATCTAAGAGCACAAAGGCAACATGCGATCCAAAGGTTAGAGTTTCCCCATCCAGAGGTTTCTACAGGATATGATGCTGAGTTTCAAAACTCCTTGAATTCCGACGGAAATACAACCTTCGATTATTTTTTCCATCGGGCTTCCCTAAGAGTCCGTTTGCTTCTATCAGTACTCGGCGGATCGAAACTTTTACTCGTTGCAGCGAATTCGAGGAATAAATTGTGAAAACGCGATGCCCTTTGTTCGTGTCAAATCTTAGTGAGGGCCTCCGCCTAAGCGGCTCTCTCTTCCGGCATTCTCCTCACTTCCGCTTGCCTTCGCTACTCCCACACATTCCCCTTTCTTCCTTTGTCCTCCTCCCCTTTCCCCCTAATCATTTTCTCGTTGCTTTTCCGATGCGTGTTCGCTACCATTGCCAAGGCACGTTTTTTGCGGTCCATCAGAATCAGGGCCTTTTCGTATCATAGCCGAGAAAGGATGTGAGTCGCATGGGCCAACGATTGTCCTGCGTGGTACACATGTTTTAATGGTAGACTGTCATATTATCTACCATCCCTTCCTTATTCATTTAAATATGGATAAGTGAAGTATGTCTCCTCTTCCTAGAGTTTATTCAAGCTAACATTATCGAGCGGATTTCGTTTCTAAAAGTTCATCCGGTTACAAAAACGAGATCCCATTCAAGGATGTTTTTAAGAAAACTTTTTGTGACGGCTTCGTCCTATTATGCTATTTGAAATACCATCTCACGAGTTCAAACGCGTCTTATTTTTAGATCGTTTGGATCGGGATGGGCTCTATTGCTTTCCAACCTACCACAGCATTATATTATCTTGATTTTTTATTCCAAAGATATATGATACACATTGAAGATAAATACGATAGATGTCCCGTATAGATTTCGTAAGTAATGGGTAATGCTAAGCTAAGTAGGATCCAGCGGAAGTTGAACCATCTTGTATTGGTTTCTTATGATAGAATGTAAGCGGTCTACTCATATTGCACTGTCTCGAATAGGATGGGAAATCCAACGTAACAATATGATATTAAAAGTTAAGTATTTAATTACATTTGAAATTTTTTAAGGATTTCTCTTCTTGCGCATTTTTTAATATTTTATTAAACAGTATTTTATTTTCAGTATAAACTTTAATAAAGTATCCAATGAATCCAAAGTTCTGTAATTTATTATTTTCATATAAATTTTTGGAACATGAAAGGTTTAGTACAATAGCCTTCGTAAACATTCCACTGTCCATTACTTCGATTTCCTGAAATTTCCTCGGAATCTCTTGGTATCCGAGGTATCTTATTCGGACAAAGGCTATTTACGAGGTGGTGAACCAGTTAACGGTCCATCGATAGTATTCGCATTAATTTTCTACGTCAGTGCTCAGAAGTAAATGTAAATGTAGGTGTAAGGAAATATATTATTTATTTATTTTTTATCATCAAAGACCGCGCACAAATTCAATTCGTACAATTTCAGTGCGGTACTAAACTTGACAACGAGCGTCGCAAATATCCGTTAGGAAAATTTCCTCCTCGGCCGGGATTAGAACTTGGGACCTCAGCGTTAGAACGTGCCAAGTATTCCTACAACGAGGTAGTGGCGGTGACCAAGTATTCGAATGCGTTTTCATTAGGGGTTAAGAGAGATTTGATTCATGGACGTCGCGTGGATGGAAAGCTGAGTCAATAGGAAAACAAGGAAGTATTTAAGGTGGTGCGGGTGGAAAGGATTTTGATTGAAAGAATGAAAAGTGATGGAGAAAGTTGGAGGGCCAGACATTGTGAAGGGTAACTGTTGAAGCAAGTCACGGAAAGCGGCCTTGGTGAAAAATGGTAAGGAGTGCAGGTAAAGAGAGTGTTTAAGAAGGAGCCGACATTCAGACAAGAAATGGCATTTAAGGGAGAAATTTCGAAGAGGGCGGGTCCCAAACGCTTTCTTTCAGCTACTGAGGTATGGATTCAAAGGGGAAATTGCTAAAGATTTGGAATTCGCAAATGAGAACGGTGGGGCTGAAAACTCGAAGTTTCCGGGAGAGAAAAAGGTCATTCTCTCTTCATTTTGCATTTTTCGGCTCGATTCACCGCCTAATTTGATCAACATTAGCTCCAAATTGGTAGAGAGTCGTAATTGTATGCAGTAACAACTGAAACCGAAATGAATTCCGAATATATTTAAGGAAATAACTTGTTAAGATGAAAGGTTCTTCGAAAAAGCGTGGTGATCTGAGAGGAAGAAAAGTCAGGGGGAAATTAATTTGCATTTTTTTGAGGAGAGGAAATTCTTCCTTTAGGGGTTTCTTTCAAAGGTCTCAGAATACCGGCGCAAAAAGTTCTGACTGTAAATTTTATATTACTTTTCCCGTTAAAAGGCATTCTTCTTATTCCAATACAACACCGCAGGAACTTTAAACCACTATGGAATCAGAGAGGATTTCCAGCATAAATATAAGCAGCAGTTCAGTCATTTCTCTCGTATTAAAATGACCTCGTGGAACTCTTCTTCATTTAACATTCGCATCCACTAGGGCACATTTCCCTCGCGCAGAACTCATCTGGGATGCAGATGTCTGTCGAGTAGTAACTCTTGAAGAGGGAGAGCTTATCAGATCGTGTTTTGTCATTTTTTGCTCTGCTCTTGGGTGGGGACGATAAATAAGAGAGCATTGCTTAAGGAACCGAAACAGTTTATGCGCCGAATGTGACAGTGGTTCGGATATCTATCTCATCTCTCATTTCCAATGCACAGATTCATTGGAATTCGGTTCTCAGTCATTTTTTGCTTCGTCGTAAAAACCTCTGAACTAATCGATGAGACGCTATGGTTGTAAGTGTATTCAGCGTAGATAAACATCAATAGTACGAAGTTCTAATGGAAGGGATTTATTCCATTTATACCCCTATTTTATCTCAATTCTGTATACATATTGAACACACTTTCCTTTCATTTTTCACGCTCTAATTATCGAAAGAATTTAAAACTAAAGAGCCTTCCTAACATCTTGCAGGATTATTGATTTTTGAAGAAGTTAAAACCGAATGAAGAGACTTCTGCAAATCTGAAACGATGCGTTATGGTGTTTGAGTTCATATACTAGCGATTTGCTGTTATTACGGCACCAGATGAGTAAGCACTTAGGAAAACTCTATAAATATATGTTATTTTGGGTTGTAGGAATTTAAATGCTCGATTCGTCTGTCTAGCACTGTATTATCTTCCTTCTAAAAACGAGGAAATCAATGAGATTTGTATTTTTCAATAAACTTTGTTGTAATCCTCTTCTCCTATGATTATGAATTCCAGGATAAATTGTCAAAGAGAAAAAGGTCTTTCTAAATATTATTCGGAACATAACCTTAGTGGCTTAAAAAATTAGCGTTTGAAGTAGAAAATTAACAAAATTAAAATTTGCATTAAATAAATTAGTTCGTGTATTGGGAGGATTCATGCTAAATTGAAAATTGGACAATGCAACATACAACTATATAAATTATCCGTAACAGTATACAATAATACAATGCCCGTGCACGATAAGTTCTTAAATTTCCATCCACGAAAATATGTATTGGTAAAGGAACTTTTCTTACAGGAAAACGTTTTTGGTCACTCACGGCAAATTTAGAGCCCTTACATGTTTTTTAGCTTTCCTACATCATAAGGAAGGGCTATATTTTTAGTGCATCAATTTACACAGGCAAAAAAGGGAAGTGAAGGTTAGGGGGAAGGAACAGGGTGCCAAGATTTTACGGCCGAGGAACACAAGGGACGGATCGGGAAAAACAATTCCAGTATCCCGCATTTTTAGGCATTTTACAATGAGATCCACGAGAGTGACATTTTTTATATTTACTTTAAGCTTAACTTTTTTATAATTACTCTTAGCGCGTTGATCTTCGAATATTAAACCCTTCGCCACAAACTATTTTAGCATGAAACGATAAGAAAGCTTCCTGTATAGAACACCAGCCTATATGGGCTGTATTGAGATACGTTTCTAAATTCTATTCCTGGAATATTTTCTTCCTGGAATAAATTCTTGGTCCAAAAGTTTCTAATTACAAATACTGTTAATTTCCATTTATGTCTGTTTATAGTAATCTCTGATTCGTAATCACTATGTCAGTAATTAACATCCTTATTTCATATTGTGCTTTCAGTTTATTCTAAAATTTGTGTGTAATAATTCTATTTCGTAATATTACTTGAATAATTTGATCGGTATTAATTTCAACGGCTTTAATATTTGGTTATCTTTAATTAAGCCAAACAATAAAATACGCAAGAGCTTAATTAGCAACGAAAGACCATGGGCACGATCTGAGACGGCAAATTCAGTTGTTTATAGATTTTATCTTCTCCCCCCCCTAAAATAACCCAAAGGAATTAATTCAGACCATATTTCAACATTACCATGCTTATCAGATGAAAATCCGATGGTAATGAGTAGTGGGGAAATGCGAATTAATATAATTGTGGATTTTCCAACTTAAACTATTCAAAGGTTATTTGCACCCGCTCATCAATAATTCTCCAATAACTATGATTCCGCCCAGCCTTAAGGCGGGTCCATTAACATAGGCCACTGGCTCACAACCAGTTAACGCGGGATTAAAATGTAGGTCGCGGAAAGTCCAACGAGCCCTTCCTTAAAGGTCGATGCTAAGGGCCGGAAATTCTCGGGGGCGTGCCCAAAAATCAAGACAATGAAAGAGCACGCAAAAAACTTCTCAGTGATTGGCAAATAAGTTTTACCTCGATTCAAGCCCTGCCGTTACTCTTTCCCAAATCGAGGGAGCTTTTCACAAAGCTTTCGTAACGTAAATTTAGTGGCCACTAGGAACTTTATCGGTAGTTCTGCACTCGTATGAGATCATATGAGCCCAATTTATATGCTCCGTATTACATTTTCGTGAACGTGCTTTTGAAATACGTTCGCGCTCAGCGATAATAATAATATTTATAATAATAATAATGATAAAGTGGGTTTATTCAGGCGGGATTGAGACTATAGTTAGTCTCTTCTTACATGTAATTTTCGTAAGAGTACAATCTTAATACGATAAGAAATTATATAAACAGTGTACATACCAAAATATAATATAATTCTTAGACAGTAATGATGGCTAATACTTACATGTACTACAATAGTGGAGGATACTTAGTGCTTGTACCACATCAGGATGAGTCTATGAATGAAACGTAGGAATTCACTTAGAGAATACAGGAAATGTTACGGGGCTATATTCACCCGCTTAAGAAGTATGAATATTTTTTTGTTATTTGCAAATGGATGCCATTTTGACTCAATAAAGCGAACAAACGCGACGAGAGGCAGAGAAAATAAACGTAAGGAAGAGAACATAGGTCAGGGAAAGAGGGATTTCGACGAATTTAATGAGCGACTGCCACTTCGTAGACAAAAGAGAGGAAAATGTTCCACTCGTTCATTTCCCGCCAACTGCTTCAACTTCTCGTGAACAGCTCGTTTAAGGACACGTCGCTTTTGCGAACGTCATCACTTACGCAGTACAGTCCGCAAATCAAGACAAACGGCCGAACGCTTTTCTACAAGGTTCACCGAGCTCGCCCAAGGTCTGTGCATAATGCAGTGGACAGCTTTCCTTCAATGTACAATTGTATTCCAAGTGGGTGGAAAGCCAGAGATGGTGTCTTTTTGTAAATAGTTTGCCTCAGCCTTATTTGAGGAGTTATTGAATACGAAGTACTCTTTGTCAGTAAAGTTCAGCGCCGAAACAATTCAACTGAAATATAACGAGAGTGTAAAGATAAATGATCAAATTACTAGGAAGGTAGATTTTAGCATACCTGCCCGGATAAGTGGGGACCTGGGTTCGAGTCCCAGTCATGTTGCTATTTTTAACTTTTCTTTGACCTTTTTGATAGAAGTCATTTACATATTACATATCCGATATAAAATTTGTTTTCTTGCTAAATAGTTCGATCCTGTTAAACCATACACTAATACATAGCCTAAAGCTGTCACTAACACACTAATAGTGTGATTATACTTCATGTTCCTGGAGAAACGCAACATCTGTGGGGAATTATTTTTATCTCGTGCCGACCAGAAAGAATAATAGTATGCGCGCGATCCGTTTATAGCACTCAAAACACGCTTTCGGTATCGAGGAATCCCGCCTATTTGCAATCGCATCGTTTGCTCGAGACAGAAAACAACGTACACAAACGCGTCATGCGTTTATTCTTTCATCCGAATGCAAGTTTTGAATCGTCACCTTCAAGGTTTAGACATCGCGTAAGTTCTTGGGCGTTCGCACCATTTATTTACGAGCCGATTAAGATTGCTTCGGAACGATAAAATAGCATTCTTCTTCCCCTTAAATGCCCCTTCAAAAAACATCCTGCTCTACTCCCCCAAACCTGACGAGTATCGGGAAACCTTCCAAAAGCCGGAATTCCTCCGCCGTTAAAGTAACGGTTCCCTTTTTAATTCGCCACGAATTTGATCGGTTCGAATCATGCGGAGATGAGGCACATACTCGATTCCCACATATCTTCGCCCTCTTCACGCCCATCACTACGCATTCCACCACGAAACAGCCCGCCCGTTAGCCCGTCGATTCGGCGGTAATAAACGTAGTCCGTCTGCACTGCCTAGCTTAGCTCGCGTGTCTTCCGTCGACGGAAGCCTCTCAAAGAGTACATGTGCGTGTCTCTGCACAATGGCCACCGCTTTAGGGTTGCGCTTTCGTCCATCTCTCGGAGTAATTGAGTTTTGATCCTCCTTTTTCTCTCGTATAGTTAATCCGGTGGGAAGGGGTTGTTCGTTGCGTTCGAAAACTTTGTAAACAGGTTATCCCTCAAGGGTGGCATTATCGGAAGCTCTCATCAGCACGAATTACAGCAATTCGGACATCCCTAACGCGAGTACAAACAAGCCGGTAAGTTACGAGCTCTCCCGGTAGGCCATCGATTGCTTTGAGTCGCTGCATGGATCTCATCCACCTAGCAGCTACTAATTCTTCCCTTTCATCTTAATCTACCCTTCTTTAATCCTCGAAATTTTCTCCCATCCCAGCTCGCTCGCCTTAATCCTTTCATTTAGGCCCTCAGTCCAACTATTCCGTTCCCTTTCTTACACTTTTCCCCTCTGAATACGCATCGAGCAATTTTTCTCGGGTTGAGCTCAAACTTCGAGAGAAATCGAGTAACTTTTCAGGTTTCGGATAATCCCCCGCTTCATCATAACAGGAAATCCTTATCTCAGGAGTTTGTTTATCAGCAACTTAGGAAATTGCAGGGGATTCCCCAATTCGCTTTTCTAGGATTCCGGCGCTAAAGTTGATGCCATTTTAATCGTCTCTCTCTGAGAAAATTCGTCCTCATTGAGTATTATCGTTTTAGTTTTTGTCAAAGGTTATTATACAAAGTGCGTGCGCCTGATCTTGAGTAATTAACCTTGAGTTTATATTCTAATCACACGCTAAGTTTTGTTTGTTTATTTGACTGATAAATTCTCAATTAGGTGGATTAATAAGGTGGTAACAAAATAAGGTTTCGATTCGTTTTTCCTCAAACGTAATTCTCGTGATTAATTCCTGTTGTCATTCATATACAGAACAAATATTTCGATAAGTTCAATTTCTCTCAGGTCATGAGAACGATCTTCATTGAGGAGGCTAGATAGTTTGCATATATACTGCTGGATCATGAATAAGTTATCATATTGAGAGAGTAAATGCATTTCGATCGGGAAATTCTTCATTACACGAAATGAGCACGTGAACAGACGTGTTGCTTTTATACGAGTTTGCACGATAAGATAATGTGATCCAATATTTATGTATATAATATTACCATACTCGTTCTTTCTGCTCGGTTATGTTAGTAGTAAGTAAGTGTATATTAACTATGCCCAACGAATAAAAGTTGGAGACAAGAAATGTTTTTACGGTAAATGATTTACTTTGACTTTCGCCTTTCTCTATCAAATATATTGCATCAAATTTCTGTTCTTCTAAGTATATTTCCCAATTCAAAAGGAAACAAAATCAATCTTTCATGTGTTTGTAATGGCGGAAAAATTTATGTAAATGTATGTATCTAATTTTTTACTTAAATATTTACAAAGTTTTTCCATTTTACTATAGCTTACCACAAAGTCACGCCTTCTCATATTGATTTCATTATCCAAATTTAATATAAAAATTGTCAGGAAACACAACCGTACACATATTTACCATTAATATTAATTAAGAGTTTAAGTTTAGGCGTAGAATGGTCAAACGGTTAGATTTTGTGACTCAGCGAGCAAGTTATCCTTTGCAGGGAGTTTATGTTTCTTTTATTTCTTTCCGAATGACGGTTTAACGGTTTAAAAATTCATTAAGCATCGAAAACAATTTTTATTTCTCCCCAGTATTATTTCAACGATAATCGGTTCGCAGGTGGAACGGAAGGCAAAAGGTCTTTAAACGTGGATCATTCAATCAACGGATGCTCGTGGAAAAACTAATATGATTCTTTTCCTAGAATATCCATAATATGAGTGTGTACATTTCTGGGGCGTCATGCCTAGCATTCCTCCTGATCTGTTATTCTTTCTCATCCGTCTCTCCTCTACAAATCCCCATCCCAATTCGCAGTGGTACCCTCCATCCAATTTTTATTCCATTTCCAATTTCTCGCCTCATTTAAATCTACGCCGACGTTCGATCACGACTGTGCCCCCCATTTTCCTTTCCCTTTTAATTTATTCCCTCCACTTCCTTCCTCCCAATTCCATTGCTGAGCACTTCTTTAGTTCAACTTCCCAATTCCCGTCATTTAAGTCGTTGATTATTGTTGCCACTTCCATAGCTGCGGATTGACCTCGTGATTACCCATCAAGTCTACTTACCTGAAAATTTTTGCCAAATCTACTTCATTTGCTGTTTCTTGTAGGAAAGAAAATACACTACCTGTTTATTTAATTCCAATTCAAATCCGTTCTAAGTATTTCTCAGCGAAAAAGATTGCTCTTACCTCCAAGGAATTTGCTCATTCTGATTTATTATGATATTTAAATAGTAATCAACAAATACCAACCAAATCTGTAAAAACAACTTTGTAAATTTCCACAGAAAGAATTGGTATATCCGCCACCGGTTTCGTAATATAAAATTACATCTTCAGGCATTCATCATCAATTTTATATTACGAAACCGGTCGCGAGTATACCAATTTTTTCTGTGGAAATTTACAAAATTGTTCTTATTACTATGGCATTCCACAAAGTCACGCCTTCTCATATTGATTTCAAATCTGTAAAGATTAATTCTTAGCTGAATCACGTACCATGAATAGGTAATCAAGATTATTGAAAGCACCGCATCGTCCGTAAATGTCATGAAGGCAAATATCCACATTTAAGGCGAGTTGATTACGAAACTCGGGATTGCATTTCTATTTTGTGTCATTTCTTGGAAATAAAAGTTATGAGAGAATGATTCTTAATTACGTACGTATTTATCTGTTCGCAGCAATTTCATAAGACTTAACCGTAGAGGGTTGTAGCTCGCCAGTTGATTCATCGTCTTAAATTCATCTCTAAATCCGCGCTGCACCACTCAGTTCCTTATCTGAGGCCATAAATATTTTAGAACAACGGCACACTACAATCCCTCCCTCACTAACTCAAATTCTATCGTATGTTAACATTCCGCCCACGAATTTGCATCGTGTCTCACATCCAATGGAGGTGGTTTCGCCATGTAGTGCTGCACGAGTTGACATTTTCGCCAGTGAATTTCTGAAATGTTCCTCGAAGTCGGAATACAAAATCGGAAACATTTCCCGTCTAAATCAATTCCACGATTTTTTTTCATTTGGACCAATCGCCAACCAAATCCCATTCTTCGATAGATTCATCGCACTGAAAAGCGACGGGCACGAATCGAATTAATTTTTTATTAAAACGCTCGACATGTATCGTTCGCTACAAGATAGGGATTAGCGTTGCCATAAAAAAATCGTCAATCTGTCCCTCGTATCTGTCGCTTGGATCCGTAGTTTTTTTATTAGCAGCGATTGATAATTGGCCCGGAAGTGTTTCACTTCATTTGTGCGACGATTGCATCGAGACGAGAGCGTACACGGAATAGATTAATATCTACATCTCGTATAGACGTATACGTGGTTTGTTCAAGAAAAAAGGGAAATTTATAAATTTGGCGCGTTTGTCCGATATTGGATTTGGAGCTCATAGGAACACGTCTTACCTTAGCGGCTGCTACAATTAAAGTAAACTGCAAACGAAATTGAAAATTTTACTAAAAACTAATACCAACATTTTTAAAAAAATGTTTGGAATATCAAACACTTCAATTTTCCAAACGCGCAAAATTTATAAATATCCTTTTTTGATCAAACCCCGTATATTCATTTTAACCAGCAGATTCCTTTACTGGCTCTTTTTCATGTTTTCACCCAATCCCGGTGAATGACGTGCAATGAATGGTTGATGAAAAAGTCGGTGAGCACTGTTTCATTGAAGTATTTTTTATGCCTTTTTACTTTTTGAGAATTACTCTGTGAAAGTGTATTGACTACCGAGCGATTTTTGTATTTATTTTGAAATCTATTTCCTTCATGCTAATGATCTACTACTTCAAAACTGTTTCCTCCTTGTGACCTTTTATAAGGAACTCCGAGTGTACCAATAAAAAATTATTCCTGGAAATACCTTTTCAAATGTTAATTACAAATTCCATGAATTTTCCGCTCGTTCATATTAGATATATTCTCTCGATGAATTGCCGAAGTCATCCAGTTACACTGAGCGATTCTATCGAAATGCTGTTATTTTTCGTTTGAAAGGTTTCTTTATCCCATTGAATGTTTTTAACAAATACGATTTCGCTTTTTTATATTTTACGTCGATTTTAGATCTTTCGCGATATGAATGAAATAGATAGCTCCCAGATATTCGGATTGGGAGAAATATATCTCGAAATAAAAGGTTTCATATACCAAATTGAATACCAAACAGTAAAATTCCTGTGAACGAGCTTTGAATAGCCGAATGTCAAAAATGAAATTTGAATTTAAAGTGATAACTATTCTAGCACAAGGAAACAACCTACTTGTATTTCGCAATGATTTCAAGAATTATTGATTTCTTTGTGCAAAATTATATATTCAATATCAATCCCATTAGTTATAGAAGAAACACCTTATTATTTATACTTTGTACAAATCTGTTCTCTTTTATCGAAGTGACACGTTAAATATTCAGCTCAGAAACCCTAGGTACTAGCTCTCAACGAGAATACATCGACATTGAGTTACGATTTTGCCTCATTGTGTTGCAATCTCTAAATGGAGGAACTAAGATGAGGACAAAAACCTTTCCCCTGCGGAATTCTGAACAGAGCTGGTGTGCGTGATATTTCTGATATCTAAAGGATGCATTGCTATCTTCCAACATTATCCATTCTCACTGCGAATATATCGGTAGATACATCACGCCGGAAATTAAAAGATGATAATCAGCGCTTTAAAAGATATTTTTGGTCTTATGCAGTCACTGAAATTGCCGAAGTTTAATTTATAATATCTTTTATATTTATCTGCATGTTCTAGTGTTATGTACATAAGTGCATAGAATGTATTTATTCCATTTTTCATCGTAACGCCTTTTGTTAAATCAGGAGATGAACTAAGGAGAAAATGTGGTTACGTTTGTTCCTCTTGTAGAACGCTGGGTCAACGAAAGATTAGCTTTTCAATTCAACCTCTTTATATTCTTTTTGAAACAGTTTTTCAATCATAGCCGTAGAATATTACGCTTGAACTGGCGTACCACAATCAAAGGTCAAAGTATTCGAACACGGTGGAAACGTAAGATTTTTCCGATAAACGTTTCAATCAGCGATCGACTATTCTTTTAACTCTCATTTTGTATTCTACTCTCTTGAAATCTATTGCATTACAATTTGCCCCCAATGGGTATATAATAATATTATATTATACATGTCAAGAGGGTCTTCCAATCTACGAGTCTAAATTTATTCAGCCGAAGACTGTTCCCTTCAGCGATAGCTCTTCTAAAGTCGTCATTCACCTCAAAATTGCCTATTTCCATTCAGAAAGAAGGAAAGCAAAAATTGACTCTTCGGGGGAAGTTTACGTTCGAAGGCGCCGGAATGAGCGTTCATCTTTTAATTCGATGCGCAGATGCAGAGGAATAGTTTGGGTTAGCGAGAATCCCCGCTATGTTGATGGAGTGATTCACGGGGAAGGTGACCGCACGTTTGGTCGCTTCTCTATACATTCAAGTCATTCGAAGACAAAAATACGACTCGATGTGGAATGCAGGGATGAATAGGGAACAGTGAGAGGAGGCAGGGAAGGGTGCACGAAGAGCGGCTTTCAGATGCGTCCTCCCCGAGGCGAGATGAAATCTGCCTCAACCCGCTTCTCCTCTCCCTTTGATAGCGACTTTTTTTGCGATATGTCATTTACCTTTCTCTTCTGCGATTTTATTAGGTTTATTTCGTGTTCTCGCATCCTATTGTTTTCCTTTCCACTTTTTGCGTACCGTAACGATAATCAATAACATAAAAAATTGCTAATGTTGTTTTATTTCATTTTTTTTTAATCATGTGGTTTTATTACTTACTTTTTCGTCGACTAGTGTAATAAATACTGATCTGAAGAAGTCGATCTTTTAATAATAAGGTCCCATATTCAAATCCCGCGCATTAGCAATTTTTCCTTTTTGGAGCAGAATGAAATCACTGTAAATCTCTTATTAATGGCTATGTGTTCAAGATACGAGAAGTAAAATAATACTTTTCTTTATGAAATCGAGTATTTAAAGACAGCATCCTACATTTTAAAGATACTTTTATGGTTTGTAACTTAAAAATGATGCCTAATAAAATGATTTTTTCATAGTAAGTAGGCAATGCCAGTTTTATTTTAACGTTTGATATTCACGATTAAAATTTGAGTTCCTCTCGCGGATTGATATTCAGTGTGTTTCTTAGCGTACCGATATCCTATCTGTGACACCGTTACCATGAGTATCTACCGTCCTTCAGCCGAATCCTCTCCGAGTAATATCAAAGATAAAGAAAGGGACTTCATAAATAATGAATGGATCCAGAATGAAGACATTACGATGGAAGTCGATGTGGTAGCGCAGCCGAAGGCCTCGGAAATATTTTTCGCTTTCAAATTCATCAATCGATCGAAATCTCCTCCAAGGTTACTTTGTTTAAAATTTAATTCCATCATTGGCATCAGCGGTCCTGAGGCGGTTCCCTTTTCACAACACTTTCTAAAATTGACGCCGGGACGGATGAAAGGTAGAGACGATGACTTCATTCGGGACACGTCGAGCCGATAGATTTTACCAGCTTTGTCGTCGGAAGAAAGGGTTTCGAAGGAGGTTTTACCGCAATCACGCATCCGGAGGTA
This sequence comes from Pantala flavescens, assembly GCA_020796165.1. Lineage (NCBI taxonomy): Eukaryota > Metazoa > Arthropoda > Insecta > Odonata > Libellulidae > Pantala > Pantala flavescens. The sequence goes on along the minus strand of CM036889.1, from coordinate 13,954,539 downwards.
AAGATGAACAAATAGCCGCGGAGGAGGAATTCGTGTTACACCACCACCCCATCGCTAATTCGAGAACGCGTAGGAATTTCCGCGAGACACTACGTGGAAAACAAGCTTCGCAACTACCAGAGTTGCGGCGTAGGCGGAGCGGGAAGGACTTAAAAAGGATGCAAAACTCTTGCATCGGACGCTGTTGCATCTTCCGTTTTAAATAATACGGCTCGTGGTTTCACGCTCCTCGACGGAGATTAACCGTGAAGAAATCGCGAGTTTGACGTTAGCGACGGTTACATAAACACGGTTTTAAGATCTGCGCATCGGCTTCGGTAACCACAGAATACGACTTCTCCTCGAACGGTCGAACGGATACCTGTTAGAAATCGTTTCCAGCGGTCGGATGACCCGTTAGACGGAGGTTGCTAGTAAACGCCGCGGGAAAAGGGGATGGGATTGGGAAGTCGTCCACGAATATCATCCTTTCCTTTCCCCTCCGCCAACACCTTATCTTTCCCAGAAACGTTAAGTTTTCGCGGGAGATACGCGCGCATCCGCAGCCTAGTCCCGCGTACGCCAAACGTCCTTTTTTTCGTTACATTTTTTTTTAGACGCCCGCGGTGCGCTGGTTTCATTTTCCCAAGGGTCGATAACAGTTCTTGCTCCGCTAGAGCTGTTCCAGGTTATCAGCCGTCAGGATTTCGCGAATCCGGAGCTCGATGGAGATTATTTTCGACGCGCGAAGATATGGAAATCTGCAAATGGCGGCATTAATTTGAAGCGGCCCGCTGAAACAATCCCCGAGCGAATGAGCAAGGTAATGAGACATTTCCAAGCCGATGAGAGGGAAGGAACTTAATTTTTTGGCCCTTGACAGCCGCGTCTAGGGGTTTGAATGTACCATCACGCCGCTGGCGGAGCGCGTCGGAGTCGTCACTGTCGAACGACACTTTCTCGAAGAACCGAATCGAAAGATGCACGAGGCGTTGGCAAATCACGCGCGGGGATCCTTTGTTCTGGTGGGTGAAAAAAGCCCTTGGCAATCCCAAAGAGTGGTTCGTGTAAATGATGGGGATTGTGAAGGAAGAAATTAAGCTCAGATAGGCGGTGGTGTTAATGGAATTTTTCCGCGGAGGAGAAACCCGTGGTGGGGGAGGCTGTGACATATATCCCGACCAATTAGCCACTGCGAAATTGAGTTTTCGGTTTTTCTTGTAACATTTATGTCCTCGTGGGTTTTGAATGTGGCAAGGATCCTTGCGACGAATTCGGAACCAGTTGTCCTTTTGTACGCTCGTTTCTAATAATAATTATTTATTTAACGTAAACAGGTTGCCCCAATTGTATGCATTAAAATAAATTATACATATTTTATTTCATTTGTCCGACAAACGCACGTGCACCGGGCAATCAAAGGAGAGAACGTAGGTTGGGAGAGATTCATTAAAATCTTCTATCGAGTGCAATCATAGATCTAAGCGTGAAATCTAAAAGGAAGGCTCCATAATCGAATAAATGTATTATATTACAGCGGTTGTTAAACTCATTTGTTGAGTGCATTGAAATTAAATGTCTGTAAATTAAGTGTTAGATGAGGAAGTAATGTAAAGGAATAGAAAGCGAAAAGTAAGGTTTTTCCGTTGATTTAAGTACCGATTTTCCTTCAAGGAAAGTCTATGAGGGAGTAATACAAATTCAGGTGATTTTTATTGAGTTTTTGCGTAATCTTTTTTAGTGGAAAGAAATTAATAACGTGTTATGAAGAATATGTGACGTTGGGTTATTAACACTCAAGGCTCTTCAAATATTATAGCGGCTGAACAGTAATGTTTGAAATGTAAAAAGAAATAATCCCATGAATGAAAATGTACTGTGGATGTGGACGTAAAAAGTTAATAAACAAGAAAAACACTTTCCAGTTAATTTTTGAGATTTACAGCAAAATGGAGGCCGAATTAGTAGATTCTAGCAAAGAAGTATTCTGAGAATAATTTTTTTACGAGAGGAAATTCGTTATCAATCTACATATGCGTAGAAACATATAAACAACCGTCTGCAGTGGTTGAAACCCTTATTCAGGGATGCGCAACCTTTCCGCTATTGACGGCCGCACTACAGACTTTTTACTTCAGAAACGGCCGCCAATAAGTCCAAGTAAACTTAATAATGCTTTATGATTTACGTAAAAATGTACAAATTTCACATAAAAATGGAGTATGATATATGTGACATATTCAATTTACTGGTCTACATGTGTAAAAAAATGTCTGCGTTACTTAAGATGGTATAAAATAAAAGTTTTACAGCAATTGTCCACACACACACGGCCGCCAAAGTACTTGCCCACGGCCGCATAGGACTGTACGGCCGCAGGTTGCGCACCCCTGCCCTTATTCAATGTAACATTCATTTAAAATCAATTCCAATCAAAGCTCGGATGAAATATTTGATCCAAGATTTGTTATAAAATATCGTTGCAGATGCATGAATAGTGAAACTGTGACGCGAAAGGAAGTAACGGTTGATTGGAGATGAAGAAAGCGATGGCAAAATAATTATCGACGAATTCATTCGCGGTTTCGAGAACATCTCTCGAATATCGACGCGAATTGAAGCATAGGTTTCGAATCACGAGCTTTTTCTACTCAAGAAACGAGGTAAACGTTTCGTTTTCTTTTTTATCGACGCAATTTTCCCGAGCATCCGAAAGAAGGCTGGGTAAAACACTTGCAATTGAGAGTACTTTTCCTCGTTCTTTTTTAACTGCCGATCCGCTTTGCCACTGTCATACTCCATAGAAACCATCTCTCAGGCTCTTCTCAGATACACTTGACGTCAATACTTCCTCGAAGGAGTTTTCGCTGAAGAAATACCGCGCGGTTTTTTTTCGCCGAACTATTTTGAAATAAAAAATGACGAAGCTCCTACCGCCTCGTGGAAACGTTTACATTTACATTACTAGACTTTGAAAAAATACGTAAATACATTCAATAGGTTGATGTTAATTGATGAGGTTTCCTCTAGGAGCCAAGGGGCCCATAATTTTCATCAACGCGGACTAATGATGCAGAATCTAAATTTGGAACTAATATTGGTCGTTGATCTCGTAAAAGTTCCGGGAATACGAGGGGATCCTACGCATGTCTGATGCGAACTTATACCACTTAAAGCCCGTCTCAAGGACCGCTTAATGGAATCAACTTTGTGCTCTTCATTCTCGTCGATAAAATTTAGACCAATGCCGTCGTTTTAGGTGATCTATTACCACCCGTAAGTAGCAGTGGCATGCATATCTGTTGGAGGAGATGAAGTTTAAGTTTCACTATTCACAGAACTTTGAATAAAGTTGCTTACCCTATATTGTACTCCTGTCTCGCGTTGAAGGTGGTCTGAAACGATATTTGAAATAAATGTTTGAATCAATTGAACATATGAAATTTGATTGCCCAAGCATCATCAACCATCTTCACCTTACACTGTCATCTAAGGCTAAGAATTATGGCGTCGATCCTGGATTATCTCATTATAGATTTTTCATTTATTTATAAAAATTGGATTTCAATCAACCCATCTTCTTGCCATAAAATAGCTAGATACGTAATTTTTTTTCTCGGGCAATACGAACCCTTCTGCGTCCAAACATGTTTACATCTCGACGGAAGTAAACAACTTAAAAAAATTATTTAAAGGGAAATGTTTATGTTACGAGCAAATTTCGATCCAAGGTTAAACAACCCAAAATAGCAGCAGGAGTGGGATACGAACCCAGGTACTCCACTTTCACCTTTCCGCGATCCCGTAAATATCGATTGTTTGAGGGAGTGAAGGGAAAATATTTTGGTTTTGGGAGTTAAAAGAACCAAGTACGCGGAGGAGAGATTATAGGGGAATTTTGAAACTAGAAGCACCAGTCCCTCATTACGATTCTTAGCACTAAAGACCTAATGGAGGTTTGGGTTCTCATGTTATATTGGTTATTTTTAGACCGTTTCTAAAGAAACGTTCACTGAAGTTTAGAATTTTCATTTTCGCATTACAATAGTGGGGCATGTCTTACGAAGAAATTCTCTTGTATGATGTATGTATGATACTATTGAAATATTTTCAAACCTAAATTAGGATATCAGGAGATCTTGGTAGATAAAGAGTGTACTTGCGAAGAGAGAATATAAACATAAGTGGATAGGTTTGAAAGTAGCTGTTACTCCAATAATATCGTTATCTAAATCAGTAGTATCTATAGAATATTTCTAGAATATAACTTCATTCTTGTAATTGATATTAATTATTACTATTCACGAAAAAATAAGCTGTAAAAGGAAATATTTATAGGGGGCATTATTAAAAAAAATATAAAGTAGATAAAAAATATAATGCTGATCAAGGAGTAATCCAAGGAATTTACATACCCATATTTTACAATTCTTCGTGTCATCGACAAAAAGATTACCTAACAATTGAGGGCAGTACAATATCTCCCCGGCTAATAGTGGAAAAGAAACTATTCTGATATATTTTGATGATAATCTTTAATCTCATGGATGCATTAAGTTGACTTTCAAGCATTGTAGCTGCTTACCGATTTAGATTGATTCAAACTCTCACCACTGCGGCGCTGTTCGTGATGGGGTGTTGTTGTGATGAAGCACCGCTCCCCTAATGGATCTGTCGTTAGCCTGTTGAATAAATAAAGATTCCATCCTCTTTAAGAGAGTGCCCATGCCATTCTTTTTGTCGCCTCACCACCAATGATCCCCATCGGCTACGGAGCCAGTAAAATCTTGCGCCGAGTGCAGTTGACTCGCTCGGTTCATTTCATAAAATGCCTCGGGATATTTCTGAAAATCGTCATCTGGAACTCGCGATATCTCCCGGAGCCTTATTGAAAACACAGCAAGGATTTACACGAGACATTATCCTTGTGGCGCAACGTTGAGGGATCGCTTGTGTGTATAAAAGGATACGATGAAGTGCAGCTGCTCTTCTTACGTCGATTCTTTTTAATTTCTTTCGTTTGAATCGTTTTGAAATAACGTTTCCTGACCTGTTTCGGAGTTTAGATGGTACGAGAAAAGTATTCGATCGCTTCCTTTGTTTTGTTTTCAGTTTGATGCGAAGAGCGGGTTTTACGCGTAAAAAGTGACACCTCTCACAGCGTTTAAGGAACTGGAAGCTCGGTCCATTAACAATAGCTAACTAAATAGAGAATTTTAGAGAATGATTGAATAGCTCTTCTATTTCATTTCTTCGCGGGTTTCAGAAAGCATTTATACATGCGACGCTTTAATTCTAGCCTCTCATTACACGAAGTTGTTTTCGTAGTTTTGAGGAATCTACTCATATATGTCAACGATATTTCTCTCGTTAAAGTTCATTAGCGAGTTTCAATGACTCTGCACGAGTCATTCGTTGAGTCGTTTCGACGGCATTCCTATTCCTTCCCGCTAATGTATTCTCGTTCCTCATGCCATCCCTAAAGTGGCGTAAAGTAACGGTATCAAAGGCATTATTCTGAACTCTGGATAAGTCATCCTGCGGTGGAATTCGCGTTTATACCGATCGGGAATATCACCATCTTCCATTCTCCATTCATACAGCTGAGTAACCAGCTGAAAAGCGAGATTCGTGATTCATACATCTTTTAGAGAGATTTTGTCGGAAGAAGTCTTATCGCTTTAATTAACAAAATTGACCTTTACCTACTATAAAGTAAATAAATAATTTCTAGATTATTTAGATATTTACCGAACGAAAGTTTTTGAAGGATTAAATAGAATAATAACGTAACAGTACAATAACATCACTATATCGCCCCTTTAAATGATAGTGAAATTAGAGAGCATCATTCAGGGCTTCAAATGCTTTTCATATAAATTTCTTCTCCATTTCATCAGATTTATTTATATCTCGCGAAGCAAAGCTCTTTGGATGGTTATTCATGAATCGGGCACAAAATTAGAATGGAATCAGGAAAACCAAAAACAATTTACTATCCAGTATAGTATTAAATTAGGGTTCAAGTATTGAATGAGTTAATTTGTATTTAAGCTCGTCATTGGCTGAATGCATGTCATATCTTAATTTAGAGTGAGGGCCATATCTTTTATTTCAAAGGTGATCCATATTTTCTATCACGTATGGAAGAGATAAACTTCTCTCTAAAAAAATTGCTCTTCACTCTTTGGCTGAATATGGTTGAAATATTTTGATTTTTGAGCCGTTCGTAGAACGTATTAATAAATGTGGTAAAATTCTGATCACCAGAAAACACCAAGGTATTGGTCAGCATACCTGCCTGACAAGTGGCAGATATGGGTTCGAGTCCCAGGTATTTTTCACTTCTGTTTAATATATTTAAAATTCTCTACAGTACAGATTCATTCTCCTTGATACAAAATTTATCCGGGAAGAGGACTATATTTATATTCTATCTATATATAAATTAATCGATGCAGTAGCAAAAATATTTACGATAAATATATAATTTCGACAATTCTTAAGAGCCTTAATCTCGAAAAGAAAGGATGGTTTATTTACTTTTATCGTGGTTTCTCATTACTGATAGTATTAAGTACCACCTTCTACGTCTTATAGAAAACTAGATAGAAAAAGTATACTGTTTTCAAAAATTTCGCTTAATTATTATTCAACGAAGGCCTTGGTCTGTAACGATTACTCAATTAAGCAAACTGTGTGGAGAGTAACGAGACAAACGACTGAAACAAAAGTACGTCAACCTGTCTGATTCCAGGATCATTGAATTGTAAATTCCACGTCGAATTTAACTCCGTTAATGCACCGATGCAGGGGACAATCACTGCACCTTCATTATTCCATCAGTGATTTTCACTTCCATGAAATTGACATTTTTCAGTTAAGCTCAGGAATTTCTCCGGCGCCCAGTGTTTATTTATCACTCCGAGCATTCGAGCTCAATTATGTCGAACAGCTTTAAATTGAACACGAGCGTTTTAATTGCCTTCCAAGTATTTCAATGAATGTCACGTTCTGGGGTGAATCGGATTCACCGAATTAAATACGCTGTTAACACAGCCAACATAAAACTTAACAATTATGATTGTAATTATAACTATAAACATTGGGCTGCAGATTGGTAACTAGCCTGGAGGTAGTGTCGTGTCTACATTACGGTATTTATCACAGAAGTTGAAAAATTGTCTATGTTGTAATATGTAATAACCTTAGAAGACTTTTTGAATTTGAATACTTACAGAAAATATCAATATTAATGTTTAGTGTTTGCTGTTTAGGTGTTTAATAGTGGTTCAAGTAACTCCAATCAAAGACTCCTTTAAGAATACGAATACTCGTTTAAACCTTATTTATTGGCTCGAATATTCCCTTAAATTTACTTTTATTCGGAAAACCCGGTACTCAAACTTGTTTCTGTCGCCATTACTAACGGCGTAAAACATTCTTCGTTATTCTCCCTGTGTAAACAGTGTTTCGGGGAAGAGTTCAACGACCAGCTCAATACTTTATAAAATCTACGTATTTCGCAATGGTTATCTAATGACCGATTTTCACAGTTTTTCCCAAACAGAGATCCTTTGGGGAGCGAAAACGTTCTCGCGGCGCGTTCAGACTCCGTGTCAATGGAGGAGTTGCTGTGGAATGCACTTGTTGCGAAGGGAGAGCTTCATCTTAACAAAGATATCCCCTCTAGAATGTTTTTGCCCTCCGACCACTAACCCTCCTCGGGGCACTATGTGTCTCCACACTGCGGGAAGATGTTCTCCCATCAGGGTGCCCGGTTCGTTCACAAATAATTCGCCAGTAGTCTTTTCGGCCCTCATCTTCCGTAGCCCTCTGAGGAAATTGCTTCTCGGATTAAAACGGTTACACTTTTCAATAAGGAAGGCTTCAATTAGAGTGGGTCTCGTCGCAATGCGTTTGTCATTCTCATATCATTAAGAAACCCTCTCTCAAGCTCACTTTCCTCTATGCGGAGGAATGTTTATTTCACTCGAATTTCCGGTAAAGATTAAGTGAAGGAGAGGAGTTCTGCACGAAAAGGAACCTTTTTATTCGTAATTTATTTTTGGGGGAGATAATGCGTTGAGTAGTCGGCTTGGTTGTTTTTAAAACGTGGGTGTATGGCCGAAGAGGATAACCGAGATGGTGTTGAAGTAAGTGAACATTACGCAGGTAGTTAAAAGTTATTTATTTCGCGCGACCAAGATAGCTATGTAAACATTGGGCCAATGTATGATGTGCGGAAAAAGGAAAGAAAACCTTTCTTTTTTAAATTTGAGAAATTAAATTTTCCCGAAATTATTCTTTGAAGATTTAATAAGCATGCGAATTTTTAAAGGGCTAATAATTCAAAGAAATTTCTTTCAAAAGCACCGTTTCTTAGATGAAATGACTGATGTTACCTTTGTTAGCATATCCTCATACCCAAAGAGGATCAAGATTCAAGGTTTTCATTTAATTATAGCAAAGCCTGAATTATATTATATAATTTCTCCGAAGTTGGACCTAAATGTTTATGAAATGCGGAATTTTATATAAATTTATTTAATTTTCATTAACAACGAGTACATTTAAGTTTTTTACTATTTTTTGTAACTTTGCGTCCAAATAATTGTGATTAATGCTTGTGATATATCTACAAAATATCCAGATATAAATTTGACCTTTAGCCTGTTTTAGCTACACGAGTAGTTTTTTAAAGATTTTTCCAACCAGCGAAATTTGCGCCCAATCAGTTTGGATTATATACATAAATCCTTTTCTGGTTCAATAATATAAATTTTCGTTGTCCAATATATACATTAAATATTGTTTATACGAGCGAATTTTCATGCAAATGACAACGGCCTTTGTTCAAAATCATCGTTAACGAAACTTTCTGTGGGTTTTCATTCCTGCATTTTGTACACCTTGAAAATAATATTCCCTTTCCTTTGTTTATACGTGCATTTAAAAGTTTACCATTCCTTTTCCGTTCTTAAAACAACTGACCTTTCGGTACTGCATCGAGCATATTCTGATATCCAACAGGCATCGTATTATAACAATTTAGAATGTAACTTCTACTGTAAGACCCCGCACACTGCAATGATACTTGTTGTATATGTGTGCAAAGGAAACGGCCATGCACTAACTAAAAGCGGTGCACTATATAGCACAGTGATATGTAGATAAACTACGTATTTTTTCAACGCTCTTTCGTTAGTCTGTCCAGAAAAAAGGTTCCAATTGTATTCTCCTAAGTCGCAATCCCAGTACAAACGCAGCTTTCCTGCGTCACAATTGATTTATTTGTTCTCATCTAGGTTAATTAGGTGTAAAGATATAAACATAATATTTTATTATGATAAATACGACAAGAACTTATCAATTTTTATTATTTGTTCCTTTCACTGATCCCCATTACATATTTAAATATGAACGTGTCACATTGCCTCGTTTAACGCTGTTTCGTCTAGCGCTCCAAGTTATTGGAACGTATCCCCCACGCGTTAAGCGGGGTCTTACTGTACTTACGTATTTGAGTTTATACCCTAATATAACTATCCACGTTCATTTTTCAATCGTACTGCTTCCGGCTTCCATTCCATTATATCGACTCGTCCCCGAAGAAAATGAAGTATTTTTGGAGTTGCTTCTTTACCCGTATTGGAGATTCCCGGTCCACTTTTGTCTCCTTCGTTTCGGTGAATGAGATTCATAACATCCCTGATCGTTAGAGGTGAAGGGACGATACGGTCTCCTAACTTTCCCTCGGCATCCGGATGATACGGGGCTTAAGCTACGCGCAAGACCCTTAATTTCGTCTTTTCAAAGAGCACTTCATGTAAATAGAAAAGATGAGGGTGCGTGGCAGAGCGTGACGTACTAGCGTTGACGGTTCCACGGCGCACCTTCATGAACCCAAGTCTTTGCTATTATCGTTCATAATGCGTCATATCTAGGTCGTGGCAGTAATTTTTTCTCCAACTTTACTCCTGCTAAAATTCCTCCATGTCTGCGATGGGCTCCGCATTTAGCGAGATAAAAGGCGGAAGTTTGCATATTCCGCAGTGTTTTGAACGCCTTCCGAGGTGTGTATTTTTATGCTCTCAAATCCGGAGCATGAACGTCAGGCGTGAAGGTAATGCGGGAGTGACCTGTGTGTGTATAAATCTTAGTTTTTTGCGGGAGTGCATTAAAGTTGTTATCGTGATTAAAGCAAACGACTCCTCTTTCGGAATATAATCCATAATTTAGCTCTATTTCTCCTAATAAGGTTTGGTAAAAACTCTCAAAGGAGACGTTTTTCATAGGATTTCCTAACAAAAATCGAATGCATGACTCCCTTTCAGAAAAGCAATAAAATTTCCTTAATGCGCGTATTATATTTTACATTTTCATAGTTTCGTCTGTTTTAATAATCGTCGGCGAATGCAGTAGAGGTGATTATTGGAAAAGCATTTCGTTGAGTTTATAAAGGTATATCTGCGATTATGAACATGTGCGGGTGTTGACAAGGATTTAAGGGAAGAAGATAATGGATAAACGTTGTAAATGTGCGTACCCATTAGCTTGATCGCCCCAAATGGATTCAGGTGATTGAATTCACGTATCACGCTCATATTGTTCCGCTGAACTTCGCTATTCGTTCGATGCCCGTTTTATGTAATCATAGATTTAACAGCGTGTAGCATTCATTTTGGAGGCGAACGTGCAACTACAAAACGCTTCAGAGGAGTCGAGGCGTCGATGGTTTTTTTATCCTCTGTCCACTTGATAATTGCCGCGTTAAATTCGGCATCCGTTGACCTTTACCGTCGGCCACCGCCGCTCGATAAAAATATTTGGTTAATCATTGTTTGTTTATGCTCCCCTCCAATGAGCAATTGCAAATTTATTCTTCCGCTTCGAAATTCCTCTCGGAGCGACCGGTGCCATCAATTCAACGATCGAAAATCGTCGGCAGAATTTCGGAAAATCGCGAATACCAATCGGAGGCCACGTGGGCGGGCGACGGGGGAAAAAAGTCATATGGTGTTCTAATAAGTAAGGTTCGGGCTAAAAGTAAAAAAATATTAGGAAAACCTGATTCATGTGTATGTAGAGAGATCTTTCGCTTACGGAAAATCGATCGTTGGCAACGTTTTCCGAAGATTTTCACCTTAATTCAGCCGCGTGATACGGTCCCGCAAGGTCCAGATGTTGCACTGCTCTTGTTATTTTGATTCAGGACGCGTCCTGTGAGCTTTTCTTCTCCAAACAACCCTCGTCCAATCATTTTCTTCACCGCCGGCATCGATCCTCCTTCATCTCGGACCTTTCTTCGGCCCACACTTCAGAATAAGTTGCCAATGGACGATTTGCTAATGGCTCGCGAAATAGCGAGTTCGCTCCACTGAACGCATACTCCTTCGCCGCCGATAATACGTTCCCAAGACTCGACGGCGCTGATCCCAGGCCGGACGGGAGGCTTTCGGTCCATGAATAATGGCGCCTCAAACGGGGTAATGACTAATGGTACGAAAAAAAACACTTCACGTCGTAGCTCGGTAGAAAGTAAAGAGGTGTTTAGAGTAGATAAGGGGTCTCGAGGGAGTTTTTTTTCCGACGCGTTGTCAATAGAGAAAGGATTCACAATCGGAAGCGCAGGAGATGGGATTAACGTAAGCCTCGTTTTTCTCCAACCAATCTCCCGAGATTCGAGGACGTCTCCTCTCGATTGGGAAAATATTTCCCCGAAAATCCTGGCGAGGATTATTCTTTCGCGGTTAGTTTTCTCCCGCGATTTGTGTTCCCCGCCTTCATATTTGCCTTTCGATAAATTTGGATTCAACGAACGAGAGATACCGCCGTGGGTCTTATTTATCATCTCTTAAAATTAACGAGTCCGTAGTGCGTAAAATTGTCGCACCAACGCTCTGTTTTCGTAACAGATTTTCGAACGTATTTTTAAGAGGCTCGCTCTCCCGTTGGTATTATTCGCCTACGGACTTGCCTTTAAATATTTCTCTTGTTGTATGAAGTATAAATATTGCGGTGGATTCTAGAACCCGATGAATGAAGTTGCTTCTATATTTTCGTGCCAAGGAATAAAATGGAGTCGTCTTGATTGTGCCTCGTCTATTTTCTCATTACGATGGGAGTAAAATTATATTGGCATGGGTGAACATCATTTCATACCGTTTGAAGGAAAAAATTGCCGCTTTTGCTAACAAATCTAGTTCCTCATTGATTTTAGTAAAAAATCAGAAAATAAACTGTAAAAGTTGAATTCATTATATATAATGCTATTATTTCCTCAACATGTTGCATGTATCAGCGTAAAAGCAAATTTTGAATTTATCACGAGTTCTTTTAGGGTTTGAATATAGCGATTTTTTGGAACCTCGGAGTTTATTACGATAGTTTCACACCAAATGATTGTTGGGGACTAACAACATTTTTTAACCATATTATCTATATTAACCATATTATATATATTATATTTGCCTGTCATTCCCAAGCACCTATAACTAAATAAATGCCACTAATGTTTAGCAGTTGATGTATGAAAGCTGTTAAAAGCGTTCGTAATAAGCTATGCTTTCATGTATCCTAATTAATACGAACGTTTATAACTTTCAGAGTTTATCGTACCCATTAGCCCTCATAGTTCTATTTTACAATCGTGACTTGCAGTGGTTTACGGTGATTAGAACTTAAGTAAGCTTAACAATCCAACAACATCAGTACACTAATTGCCTCCACTTGAAAGCTGATTACGAACCTGTTTCATTAAATTCGAAAATAACTTAGCATCTATTTATATCGTCGTGAATGAATTTGTCTGCCTATATAATTTTAGTGTATCACTTAGTATTATATAGCTTTTATGAGACTTTTTCTTTCCATGCGGGATATCCATCGAAAGGATTTTTATCTATTATATTGGTTATCGTTCAATAAAGAACGTTTTATCCATTAACAGCTGCATTACTGAGCCAGAAAAGGGGTTGAAATTGGAATTCGTGTGAGAGTAGGATTAGGGTAGGAAATTAGAGGATAGCCCGCATGTCTGGTTTTCCCCTTGACACATCTAAGCAGTTTCTTAATTCTCTTTGAGTAGGTTCAAAGAGAATTTGCGGTTGAAGTCCCTTTTCTCCTTTCTCTTCTGGAATAATTAACCAATCCAAAGAGCCTGTAAACTACAATTGTTTCCTGTCAATTACCGATCCAACCGCTAGAAATAGGCTGATTCTATATTCTTCCACATATGAGCTAGGCAATGGAAAACGCCGTAAGGTTCCACATCATATAATTTTGTGGTTTTTCATATTGCAACTTCAGAATGTCTTTGCTCAAAGTTCGGCCGAATATGATAACATTTATGACGCAAAGAATTATATTTGATGTATCGGAAAATGATAATCAACCGTACGTAATAGTGACAAGGCTTTTTATTTGGCGCTCTACAAAAATATTAAAATTGATGACATTTGCTTAAAATCGGAACATATTATGTAATATGATATTCGAATGATATTAAAGTTTGTGGGAAATAATTAAATGTGTTATCGATTGAGTTTTTTTAGATAGCTATGAAATGATTTTCTTTACCATAGTTCAAAATACATTATTTCTCTTTGAAGTAAATATATTTTCAAATTTTTCTTATAATAAGTAAATATATAATTATTTTTTATATTCATTTTTAAATTTTTTTGAAATTCATATATGTTTTTCGTATTATAAAAAAAACTCATTTTGAACGGAAGAGTACTAGAGAGCTTACATGATTCAAAATTTTTTGTATGATTTTTACCGTGTAAGAAAACATTACTCTAGTCATCATTGGATGAAAACACCAAAGAATAACAATCTTTATAATTATAAAGAGTAAAAGTGGACATGGAAATAATCAGAAATGCAAACAGATCTTTTCTTTATCTTTTCATATTCGCTGATATAATTTCTGGAGATAATTTTCAGTAAAGTACCATTATGGGAAATGCGTTTACTCACATTTAAAACTTCCGATAGGTTCGTGTTTTTCGTAATGAAGTGCTGCGCGGAATAATATAAACGACTGCGAACGTTCGTGCACATCCGAATGTAGCGACACAAATTTTTCCGAAGACTTTCAGATGAGCCACATCAGATATATTTGGCAATCCATTCATGAATTTCGGAATACGCGTGCGTAAACAAGTCTGTTTGAAAACCATGCGTTCCTGCGTCGTGACCCATATCTAAAGTGAGCCAATATCTCTGCAAACGTCTTCTTCAGAGCTCCCTTAGACTGTGGACGTGTGTGAAAGTGCCGTAATCTGGAGAGGAGCAATCCCTCTGATTTGGAACGTGTCGGTCGACCCTGAGCTTAAAACGTTCGTTCTATCCGCCGCGTTCGTTAGTGACCGCCCACGCTTTGTTGGAGCTTCGACGACATGCATTATTCAGAGCATAACTTCATCTCGGATCGCTTACGCCAAAAATCCCGTCAAAGCGAATTGTGGTATTTTTCGGACGAAAGACGTGACTTAGTCTTCTTAATTGTTTCGGAGTACGCATGATTCTTGATTCATTTCCAAGTGCCACTATATCATCTGCTCGAGGAATTTCTTAACCTCTGCAGTCTTTGAAGTGCAGTTTCGCGAATTTTAGTTGGATATCTTAGGGTTATTTCTTTTACGTTCCCGTTCTTTCCCAATATTTTGGGCATAATTATTCATTCGATAGTCATTGAAATTCATATGATTAATTTAACTTTATTTGGCATTTATTTATGCAATGTATTAATCCTTCTATACCCAGGTTACAATGCATTCCCCGATATATTTTAATTATTAAGTTTATGACGAACTCTCTGCATGTCTATATTGCTCGATTAATGGATAAAGAAGTAGTAGCTTTATGAATTCGATACATGCCCGTCGTTGCAAATGAATTCAATGAGTCATCACGAAATATAATGATGTTTTAAATGTCACAAACACAATCGTATCGAACTGAATAGAAGCGGAAATCTACGTGTGCGTCAGCTAACATAGTAGATGAAAATCGTGCCATTTTCTCTTCATTACTTTACGCCAAGTGCCTTATTTCTGTAATCACTCTTTCACATTGATTATTTGGAGAACCATTCATTAACATGGAAAAGTCGAGCACTCTCTAAATACGTTACTATACAACGATATACTCCTCGCCGCTTAAATTTTCTCTTGTCTAGACACTCCATTCAGTTAATAAGTAATTTATGATAATAGATAATTATCCGAGATTCAGAATCTTGTGAATGTAAATGTTGTTACTCATTACGGAAACAATTTTCTTTCAAATGTGACCAATTAACTTAACCAGTTAGTTACGCCTTGCTACGATAAGTTAATACCCTCGTTGAAAATGCAGTTGAAATAGCGCCTTCAAGATACTAGAGTAGGAATATTTTTAATATTTATTTTAATAAATAAAAATATAAATTTTCTGTGTTCTGGCGTATATTTTATAGTAGCGATGCTTCGTGGAATAATCCTTATCGAATTAAATATATAGTTCAAGTAAACAACTCACGTTCAGGTCAAATTTCATGGCAACGAATGACCCAAAATTCCCTCGTGATTATTACATTTACTGCATCATTGATTATATAACTACTTAGGTTACGTATTAATGGTGCGTCATATGGAGGAGTGTTTTTATTAAATTTGCGGTAAATGAATTCATCATGAAGGAATCCGGTATAGTTCAAGGACAGTTGCCTCGAAAGGATACGTTAAACGAACTCATCAAGAAGAAATTATTCCGAGGAGAGGAGAGAAGTTTGCGGAGGAAATTAATTCTATCGAATGTGGGGAAATTAAAGAGCAAAAATGAGGAGGAAGATTAAGGACACCAAACGGCATATTAAAACATCCATTATTCGTGACGTAATTTTCGAAATCGTCCTCAAATCATCTTGTTTTCTATTCGCGCAAATCTCGTGCAGAATTTCGAAAGAGCTCTATGTGCTACCAGAATACGTATATTTCCGAAGAAAGACAGAATCGTAGTGAAAAGAAAAAGTCATGGAAAGGGATCGAAGTTTACCATTGGGGCAAGTTTGGAAGTGAAGAAAGGTAACAACCTTTCATGGGATGAAGGGACCGCCTGAGATATCGTGAAGCATTAAAGGACCTGAATTGCCCTTGTTCAAAGGGAAAATTTCGCTGGATTGAGAGGGAGGTGTTCTGAAGGAAAACTTCGGAAAGTGTTCTTTTACGGCGAGTGCCAGTTTAACATTTATTCGAGAGTAATGAACGTACTTATTCATTATTCCATCTATATTATCTTTGTTTCCGATCCCTAGAGATTCATCTGCAGAAATTTCATCATGTACCCCATCTCTAAAATCTATGGTTTTGGAACTAAGGGAAAGTGAAGCTGAACTGCAATTGCAGAAATATATATTTGAGGCGATTTTATTAGTTGAATAATTAAACTGGATATGTATATTGATTAGAAGTCCCATCCAGCATAAATTTGGTTTGTTGCTTTGAACTGAGTTCGTATAAATATTTGTTTAGTACAGTATTCCTGGAATTACTAGTAAATTATTCCTAAATTCAATAATTTTTTTGGAACGGGAGGTTAAAAACTTCAAAATTTTGCCTCTGGAAGAATCCATAGCTATGTCGTGATATCGTTTTCTAAATTTAACTCTTCAAACCTCTGATGTCAATTTCTTTTCTCATGCTTTTTCTTCTCTCTCTTAACACAGTTCTATTGGACTGCCTATCCTGCATCTCACAAATCCATTTCCTCTCCATTTCTTTCCCATTTTCACAAAAAAAATACTCTTTCATCCATTATCCGCCATATAAACTCCAAAACGAACCGTTCCGACGGTTTACTTTCGCATTCTTTGACGTCATTTTCCGGATCGAATACCCGATTTTTCTCTTACGTACTTATCTCTCCACGACTGAGACGAAAACGCGATGCGTCATGTCGTCTTGAGCAGCCTCCCGCGGCGTACCATTAAATCCTTTCGCAACTCTAACTTAAAAAATTAGCCTTCATCAAAAGATCTCTTTTACGTTTCGTGTAAATTTAGATACCATCAAACGCTCTCGCGGTGTATTTTCAGTTATCAAAACTGAAAATCGGGCGGAAGCGGTGTATATAGAACGTGTTTCTAACGTAGCTGAGGGGTGAGCGGGGAAATTCAGGTCGTGCTTATTCCATCCTGAGTCGTCCCGTGCCCAAATACGTGTTGTCTTCCGTTGATTGCGTCACGAGTCCACGATCATCGCGGTCAGCGAATTTTTTACGGCAGATCACCGATAGCCATAAATTCGCTCGTGCGATGAACTAGGCGGTCGCGCTGATGGGTGAATTACGAAGTAGCGGTCGCACTCACGTTTCGAAAGAAAGCCCCCGAAATTGGAAAATGTCGCATTATTCTTCAACTCACGTCTTTTCGTATGGTTCCTCAGCGTGAAATTAAGAATAGCTGGTATTGCGAAAATGATCATCATTACCTTCCTTACTTTCTGTTTAGAAGATCGGTAAACGTTGACTGGATTCCGGATCCCATATGAGTCGATTTCCAGCATAGTTGGTCATTCTTTTTAATGAAATATCCATTACATTCACGATAACTCGTAAACCAGTGGTTCACCATCCACGAAGTTTTCTTGCGCAACTCTACGAGTTCTATTTGGTGAACGATGATTGTTGTAAACGACTCCGCAAATAAGTCTTATAAATATCCCCAGAGTAAATTGTCAACATAACCTATACTCCGCATTTTCTATGGATTCGCCGAGGTGAAACCTTAGAAATCTTTGGCACGGAAACTTAAGAAGAAACAAGTATACGTGGTTTGAACAAAAAAAGGAAAATTTATAAATTTTGCGCGTTTTGATTGTCCGATATTCCAAGCATTTTTAAAAATGTTGGTGCATATGTCCCTGGGTTATGGTAAAATGTTCAATTTTGTTTGCAGTTTCCTTTAATTGTAGCAGCCGCTAAGGAAAGACGTGTTATATGAGCTCGGCGATTTTTATTTGTCGAAAAAATTAAAAATTAAAGAAATCGTTGCAAGTTTTGTGTTAAATGTGAATTAAAGTTAACCAAAGAGTGAGAAATGTTAACGTACGACTATGGTGTATCTCTTACGAGTAAAATAAGAGTTTAAGAGTGCTTTAAGCGATTATAGGATGGCCGGGAACATGTTGAAGATTACGCCTTTATCATATTAATTTCATAATTAAAGAGAACTAAAAAATTCTGTCGTAAATTCTGAATTAATTCTAATTCTGAGTTAATTAATATATGATATAGAATTAATTCAGAATTAAATATATATATATATATATATATATATATATATATATATATATATATATATATATATATATATATATATATATATATATATATATAGAAGAGCTTGAAATTCTTCTTGCGAACTATGAGGATTCTCACGAGGTTTCTGATAAAAAAGCAAAAATTTAACGCTCGAACTCAAAGAAAAATGTGTCGGTCTATCGAAAATTAGATTTTTTAAAAATAGGTATAAAAAATTCCTTGTTTGAAGTCAAAAATGAGTCTTTATTTCTCTCATTTTAAGTGAAACTACTCACCTGGATACAGTTAATGGTACTTTGAAAATGCACGATCTTTTCGCTGACGGATGCATATATATATATATATATATATATATATATATATATATATATATATATATATATATATATATATATATATATATATATATATATATATATGCATCCGTCAGCGAAAAGATCGTGCATTTTCAAAGTACCATTAACTGTATCCAGGTGAGTAGTTTCACTTAAAATGAGAGAAATAAAGACTCATTTTTGACTTCAAACAAGGAATTTTTTATACCTATTTTTAAAAAATCTAATTTTCGATAGACCGACACATTTTTCTTTGAGTTCGAGCGTTAAATTTTTGCTTTTTTATCAGAAACCTCGTGAGAATCCTCATAGTTCGCAAGAAGAATTTCAAGCTCTTCCGAAATCATTTGCTCTCAAAAGCACGGCTAGGAAGTTAATATAATCAACTTAGTAAAGATTTAACGATTCCTGTCAGAAATATCAAAGCTAGTTGGATCAAAAGGCTAGCTTAGGTTCTCTATCGCGTTCATTCACCGTGCGCAGGTTCAGTTAAATGAGAGCTACTCTTTCGTAGTGCCATGCCTTGCAAACATTCTTTTTCCTTGATTTTCTCTCCAAAGCGTTCGCTTCTAGGGTTATTCGATAAGTCTAACTAAAACTGTAACGTCACACAGAGGGCTAGAATGGAAAAAACCTGGCGAAAAATACGAAATAGGTATTTTTGAGTGCAGACTTTGAAACTTTGCTTGGTCAATCTCAAATAAATTGTGCATCGACTGTTAAAGCCATTTGACTTAGTTCCCGCGCATTTAAATTTTACATTGGGTGAAATTTGACCAAATTTTGAGAAAAACGGCCGTTTTCGATTTTTGCATAATTCTTCAATTTCAAACTAACGCTGAACCAAAATGAACAAAAGGATCAGACAAAAATTTTTTATAAGTTTCCTATTATAAGCCTATTCTTTATGCTTCATAGTATTCAATTTGAATGATCATATTCGAAAATTTGACTACTTTACAGGTGAAAATAGCGGACCCTTATTTTAGAGGTGATTTTTGAATAAAGCGAGGAAAATAGTTGTGATGTACATCGATGTACAAGGAGTTACTCATACCAGAGTACTCGTGGAAGCTTTCTGAAGAATGATCTCAAATAAGTATACAGCCGTTTTTCTCAAAATTTGGTCAACTTTGACCCCTTGTAAAATTTAAATGCGCGGGAACTAAGTCAAATGACTTTAACAGTCGATGCACAATTTATTTGAGATTGAACAAGCAAAGTTTCAAAGTCCGCACTCGAAAAAACGCATTTGATATTATTTTTGGCCAGTTTTTCTATTTTAGCCCCACTATGCGTTGTTGAAGTAAAGAGATAATTTCGCATGACCAACAGCAGAGTTATGCTTTGCTACTCATCTCTTCTTTAGATAGAAGCACGCTGTATGAGAATACTGTTTTGATCAAGGCCTAGAGATTTTAGATGATGCTCATTTTACATTCGAAAGACGGCTCCAATTCCCAGACAGCGTAATTTTAAAGTGCACTTTACGAAACACGGGGATATTACGCCGTGTTGTATCATTAACGTTTCATTAGTCACATTCACGAATGTGGATTCGACAATTCGACTGAATCCACAGAATCAAGATATTCCATCCAGGTGTGGTTGACAGTGTATGACTCGAAACCTCAAATTGAGTTGTCTATTTCAATAAACGAGAATTTAGCTTTCGTTTCTGTTTTCCTTTAGTTTCGCGTCTGTGGTAATATTCATCGTTTCCTCTCATTCTTCCAGTGTTTTTCTTTTTTTGCTTCTTGTTTAGCTGAGCTATCCCTTATTATGATTGAGATATATTGTTCTTTTTTCAATGTCGTTCAGTGTAGATGCTCCAATGAAAGTATTTATATATGACATATTTTGAAGTAAGGATTGAAAATACCGAACATTAAATTTTTCTATCTCATCTTTGTTAGTTTCGTGTCCGTATATCTCGCATTCTTTATGTTATATGAATAGGATTTTGTCGCTTATTTTCCTCCGATCTATCCCCATAATGCGCATTTTACTGCATTTTTTTAAGCACGCTCGTAATCCTCGGACATTGCATTCATATTTACGATGGTTTTAGTGACAAAGTAGTCCAAAATCTCACTCTTTGGTGAGGAAAAGCCATCCCCTCGGTTCATACTACTTTTAACATGCACTTTGTCGCCCCAAAAGCAGTCCCGTATTTTTCATTCTCTATTAAGCTAATGAAGAACTCGGACCCAAAGCTTCTGATGAATCCAATGTATTGATCAAAGAGAGAAGTTGAAAAGGACAGTGTCACCTCTTTCCTGTTTTAGTACAAATGTTCTGGAGTGTGTTTACCCTTTCGTAAAACTACGTTGATTGATATTAGTTCTGCGTCGAACACGATACAGTTTCGTCACTCGTGTTCTTTAGAATTTTCCGACGTGCGAACGTGGAAGGGGTATTTAAAGTCTCTTGAAAATTCCAGCATAGTTTTTTTTTTGATTATTTTGATTGTAATCTATGCTAACACGCGTGGATAAATGACTAAGTCCACTGTGGATGTGAAGTGTGGACTAAATTAATATACCTTTTTGCTTCAACGAAAGAATGGAACTTTTTCCAGATAATGGATTCGTTTTCCATTTTGTATGGTGGTATTTTTATTCACTTAAAAATATCAGAGCGCGTCTGTTTTTTAAGTACTCTCTGGTGAAATAAGATTTCGTGAACGGTTATATTTTCAGAATAGTTTCGAGAAGACAGCAAAGTCAAAAAGAATGACTGAGTTCACATAAGAATTACCTTCTACCTTTCTTTTTAGTTCTACCTGATACGAATAAAAATACGGGATTTGAAAGTCAAATTCTGAATGAGGGCCGTTTCATGATCTTTATCATTCTCGTATTAGTCACGTATTATGTCACTCTGACATAATATTCTGAAAACATCATAGTTTTCTCCAGCTGCGCTCGAAGTACCAGCTAATCTCTACATTTCTAGCACACCGAACGTAAACTAGAGGAAGGATGTCCAGTCGTGCGGGTGACCGCATTAATTCCAACGGATGCTCTGGCGACGGACGATTCGTCGAATGCCATTTCTGCGAAAAATAATCCACATAAATTGTCAGTTTATCGTTCTTCTGAGAATATATAGGATAGAATAATTGGAATAACGAAATGTTTAGCTAAGTTATTACGCAATAATATGTACGTGCGTTCGTATTTATAGATAACATTTTATGGAGTTGTTAATCTTGCAATATTGTTAGATGTTTGTTCGCATTATTTAAAAGCTAAGTATTAATTTAAAAAATTTACCATTTAAATCTGGATTATCGTTATACATTTACCGTATTATTTTTTAATGATATTGTAAGAATAGTTTTAAATTTTCGTTTTGCGATACAAAATGGTTCCCCAGTTCAACATAGGTAAGGACGACTCTATTTATGGATAGGAATATGAAAATATTCAGTGGAGATCATGCACAACAATTTGAATCAGGAAGCAAAGAAGTAATGCAGCAAAATTTTCGTTTATAAATAGGGGAATCAAGGAACGGAATATGTTAACTGAAGAGTTAAAAAAAGAAAAGTTATAAAAATAGATGTTAAAAATTAGTTAAGTATATGTAATGTAATTTAGAATAATTTAACTCTGTAATTATGTATTATATGTTATTAAGGAAAGGGAGATTTAATAAGTATAGTCTATGTAGAAGTTGCCACCGGACTAATAGTCCTCTTGCAATAATTGTTAAATAAATAAATATCTCAAATTGTTTGGTCTTTTTGTTGTATAGATTTTCTCCTTATTTATAAAACTTATATTTATAAGTTAAAATTATCCATTTGTAGATGTAGATTGTAGACCTGGGATCGAGTCCCAGTCATATCGATATTTTTCTTTCTTGTTTACCTTATGCTATCCATTTTTACGAACAAATTGTGTAAAATATCACATTTTCTCTTCGTTCATCCCGTTATCCTCTTTCCTCCAGTTCACCCTCACGAGGTTAGTGCAAAGAAATGATTTTTGTACGGCGTCAATGTGAAAAATGCATTTCACCCCGCACTCTTTTCTGAACGATAAGGGCTTTTTCATTATCAACCTTCGATTGCTTCGTTATTAAATTCGCTTAATTTACTTCCTTCCCTTGTTAAATCCTCTCACTCATGGAGAAATTTTCTTTGCAGGTGAAAATCTTCCTCGCGAGCCCTACCGTTAATGAAAGGATTGCCTCTTGGAGCAAGTGAAGGTAAGATCGACACTTTATTGCTTCCAAACTCTCATTTTATTTTTGCCCCGAGAAAGTTGTTTATACGACACGATGGCGGAAGAGATCTTAAAGTACAAAAGATTTCTGCGAAACTTCTTTCGAAGTGATGAATTGCAATTCTCAACTGCAATGTACTATGGTAGTACTTCATTTGGAGCTCGGATAGCCTAGAGAGATTCATGGAAAAATTTTTTCTCTTTCATGTTGATCCAATTTACCATTAAATGAGAGTCTTTGAGTGAAGTGTATACAAGAAGTTAAAAGAAATTAAGTATTAGATTTTGTTGGCATGGATCAGCATTATTTTACGGCAAGGGTGTAAGGATAAGCTCATCCATGATTTTAATATTGCTTTGAGATAACTTAGGTTTCAAATCATCCAACGGTAAAAACCGCAATATGAAAGTTAAATTAAACTAGACTAACTAACTATTAAATTAAAAAACCATTATATGAAATGTAAATGAAAGCAGCAATTATTTCGGATAGTATTTTTGGAACTTCAGGATTAATGAACGCTTTTCAGCAGGTATTTTATAGTAGATGTTAATTATTTTACGCAAAATATTCGGAATAGCGGCGAAAAAAAAAACAAACTTTTCCTTATAAGAAGTCCATGTTAGTCTAAGCTATAAGCTTACTCTTCTTTTTTAATGAACATTAACATTGCTATTTTAATATATTGCATTTCTCAAACCAATATAGTATAGCGCTCTATATCTGGATTAAATTTGAGTGGCCTTCTATTTTTTGCATCAAATCATACGTCTCCAGGGTCGATTTTTCTCTTGTAAACATCATGTAGTTGTCCGCTTCAATCGAGGTTCATAAATTCGATCTACTCTGCGTGCTCCTTAGATTTACGGTCTTATTAATAATAAATGCCCATATCCCAGGTCGGTTCAACCTCTGCATACAACCTCTTCCTGAAAGACGCTCGAAGGAAGTCCACGGCACAAAAATTGATCGAGAGCATTGCATTTTTTACCGAGAGGATAAACAATGTTGCCGAAATTGTTTCCTTTTTCATCTCCCTACGATGAAAGTCAATTCGACCGGTCAAACGTAAAACAGGGCAATAAAATTCATGGTTTCGGTAAAAGCTTGCCACGGTCTATCGCACTTATTGCATCTTTTATAAGCCTTCACGTGGACCCTTGAATGAATGAACTTGCGAAATTTTCCGCTCTGTATTCAAAGTAAAATATTAAGTCGGAGTACCTCAAATGCAAGCTCATTTATGTAAAACCCGCGCGCATGCGGTTGGAAGGAGAATTGTGCATTCAGGGCTGCTTTTTACGAATAACCGATTCGGAAATTAGTACCCACGTGAAGTAAATTTTCATGCGCCGAGTATTTTCCCATCAAAATTTCGGTGCATTTTTCGGCCTCCACTTATCTATTTTTAAAATACAGCATGGATCTTCTTTCGCAGGGTGCATTTTCTTTCAAGATTCGCTTATGCATATTCAGTATGTAAAATAATTCATCGATTAAATCGGAGAAAATGAAATGACGTAATTTTTAACATGCTATTTAAATACGTTTGTTTGAAATGTAATATGGGAAATGAAGTTCATTATGCTAATTTTTGCTCTTTTAGGTTTAAAGAAAGACCTGATAACTGTTAAACAATATGAAAATTAATAATTCTTTTTTAATTCACAAAAAGTTCTTTGATTTTCACGATTCAACTATCCATTATCATATTAATAACTATAGCCAGTTTTTAATCGGAGAGGAGGATCCAATGATATCGCTACTTCTGTATCTCATCGAATTGCTTCATTTCCGAATTATAACAGATTTTTTTACTGAAATAGGCAATTGTACATTTTTAATTATCATTTGTCTTTAAATCCTCCTCTCGAACTTATTTTTCTTGTAAAATCATTCATTTCCTCCGTTAATTAACTTCTGCGTCTTCATTCATTTAATATGCTAGCTACTTTGTGTTTTATTATTTAGATTTTTTAATAATTGCTTCTGCTTTCCATCTGTTATTCAATAATTGTTTTCTTTGATAATTTATTTTGTGTTACAACATCATTGTCCATTTCTGTCTGTTTTTGAATGCGATAAATAAATAATGTGGATTAATATTGTATTTCCAAGTTTCTTGTAAATTTTGAAGAATTCCATGGTAACGAAGATTAATTATTTAGAAATTCAGTGCTTCAAAAATGGAGTAAAGTTCATTATCTACTTGCGGTGAAAGTACCTTGGATCTCAAATCGGTTCTTTCCATCTCCCTCTCCAGATTGCTCGTTATATACCAACTATACTTTCAAAAGGCATTTCCCTTCACGAATATTTATTTTTACTATTTATTCATTTTTGAAATTCTGGTTTCGTATCCGAAGCTCTTTCGCCGTTTGACCCATTTACATAGCGATCGATCTTGAAACCCTGAAAAGATCAAAGAATGATCGGGTCTCGTTTCCTTTTATCGATACTTCGATATCTAGAAATGGTCCATTGTCTTCGAAAGATGTTCTTATTGAGTGACACGCTCGCGACCCGCGAATTGCCTACTGTCACGTTCCCGTTCGAATAATGGTTCTCTAACTTCTCACGGACCATCTATAAAACTCGCATCTTGCGTCGGACCCTTTTGTTTGGAATCTCCCCTAACTTTCTTCCCAACTAACTGGAGCGCCCAAGGAGATAAAAAGTTAAAAATATCGAATCATTCCGATCGTAGGTAACGTTTCACGAAAGAACTCGCTAATACCCGCTTATCTAACCTTGTCTAAATCATAACTTGGTCGTGAAAGTTACATCGAGGGAACAGAGCGTTTTTCCGGGAATTAAATTTTCGGAAATTTTTGCACCCTAGCTGCTCTTCATCATTCTTTATTTATTGAGGCCGCAGCATAATCAATTTCCGACCCATAATTCTTTCACTTTTCCCCAACGTCTTATTTTTGCCGGGGAAATTAAGAGCCCGAGCAGTTATTCATTTCAAGATTTCCCGCACCAAAATGAAGTTCCGTTATCCTACACTCGGGAGTCTCTGTTTCTACGCCATGATCGTTTATCTCAGTCCCGTAAATCATCGGTGATCTTTTCTGCACAGTCGTTGCTCCACTTCGAAAAATGAAAGGCGCACTGCGACGGCATATCGCGGAGCCGCTGAATTAGTGCGTTCACGAAGTTCGGACCGCCGCGTGCGATTGATGGCATATTTTACGCGTTATTCCTCTCAGCTGTTCCCCACTTTTTAGTATCGGAAGGAATTTTGAATTTTGTCATGGATCCATTCTCGCTCGGGAGGCTATTTAATTCGCAACATTCCGAAAGTCTATATCGAACGGGAAATGTGGGAAACTAATTCATTTTCGAACCACGACTTCATTTTTCGGCCTATGGTAGCTGATGATATAATACACAGTATATGAAATACATAAAGGTTTACAGTTTATAACATTATATAGGTGTATATATTTCTTGTTTCATTTCTAGGGTTAAGTGTAAGATTGGTCTCATGGACAAATTTTCGCCCACAATAAAGGTTTACTATAGTCGTACCGGATTATTTTGTATGATAAATTATATATTTTTTAATGATAGAATATCGCTTATCTGTGCATTCAATCAATATAATCGTAGAGCACAAAATATTTCGTCTTTTATCGGGCTACCGATATATGTATATTTATTTCTCTAAAATA
Organism: Pantala flavescens; assembly: GCA_020796165.1. Lineage (NCBI taxonomy): Eukaryota > Metazoa > Arthropoda > Insecta > Odonata > Libellulidae > Pantala > Pantala flavescens. The sequence continues at coordinate 13,928,000 of CM036889.1, read as the reverse complement.
CGTGTTGGTTGAAACGTTTAGCCTAATACCGAAAATCGAAAAAGGTCCGTTATAATGCTCTGACGTATCAGCTGCACTAATGCATGTATAAGAAGTTTTTATAATCTTCAATCCCGTACTAACAACTTCATTAAAGCCTAATGTAGTAGAGCTTCAGCCCATCTCTCGGATCAGATTCTAAAGCATACCTCGCGTAAGAACGCGTAATTAGACGATGTACACGTGTGCCAAAAATTCAATCAAAGCATCAAATGCATTCGGTGGAAGTGGAAAAGATTTATCATTACTCCGCCGAATCCGATCTGAGATTAGATAGAATATCTGCAACCCACTCATCTGTAGTTATTACTCAAAGCGACTGTTTGAACACGAAGTTCGCTCGCGATAAATAGCGATTATCACCTTGGAAAAGTTCGGAGTGGTTGTAAGAAAAAAAGCCTTTTTAGGAAGGATCGAGTTGAAGCATAGTCCCATAGTAGTTTCCGAAAAGTGGAAGCAAAAGGTTTAACAAACGTATCTGCACATCGCGGGAGGATTAACGTCATTTCCAAAGCTATAATTCATGTGGTTTCCGCTGGGAAGAATTTAATATACGTCGTTTCAGGTAGGGGAGTACGAAAGCATCACATGATTCGTGATCTCATGGATTTTTTGGAAAGAATATGAATCCAAGTACCTCTTACAAGAGTAAGGATATTTTAATCTTTCTTATTTAAGTAGATAACTTTCTTTTGAGGTTCCCTTTCGAAAAAGACCGCATTTTCGGTGAGAACTGCGTTTCCAATGTTATCGCATCCCTTGATCCTTTTCTTTATTACGCGAAAGCGGGGAAAATTATTTCGATGTCCTTTAATAACTGTCCCGTTAGTACCTGTAAGCTCTTAACGCTGTAATCATTCTTTACCGGTAGTAACGCTGTTATCCTTCTTTACCGTTAATACTAGTCGTAAAGTATCTTAAATTTATGCTAGTTTGTAATTATATTATAGTTTAATTATTTTTTCGTGATTTTTTTCTCTCCGTAATGTTTCCTTGCAATAATGTGACGGTATTGTGTCCCTCGTTGATATTTCCGTTTTTCCACTGCCAAAAGGTTCACGTTGTCACAAGGCAAAAGAAAATTATTGAAAATTAGAAAATTCCCCTTTCTGAGAAAAATCCAAACTGTATTATAGTTGCGAAGAATTGATTCTAAACGACAGAATATCGTTACCAGATGTGTCAGCCCGCATTGTTCCGCAAATGTCTTACGATGTAAATCTATATGTTCTTCAAACCGAACCTTTTAAGGGTCAAAAGTGAGCAATTGAGATACGAGAGTATATCTGATGGGAAGAGAAGCGTAGCATAGTAATTCCATTTGGATTTATTCATTTATCATTGATTGTCTCTTATTGATTAAAAATGAATTTCATTGTCTTTTAACACACCTACGTATAGTATGCGAACCCTCACCTAAAAATTGTTCGTTTTAATTGTTCTGCGGTTTAAAGGCAAGGATTAACATTAATCCGAAACACGGTTCTGGAGGGAAGGAGATAGATGGGGGAATGGCTCGGATGGAATGTTTGTGATAAGCTGTTTGGGATACTTGAGTAAACGCTCATACATCAGCGCTGTCATTGGATTCCCCGTAGCTGCTTCTCAAGCTTTTTTTCGGCATCGGCCTAGGTGATTTTGCAAAACACCCCATCTATATTTCATACAGACTTTATCTCGTACTTTGATGATCGAAAAAATTGCGTTCTCTCATTTGCGCCAGCACCCACGAGTCGATATATCCACCAAGAACGCGGGACCCACCCTTTTCGAACGTTCGCAGAGAACTGATAACGCCACCGACGCAAAATTTCTTCGTTGGTCGATTGATTTCACGGGCTGCCGCGTGTCCGACTCGAGAATGAGTTAATCGACAGGTTCTGATTTTCTCGCAGGACAATGCTCTGCTGGCCCGAATTTCGCGCTCTCTTGCGGCCATTCCGGATTCATATCAGCGCCCGTAGATCGCCACTTTTTTCCGACTCTCAATTATCCCTTACGATAGAGGTTGATGCTGATTTTCATCTTCGGCTGTTTCGAGAATTCTCCGGGGAACGGGTCGACTTCTGCTGGGGAGGAGTCTAAAGGCAATAGCGAAATGGTAGGAGATGCGTCCGGATAAGAGAGAATGGATGGAGGAAGGCCGCAGGGCCCGGTAGAGAGACACGCCGAATGCGAAAGGAATGGTGGAGATTTGGGGAAACGGATTCGATGGGAAAAGGTCCGGAGATGGAATTAAAAAAGCCAGTGAAGGGAGCGGGAATGATTTGGGTAACTTCATTGTCTTCCCTCGTATTTAACGCTCCGTCTGCCTTTATTAGTTTCCCGGTAGTTCACAGGAAATACTTGACGGGAGCTTTCACAAAATTAGACAGTTCCTCGCGGACACGGTCTTCAATTACCCGTACGTTTTTCGATTTGGGTCTGATAGGTATTGAGAGGCGAGACATTGGGGTTGGGAGTTCCTTTACAATCCCTCCGAACCATTGTCGAACATTTCGCGAAGGAGGCGAGGCAATGGAATAAGCTGGTTGCTAATGATGCGTAAATAATGAAAAGCGGTGAAAGGTTTTTGCGGAGTGGTGAACTGTTGATGTAGGGAAACTTAAAAGAGAGAGGGATATAATTGAACGCGTTTAAAATGGGCCAGAGAATGGGTTTCGATCGCGAGGAAAAATGAAGTTTCGCAAAGGGTTAAAGCTGAAATAGACCTTGTGAATGGTGGAAAGTAAGGGAAATGATACTATTAAGAGCAAACAAGGAGATGAATATTACCTTGATGCTATTAAAGAATAAAAGGAGAAGAAAAGAGACTTTTATGTATTTTGTGGTGATGATGAGGGAAATGAGTAATGTATAAAAGACTTACAATAAGGTTTATTAGCGAGCGAAATTGCACGTTGAAAAATCGCGACTTGGTGGTTTTGTTGCTGATGATGTTTAATGCTGAATTCTCAAGAGTTTTCCTAATATCTTTCATAATGCCATTTGTAGATGATAGACCATGCATGATAGAGTGTAACACGAAACTGATTTCGTCTTACGCCAGTACGTCTGCTATCGAACGCGAGAAGAATTCATTCCATCTTTGAGGATTTTCTAACTCCGAATCTTGAGTTTCGGACGAAACCTTAGATTGCTGAGGGCGATGTTATCCTATTCCTATCCACAGTGATTTAATCCGAAATCACGTTTCAATTAATCTAGTTGCAACATCAAAATCATTTTAGATTGTTCCATATTTTCTTATTTTGCCGAGCTAAGGAAAAGATGCTCTCCTCATGCTTTTGAGCTCTTATTTTATTTGCTCTCGTTGATTTTCGTAAAATAATACTAGAGGATTATGAAATTCCTTATGAGTACCGCATTGAACGTTGAATAGAAGTTTTCACCCTTCTAAGTACCCTATATTAATTCGTAGTTCATTTTACGATTTCTGTGACTTATGAAAAGGTATTAATCATAAGGTTTTCTTAAGCTATATTATAGCCTTGAAACTCGTTTATTTGATTATTCATCTCATAATTCCTCCTAAATTATGATTTTAAGGTAACTTCTATTCTTACGAAAAGTTTTATAAAGGGATTATTTGAATATTATATTGTTGCATTTAGTTCTAAAAATTTGCATTTATATTCTACCTCAGATTTTCAAGTTTTTTTTTAGCAGGAGAAAGATTCTCCGATTTCAAAGCGTAGAAAATCAGTACATACTCCGAGATTTTTTTACGCTACAATTCATTAAAAAGGATTTCCGAAGCGATTAATCATCCATTTTTTTCATGTTACAGAATAAAATCATTTTCCGTAATTTTACTCTCTCCAGCTCTGTTGTCTGGAATTTGTGGAAGCGAATATCTCACTCAATTTGAATTTAAAGCGTTCCTTTGAACAAAACTGCGTAAAAACTTTCGACATTGATGTATTATCATATAAGCATCAAAGTGAAATATAATCTCACATTTGAAAGTTTATTGAAATACGTATTCGATCATAAATTGCTACTTTTAAGCACGTCCAATTTCTTCATTTGAAATGGATGATATTTCTTTGACGTTCTGGAAGACTTTCGCATTTTATTTATGTTTTCCGCGTTTTTTTTTAATCCATCTGGCAACGTCAGTAGATTAACTCTGCGATCACCACTTGCATTTCCTCGTCTCCGTAGAAAGTTCATGCGGCAATTCTTTTCCTGCCATTGTGACCTCATCTCCCACAGCCGTATACCCGTTTCCCTTCACCGGCAAACGAGACCAGAATTTGGGAGAATACCGCGCTCAGACTATCATTCAAGACGCCTCAAAACCAAACAAATTAGATTACCAGGTTGTCCCGCATAGAGATTTTGATCCAAGGATAAGATCCTTTTACGCTTCCATCCCTTTTGTATGGACCAGAGCATCTTCAAAGAAGTTCTTCGAACTACAGAACTCAACTTTGCAAACAGTTCCAACCATTGACCCGCTCCTTGGAGAACCGTTGTATTCCGTTGTTAGCGTCAAGACGACTACTTTACCGTCGAATTGAAGCGTATGCTGGCCTTATCTGTCGCGAAAGCTCGGCACTAGCGGAAGATGAAAATTGCTTTTTAAAGTTTCCATCTTCTGCTGGCATTGTGTATCAGTATTTCAGTATCGGCTGGAATAATTCTAGACGGGACGGTAAACTTCATTTATAGAGGCCACGGTTCTTTGTAAAGATTGTAGATCTCGAAGTTTCAAAGAACGTTCGTAAAGGCATCGCTTTACGATACCTTCACTTGGGAACTTCTGTAATGGAAAACTATCGAGAAATTGATATTGTGCTGTGATCATACAGTCATTTAGGTATAATGAGTAAGTTAGTATTATCTTGAGCCTAAGGAGTTACTTTAAATAATGATTTTACTCCTACACGCTGAGCTATTATATCTTTTACGCATTTCTTCTTTTGGTAGAGTTAACAAGAAAAAGATGGGAAAAATCTTCTATCCGCTGGTAGTGTATCCGTGTTTGAAATCGCAATTGTCGTGCAGTTATAATTACTTCATGATCGACATTCCGTTGCAATTTCTTATGTCTACACAAGTAAGTGAAAGTATTCCGTGTTGAATTTTTTCACAAACTACATCAAAAATAAAATTCATTTTCAATAAAGGAAAAAGTAAATTAAGTTTTAATGAATCAAATGAAACTTGTCAAAATGAAACCCATTTCTAACTTTTAAAAGACTCTCAATAATTATATTATTATTTTATTCGACATTATTGTTATTATTCACTATTAATAAAAGCAAATTTGGCTTAAGTCTTAGTAGAGTGTAATCCCTTCATACAATTCAGTAATTAATCCAAAAAAATTCAAAGAGATCAAAGATTCAACGATTTATTTTCCAGTTTCGTAAATATTTTCACGTCGGAAGATTTTGGTTAGAATCAATAAACATTCAAAACATCACTTTCGAATAAAGGTTGGTCCTAACCCAAACTCGGAGCCTTTTTGCACTGCACCCCAGGAGTTCGCAAAGAATAGCAACGGCGGTGCTTTCAAGTGTTTTCACGTGGAACAGTGCACGCGGGGCAGGCTTCATTCATTTACAAACGGGCCGTTCAGTGCGCGAAAGAATTACCAAAAACATTGGCGGAGTACTCGTCGAATAGAATGATTTTGAATGTGTTTCGAGTGCTGGGAAAACTCGGAGCGAGCGTGCCCGTGCCGGGGAAAGAGTGGTGAAGTGGCGCTGAAGTCCCGGCGGCCGAGGGGGGAAACAGGAGTGAAGGGTTAATTCACTTGAAGAGCGGTGTTGAAGGAAATGAGCTGAAGTGTACACCGCTTTGGGGTGGCGCTGAATGGAAGAATGCAGAGGGAATAAGAGCGGTCGGAATGGTGGGTCCGACGCGAAATGGAGAGTTGCAGCCAAAGACGGGACGGAATGGATGCTATGAGAGAAGTAAGGAAGTGGATTAGAGCTGTAAAGCGGGAAAGTAAGGCCGAATGGACGTTTTATTGGACTAGAAAGGGAGTTTCTCGATCCTACAGAGGTCCAAGGAGGTCAATTTTTCGCACGCGCCTCATAAATAAAACGGTAAGCATTAAATCGCCCGTAAAGGTTCGGGGAATTCGATAATATTTCGAGCCGAAAGGCTCGCACGGTAGATTTAGAATACGCAAATCCCAAAGTCTGTGAGGATTTGGAAACTTTTTCGAGTTAATCCCCCTCGTCGAGCAATCCAATTGCGAAAACACTAAGTGGGGTAGTCACTTTGAGTGCATTTTGAATGTTTTAAAAATGAGCTCGTTTGCTGGAGCTTAGCTCCAGAAGTACTTTTATTTTTCCTTTCTTTGTTCCACTTTATTCATTTACTTTCATTCGAAGGTAGCCCCTCAGTTGTTGCTAAATCACGCGGATTTTTATGAGGACAAAGGATAGTATGTACAAAACCACCCAAAGATAATTGTAACAATTCGATTATAAAGTATATTCAATGCTATCGTATTAATCCTACTGCTAGCTCCACCTATGAATGGAGCTAAAATTGGAAAATCAAAGAACGAAGTCGATGAATTATAAAAATTAACGAAATTATACTGAGGGAGATGAAAAGATAAATATATGTTCATTGTTAAGGTGACTTTATGTACTGAATTGAAAGTATTCGAACTATTTGCTATTTTAAAATTAATTTTCGTATATTTAATAGCTTTTACCTCAACTCCATCTAAATAAATAACCTATCATAAAATACACAGTTTTGAAAGGCATTACTACATTCAAATAATTGATTGGGTTAAAAGTGGAATTTTAAAATATTAGAATAATCATTATACGCTGTCTTCGAAAACTGTATTCGTATATTTTTTAATTTTTTTATAAATTGTTATGAAATAATTCCGTTTAATTACTTCCCCAACTGTGTGTACAGTCCAAATTGAATGGGATTTACATCATTAGGACCGATGACTGCATGAGGCTGTTCTCTCTGGAGAATGAATTTAAAAGGGATAGAGAAAATTTTGAGTTAAAATCGTAAATATATCAACATTTTATATTAGACCCGCTAGCTCACCTCATTCTCCTAAAGACGCCTTAAGTTTATCTAATTTAGATGAGAAAATTTACAAATCAATCCCAATAAGACATTATAAATTTATGAATATGAAGCGAATGATGATTCATTCTCGTGAATGGGTGCGGTTATTTAAATATCCGTTATAGATACACGAGGTATATGCCTTTAATAATAGTAATTAGTCAATATTTCAGAAGAGAATAATATTATTTTTTAAGCAAATTTATATCACACGTTATGAATAAATAATGCTTGAATAGTTTTATTATTAAAATAACTGCTATTCACGCTGAAAATTAACTGATTGATTTGTGGTCATATTACATAAACAAAAGAACGACGATGAGTAAATATCACAATTAATTAACGTGCAATTGATTTTGAGCGGTGATGTATAATAGAATACAAACAGGAAGTGATTCATGGATTTTACAGTACAGTTCCAAATGTTTATGCTATGCATGCTTTTTTATCTTTTGTTGTGAGTTGAATATTGATTAATTGATTATTGAAGCATGTAGTTTAAGTATAGGATGTGTATTCTCGATCAGAATCTAGTCTCGTCGAATGCGAATTATTATAAATAACTCACATTATTACCGATCCATAATTTTGTAAAGAAATATGTTCGTCGAAATAATCATGCCTCTCCTCATATATCATATTAATATACATATAATATATATATTAATGTGAGTTATTTATTATAATTAATAATAAATAATTAAAATAATATATATATCCATATCCATCGGCGATTTATTTTTAAAGACACTTATATAAAACTAGCCCACGTAGTGTGCGGTCTTTACTTCTCTTAAGGTATACCCGACGTTTCTTTAGATTTTTAAGAATCCATTTGATGCTAGCCATCGCCAACACATCGCGTACCTTCAGTTCAGTCCATATCTCGTTACCTTAAGTAGCCTCTGATAGTTCGTCGATACTAAAAGCACTCCAGAATTTTTGCCAGAAAATGTTGATTCTTGATCAGAGTTTCGGGACGCCTTCCCAACAAACAATCATCGATTCTCCAAGCTGCGAGAAGAAAGATAGACAGGGATTGATCGAGCGAATGAAAATCCCACGTTCCTCTTTCCGCTCCCCAGTCGTCAATCATGGAACGCATAGCCCGCTCGTTCCCTTACCCTCTTAGTTTAATTAATGCGAAAAGTGCGTGCGAAAAGGAAGGGTACCCCAAAAAATACCGACTCTTCCTAGAATTAGGACCGCCGATCGGTCCGCAAACATTTTTTGTCCCTGAAAATCAGAGCCTTTGTTCTCACGGAGACTTGCCACGGGTTTATTTGCGAGGTCTGAGTCGGATCCAATGCATCATTGCGCACGTTCAAACCACGGATGTCTCTCCCAACCGACCAACAAGGATCCGTTTGATCATTAAGACGGAAAATTCCCCGAGAATTACATTCCCGGTGATTCGCGAATTTCACATGAGCATGGCGAATTTTACGGTGTGCCGAAATGTAATTGTTTCTTGTACCTCAAGGTTTAGTTCTGGGACCAATTAATTTATAGACTTTTTTTGTGTTTAGATGCCCTCGAGTGCACTGCCTGGGTCAGATGTTTTTGGTCAAATTCCCGATAGTATTACTCAATATTGTAAGGCGTTATGAAGTTGAATTCTCGGAAGTATCGTTTGCTGGATGCTCGTATCCCCTCCTAACTCTTCCTCAAGGAGGAACAAGGAAAATTTCTCATTGAGATAATTTTTGATTAGAACAGTCGGAAGGATGATAAATGGAACAACGGCTCCGACTCTGTAATGAAATGTGATTTCGCAGTTGTCCCCTATCTCGATGTTTTCTCATAATCAGGCCTAATATCACGCTGTCTCTCCATTTATAATGGCGGCCGTGCCACTGAGGCGTGCAGCTGCCTTGCCGCTAATTAAATTTGCGGAGTCGATCCCTGAAATCTAGACTTACTTCTTATAAATTTGAAATTAAACTTGAAATATATTGACCTAAATTTATAAATCGACAGTTCTCCATTAATAGTTTCTTGTGAAAGGAATTATTGATTAAGGCTCTCCTCATGTAATGAAGAACTTCGTAATTTCTATTGAAAGTTTGATTTACTCGAACCCGGTTATGTAATTTTACATTACAGATACTGGATGTAATGTAATATAATTGTAATGGCTTTCGCAATTTTCATAATGTATTCGATTGATGTCATGGAGTATTTAAGTGAGTTTTCCATTTAAGATCACATTTATCGTCATACTGCAAAATTTTTGATATTTTTTTATTCGAGTGCCAAAATCCCATCATAATCGTATTAATTAAATTATAAAATGTGGACCTATTTAGTCCTCTTTTGGGAGAAAGAACATTTTTCCTTTTAAAGGAGAAACTTTTAAACAAGATTCTCGTCAATTCTTGGAAAATTCGTTGTAAAATATTCTGACAAAATTCTTAATTTATGCCTTCAGTTAGGAGAACCATATATTAACCTCTCCTTTATGGTTGCTTTCAGCAGAAAAACATCTCTTCCAAGCCCTGTTATTGTTGCGTTAAGGAGCAAATTGTCAGATTCTCCTTTATTTGCCTAAATTACGAAGCTTTTACACGTCGTACCAAAGATAACCTCATAAATTAAATACATTGCGGCAGTCTTTCCTCAAACCTTTTTGAGCCGCCCTTCAAACTTTTTCCCTTTGAAAGATGAGCAGCTCTCAAAATGATGTTTTTTTTATTCGAAGTTTCTTTGCGGCTCGTGATTCCCAAACGGTGGAACGGTACTCATAAAGTACTTGGATATTCTTAAAGTATCGTCTCGGATGAATTAAAGTGTGATCTTTTCAGTATTTCGCCCCCTTGCGATGAAGAAATCGTATCTGTAACATAGGTTTCGCAAAAAGACCGTATCTCGCTCTCAATGAATTTTCTGCGTGTTGAGGAATTTTTGCCGGTCGGAAATTACAGCTTGATTTTTTATTTATAAAGATGTGAATTTTTAATTTGATGAAATTTATAAATTTATCTGATCTATAAATGAAGTGTACGAGTCGAAATACCATAAAATGAATTGTTTTTTATTTATTTTTTTAATTTGGCGTGGCTTTCAGGAAAATCAAGATTAGGCAGCACTTCAAGTACGATATTTAAGAACACTGCCTTTATTATAGTTTTATAAAAAGTGTAGTTTTTAATTTCAATCTTCTCATAAGTGAACGAAGTTGGTTCAACCTTTATCTTCGGAATAAAAATCAGATTTTACTTTTTAGAGGAAAATTAGAGCCCATTCCAATCCAAAAATGTTGCGTATTCGGAAGCGACCGTTATCGTTTCATATCAGATGCACGCGCTCTCTCTTTTCATTCTCCCGCAGATGCTGCAGTCCGTTGTCGAGATGCGGATCTCTCAGAGAAACGAGGGAAGGCGAAATTCAGTTTCTCGGTGATAAGTAAGACAAAGCCGCAGTTTGGATTTGAAGCCATTAACTGCTTAACCGGCTTCACTTAAGCGAGGGCGAATCCTTCGAACGAGATAAACCGAGTATTTTTGGATGATGGCGGAATCAGCCCCGAATAAGTACGGGAATTGCTGAAATGAGAGAATGGTTCGCCTGTTTTCTCTCAGACAGCTCTGGAGTGCGGGGACTTGTTTGTCGTTTGCCTCGCTGTCATCAGACACACGGAGGTTAATTTCGAAACCGTGTTTTGGGCTTGTTTCAGAGCTCTAAATGCCGAAGGAAACTTTACTCCTTGTGAGATACCCAAAAATCATATATCACTGTTGCTGAAATATTTTATGCTTTTTATTCCCAAGCACATTTATGAAGAAAACCGGAAATGTATTATAGATTAGCTTATCGAGATGATAATATAATAATTGATAGGAAAGATTTGAAATAAATTGTAGGTCTTCATTACAAGTACTTAACTTAAGTCCAAGTCAATTATTCCTCATTTAAAACACAAATTTGTCTGTCTATGATCAATTAAGTCACACGCCGTTCTTAAGTTCAGTATCACTCCTTTCGTTTTACCAGTTTTGCATAGGTCAAATATTTTTTTCTACTCCAGCATAGTGTGATCGATGTATGCTGAAATATAATTTTTATAGATAAGAATATAATTTGAAATAAGTACTCCCTACAATTGTAATGACGGAATGTTTTGATATGATAAAATATGTCATCTTTAAAGAATCTCTCGGCATTTAGATCCTGCAATGTTGAAGGAATGCTTCGTTTTCTTTTCCTAAAGTTTCCCAGTATAACAGTACGCCAACGAATTAATATAGAAGAAACTCTTGCAAAACTGTTTCCAAGTGGGTCACTCAAGAAGAAATATCATACGTTTTGCTACGAAGTAGCTCGGTTTAGTGAGCATGTCATCGTCCTTATTATTCTATTAACATCATCAAATGTACCTTTTGATATAATTTTCCCTTTTCTTTTTAATTTCAAATTCCCTTACAGGTCAAATTCTCAGTACTTAACAAGTTCTCAAGGAATTTTACCGTGTATCGCTCGGGGTATTTGTCCAACTTGTATCTTTTGATGCACGCTTATTTTAAAAAAGACTGTAATCGTTGTAATCGTTTTTGATGTTTTATGAAATAGGTCGTAAGTAAGCTATTTTTAATAGAGGGAAATAAAGGCAAAGAATTTTCCTTCAACTTGGTAAAGAATTTGATACGCGAATCAAAAGCCGTAAGAAAATCCCTCTCTTTGTGTGGAAGAATATCTAAATGACTGTTTGAGAATAAGTACCAAAGACGCGGATTATCTCTGGAAGAAAGAGCCTCATTTCATCTTAAGCACAACTGTAAACACGTCGTTCAAAGCTATTAATTATAAACCTAGAGATAATAGAAGCTGTTCAAAACAAGAGTTTTCTACGGGAACGTTAAATGTACAATTAATAGAGTTAATCCGATTATAGAATTAGATATTTCTTGAAGTGAGAAATTCACTTTAAGTATGTAAATCTTCTGAATGCTCCATCGTTGATATTTACTGTGCTCGCATCGAGAATTCTGCATAGTTCGAATCGAATCTGCAGCGATTTTTATAGGAAGGAGAGTATATTTTGATCTCATGCGTATGAATATGACTAAGGATGGTTGGTATGCGAGTTGAAAGGATAGCGGTCATACTCCGATTGAAACCTCTTTGCCGAGGGTTCCTCCTCAGTGACCTCTCATATCTTTCACGAAGGTCTATAAAGAGCTTTCTGTCATCATAATACATCTACTCGTAATCTGATGGAATGAAAAGCATCATTGTACGCTGCAAGCCAGTCATTTAGAAGATCTATCCGAGTGTACGCAGTCTCCTTCGTGTTCGAACTTTAATCCTTCGTCAATGCTCTCTTTGTGTCAGGCTCTCATTTCACTATCGTTCATCGTTTATTTATTCTCTCTTATTTTAGTATATACTTACCCGCGGTTCATTTAGTTCTATTGGCCCCACTAAGTCATCAACAATGTATTACTTAATGATTTATCTATAGACTACGTAATAAATTAATTAAATTACTTACGCTAAGTGTTATTGATGAGTTAAAAGGATTATTGGGCATAAAAGAAGCAGTATAATACGAGTATTGAAAACGATATACAGTCGGAATATGTGAATTCAATATCTACTTGTGATTAGGGGATTATGCATCGTGAAAACAACTGTTAACCTATATTTTTACGTAACTCCTGGATAAAAAAATCTTCTTTATATTACCGTTTTTTTGTTCGCTCTGATAAACTTCACTTTTAATCCCATACACAATACAATAGGTGTCTATCAGTAAAGTTATTTCACTCTCATTGTGATGCATCCGTTTCTTAGCGCTGATTGATGCAATCCATCCCTGATTTGAATGCGAACATAACTCCCCATGGGTTACCGGAGATGATGTCAATGCTTCACGACCAATGAATGCGAGAAAATTGGATTTTCTGATTCGAATTCTACGGGAAGCCTTAATGGGATAGGGGTGGGGAAGATGGTTCTTGGAAGACTGCATGTGGTATACAAATGGACCAATGAGATGTCTTTTGATGCTATGTATAATTCATTACGCCATATTTACGTCTTTAGGAGTCATTTAACCCGGAATAAATTCTCTTACTGATCAGATAAACGAATTATATTAAAAATATCTGTATTTCGTAATAATAGTATTCAGAATTTGTCTCGTTTTGGTGGTGAAAGTAGTCTTTTGAAGACTGATATGACTATGTGAGTGTTTTTCTGAGAGACCGATAGGACTTGCTCAATTTAACGAATCGATTCCTTTTTAACTTTATTAATTATTTAATGATAAATAATAGAATAATGTCAAAATATTTTATATTCTCCTCTCTAATTTTGAATGTTACGAAAATGTTGCTGTTAATGTATATGTTAACGCCAGGCTTAAGTCTAACTGCGGCGAACAATTTTTATCGAACAATTATTATAAACAGTCAACTATTTATCGCTCTTTCCCGAATAGTTCAAAATATCTGATTCAGAAAGAATCATATAAACATAGGTTGAACAAGGGAAAAGTAACGATATGATATGACTGGTACTCGAACCCAGGCCCCTCACGCAACCCCAGAATGGTACAGAACTTGTTACTTAGCCAATAAATTTTGGTCAAGCCTGTTCGAGTTTCAGTGATGTTTTTATTTTCACTTCTAAATAGAAATAACCTGTAAATGTATTCAAGTCGCACCAGCTACTCGTGTAAAATTGTGTCGCATTGCCTCAAACCAATGGTAGAAACTTAAACCAAAGTCATTTCTCGACTACGTTCTGACAATAGCAGAAGCAAGTAGCAGAGAGTAGCGACTTCGGATATGTAAAATAAGATCGCGGAAAGAAGGCAAACTTTCGAACTTCTAATTCCAGTTTTCATTGTCTTCGCAATTCGTTCCCAGATCCGCGCTCAAACCATTCGGTTATAGCATCGCAGGATTCAATGGAAGACATTGAATCGGGGACACTTTACAGGAAATTGACTTATGTAAGTTTGTCGTCGGACTGGTACTTCTAGAGTGCAGCGCGGCAGTCACGGATCGTTTGGGGAGAGGCAACCGGAGTGCATCGAATAAGGAATGCATCAGTCGATCTCTTAGCAGGTTAAAACCGTAATGGTGTGGATTTTTCCCGGAGCCCGTGCGACGACCAAGGGTGCTAACTTTCCATAGACGAATCCTCTCCGCTAATTAAGTCGAAATGAAAGGTCCTCATCCTATTTTACGGGGGCGACGGAAGGGTTTTTCGGGACGCATTCGTCTCTCGATCCAATCATCTTGAGAATCAAGATAGTGATCCATTTCCCAAGTGATTAGAATAATTCCCTTAATGGAGCCAGTTATTTCGCTTAATTGAGAATCGCCGTATGATTCGGAAGTTTTTACGGTAAAACTACGGGAATAATTCGTCCTTTTTATCCAGTGTAGACTTTTCATTAGACTATGAGTGAATTTTTTTCTGCGATCGTTTGGCATTGGCGTCTCGTATAAAGTTTAAAATCGGCAACGAGGAATGTTTCACGAAGTTATTTGAAATTATCTCCCGATTGGGTCGGATACATCTCCTTCGCGCTTTTTATGAGTTCGAATACGGTTAGCTGTTTTGCTGGAATCCGAGGGCGGTCGACCGCGTAATCTTAATTGAATTAATGCTTCTTCGTTTTAGATCAAACTGCTTATTTGGGTTTGAGATGAACGGGGTAGTGTTAGCTCTCTAGAATGTCTAGTGCCTATAATTCGAATCGGATCGAAATTGAATTATTTATACCCTTTATTAAGACTTTTTTATTAGTCAAGAGCTTGATATCGATCTCATAACAATGTACGATTGGGATATCCAACCATAAAAGCAATACTAGGTTTAGTTTGAAATTAAGTGTGATTTTGTTTTTATTAGCTATATTAAATTTCTTTTTGGTCGAATTTTCAACGCGATAACCCCCTAACGCATGCCATAGGACGGCTTAAGTGTTATTAACGATGTAGATAACGGCTGAGAATTTATGCATTAGAAAGGCTTGGAATATAGCCGATGTATTGTTATCAGTATGGCACGCTTTTGTTCCGAGACCAAAAGAATCGGATCAGCCTACTAATCAGGTGAAACGCGTCACTTTTTGCTCACATATCGGAAACATTTAAGCCCAACTTCAATAGTTAATGCCGAAAAGTTTTTGCAAGCACCGGATTGCGGAGTCCAATTCAGGAGGCGCTATCAATAACGGTTTCCCTTCGAAGTTGGGAATGTTTCTGAAACTGAAAGGAGCGGCACGGTAGGGTTATCTATCCTCAGCTTTCCGAGCTCTCTGGAGGTAATAGCTAATGCTCGGGGGGTGATTCAGGGCCGTAAAGAGTCCATTTTCTGAACGTCACGTTCGAGGTGTGAGGTTGAGAATAGTGAAGACATAAAGCTGTGCTCGTCTTTCCGTCTTCATTCCAACTTAATTACCGTCGCGCGTTAGTTCGCACATCCCAAGTGTCTTTGTGTCATAAGAAGTAATTAAAATCCCTCTCAAGTTGATTAGCCGCTCACTCGTATGAACATCATTGCCAGGAATTGCCTTTGAACTTCTTAATAGAAACATTTCCTCATCGAATGGGATTATCTACTCGGAAGGAATCGATGATCATGACGCGCATTAACAAAGCGCTACTAATTTGTGATAAATTTACATGTCTTCGCTTTATTCTCAGGTATTTTAGTAAGTTTTTTAAGTAAAAATCCCGTCTTTTTAACCTTAGAAAGTAAAGAGAAAGTTATTTGTAATATAAATATCATTTAGGCCCCGTATCAAATCGATTTACGCGAAAGGCCCATGTCTGATAGATTTTCTACTCGTTATTAATAACGTCTACTCATTATAGAGATAATAATAATAATAATAATAATAATGCTGCGAGACAATAAAATTGATGCACAGATACGATATCATTAAAAATGAACCTTAAATACGGAGTTGCTTTCTTCGAAATTTTCTTTACCCGAGGATATCAACTTTCCTTTTAATAAAGTAGTTCTTACTGAAGCAGGGTTTAAATTTATCTCTCTCGCGAATGTATTCCACTCTCAAATTTCTCAGCATTTTCCTTTCTTCTTTTATTATTTTCATTCTTTCTACAGAATTCACTCGATACTCTAAAATTATCCCATCTTAGATCATGTATCTTTTCTGCGAAACGTTTTCTTTGTACTTTTTTATATCACTGTCTGAAAATATTCGGTTCTATATTCGGAAACTTTATCAGTTAAAAATTGAATAGCTTATCTCTGACAATGAGCGATCATAATAATACATTAATGTTGATTTTGTATTTAATTCTTGGTAATTGTCGAATTCTCATTATTTTATTCTTTCTCTTTGTGAGCCGCAGGATATAACGTTATTTTTTTACAAAATATTCCTTTACTTTAATATGAAAATTAACTCAAAAATTGATAACCTCGGAACTTAGCGTAATTTATTTACGTAATGCTAAAGTCCCTGGTTCGAGTCCAAGCTATTAGGAGTTTTCTTTGGATGTTAGTGCTCGTTCAATTTCGAGTACTTGTATGTTATTCTTTGAATGATGTTTGTGAGGCGTGTGTTAAATAAATAAAAAAATTCGTGATTTCTAAACGTACGCAGATACAATTTTGAATTATAATATTGGAAGCATTAGCGTATAAGATCCTAGGATAACAGAACGGGCACCATTTTCCCCGCTTATCAGCTCCTTTCTTTCAATAGAGTGGTGAAGTTTGAAGCGTAGCACGTCAAGCGGAGTTGACTATCTTCTTGTCAGTTTTCTTTTGTCGCCCCTCCTCGCATCCGAGGACTGTGTAGATTCAGGTTTAGGAATTTATATCAATATCTGTTAAACATCCTCGTAAGATATTTAACCCTCTTACTGCCAGCGGGCCGATATATCGGCCCTCGCTGGTTGTGCGAAAACTGCCAGCGGGCCGATATATCGGCCCGACTTATTTGACACTATTTATTTCGTGATTGTGACCATTTCAACGGCTGCCGTCTCATTTAATACACATATGCTGTATCTTTACTGCTTACTTTATCTAACTTATATGGTTTCACCTTACCTTGCGAAACATTTTGATATTTTACAGTGATCTTTCCGCGTTAATTCGTCCGGATATTTTCGTTACTTCGGGTCAGCGTCATCCTGCACAGTATTATCTTTCGTGTTTGTCGCAAGTCGTGCTGAATTGTTTTCTTGTGGCTCTAAGTATTTGTTTTAGAGTGTCAGTTTCCAGCTAGATAAGTAAATATTCTTATTTGGCCCGCTTATTTTTATATAAGCAAAACCGAGATATGCAACCCGGATCTTCAGAGACATACCCCAAAAAACTTATAAAATTGCCAAATGAAAAAGAAAAGAACTGTTGTATGTGTATTGAAAGAGGAAAAAAGGAATAAAATAAAGAAAAAGATGCAGAACTGTGTGTGGAATGGCAAAAAGGACTTCTTGGTGAATACTTCCATAAGCGTAAGTGCGCTAGCTGATGGGACCGTGAGTGTAGAGTCAGATAAAATATTTTATATCTCTGGCAAAAATAGTTTTATCACTATTAAACTTTACCACAGATGAGAAAACTAAATTATATCAAAAACTATTATAATTTTATTCCACGTATATAATATTTTATATATCACAAAGTGAAAAAAACGGAGAATTTTGGGTTTTTACATATATTATAATTACTTTGTTATTATTTTTCTTTATGAAAATTTGAGTAAACCCCCATAATCCATCTATGGTTCTAAACTATAAATATATCTTTAGCATTGGGAAAAAATGTAGATGAATTAAATAAAGTTTAGTAGCTGAAATAATTTAGAATCCGAAATCCTGCATATTCCGGAAAATAGCCCTGGC